>BLSH010433816.1:387975-399043 GCA_018402905.1 Glandirana rugosa
CCCCCCCCCCCCCCCCCCCCCCGCACTCCACTCCTGTTTTCCTCTCTATTTTTTCACTTTCTCGCGGACCCCATGATTGCCATGACTATAGACACATCTCTGCACACCTTTTCTACTCAAACGACAACGATTTATTGCTATAGATATATATGCGGTACTAGAATACATGGATATTTCTTCATAGCTATTTCACTGATGCATCATGGGGGACACTGAGATATCATGGCACTTCATCTCTTTCTTGCCATGCCTGCGCTCCGTCAGGTCCCGGGTTGGTCGCTGCGGGTCCCCGCCCCTTCAGCTCCCAGGCCAGACCGTGTCTACTGCCGCCCTGGGGGTCAGATTTTAGGAGCCAACCCACTGAGGTGAGGGGTTCCTGTTATCAAGTCCCCTGCTTTTTTTCAACTCTTAGGCTTGATTCACACGGGGCGATCCAACTTTAGGCACGACTTTGCCAGGCAACTTGGAAGCAACTTCAAACTTAACTATGCCACGCGACTTTGCCTGTGGCCAATCAGAGAAGAGAGGGAGGGGCTGCACCAAAATAAATTCTATTCTTTTCACTGACTAAGTCGCTTGCCTTAAGATTCGGGGGGTCCGACTTGGAAGCGACTTCCATTGAATGCTATGGGCACAAGTCGGATAGAAGTCGCCTCCAAGTAGTACAGGAATCTCTTCTGAAGTCGCCTTGAAGTCGGAGTGACTTCAGTAGCGTACATAATACACATTCTCTTCAATGGGATTTCTTATGTCAAGCGACCTGGGGCGACTTGAGGTGACTCAAGTTGGATCCCAAGTCGCCCCAGTGTGAACCGGGCCTTACAATACATTGTGTGCCATATGTTAATTGAAATGTAACTTATAGGTGTACTGCATCCACTCTTGAAAAAGCCAGCAAGGCTCGCGAAACGCGTCAAGGTTACCGATGCAACTGAGACACCCGACCACCAGCAATGCCCTCTTTACCTCTACCTTTTATGCATCAAACAATTTGTGTTGTAATGTTTCCGCAGTTTTGGGTCCTATGTCCATGTCTAATTTTATGACGATGTTAACACATCTGCTAAATAAACTGGTTTTACTCTATCTACTTGTATTATGGGTGTTGACCGCATGCACACCTCAAAGTCCCATGGGCAAAATTCAGTTTTATTGGCCCCTACCGCCCAGAGCAAGCAGCTCGCAATGGGGGCTAATGAGCTGCGGCTCTACGTGTCGATTCACACACAGAGCCGCAGCTCGGCCCCGCCTCCTCTCTCTCTTCATTGGCTCACTGGCTGTGATTGACAGCACCTGAAGTCAACGGCTTCTGCTGCTGTTTTAGCCAATGAGGAGGGAGAGTCCCCGGAGAGCCAAGGCTCTTTTACACATCGCTGGAGGAAGATTGGGCTCAGGGAAGCATTAGGGGGGCTGCTACACACAGAATGTTTTTCATTCTATATATGAAGCTAAAAAAAACTTCAGCCTTCACTTTAAAGAATATGCAAACCCAACATTTCATATTCTTGATATGTGCCTGCTGTACCATGTATGAAAAAGTATCCTGTTCCCTTTGTATTGCTTCCTTTGTGGGAAATTCCTGGTGTTCCTGCCAGTCCCTCTGCTTTCCTATTAAAAAACTGACCACACTAAGCATATGAGCACAGTGCAGTCAGTTTTCTGGCTGTGCTGGGAACCCAGCCTGCTCTCCTCCAATGATTAGACTTGTGTTGACACCCCGCCTCCTGCACAGTCATTCACTGGGAAGACTAGTGTGCTGCTATTTCTCCTCCCCTAGCTCTCGGAGGTCCTTATGCAGCTGAGAATAGATGGTATGTGATCTCTTAGTAAAAAAAGAGGCAACAAAATGTATTTATAATGTGTTTATATGTATACAGAAATGATTTGCCTTTCATCTTTATTATACAATGAATGGGTTGTTTTACAGGGTAAAGGTTCACATATACTTTAAGGATCACAGCTTTGCATTGCTGTAACTACCAAAAAAGGTTCAGCTGCGGCTTAACTGCAAAACGTGTTAGCGTATGGCATGGTACAAGTTTTCTAGGTGTTTCTAGGTGTTATTTTCAAAGTGTCATTGAACAAGCTGAAGTTAGAAGCTGATTGGTTACTATGCACAGTTGCACGAGATTCTATGTGCTCCAGTTTTAGGAAATCTCCCGCTCTGTGCAAATTGTAATTTATTAAGGATTTACATACACTTTAAGCTTGTCTGTTAGACTGCCTTAGGGCTTGTTTACACTTGCTTTGGGTTCAACGCAAATGAAAGCCCCTACTGCTTCAAAAAGCTTTTATAATGTGTTTTTGAGGCTTTGGTGATGCTTTAATGAGGCTTCGATGGTGCTTTAATGAGGCTTCGACGAGGCTTCGTGGTGCTTCAACGAGGCTTCGGTGGTGCTTCGGCAAGACTTCGGTGGTGCTTCAATGAGGATTCGGTGGGGCGTCGATGAGGCTTCGATGAGGTTTCGGTGGGGCTTCGGTGGTGCTTCGATGAGGCTTCGGTGGTGCTTCAATGAGGCTTCGGTTGGGCTTCAGTGATGCTCTTTTGAAGCCTTGTTGAAGCTTGGCCAATGCCCTATGTGTTTGTTGATATCTCACACCTGAAATTTCTCCAAAACAAAGTGAAGCTAAAGCTGAATTAAAGCCTCTGAAAAGCCGCAGGTGCTTCAAGCGAGCTTCAAACAAGCTTTGTCAGACTTCTACAGAGGCGTTGAAGAGGCTTTGAAGCCTGGCTAAAGCTACCTGGGGTATAATTTTTGACGCAAGGCTGAAGCGAAGCAAAGCCAACGCAAGGTGTAAACAGGACTGTAAGCCAACCATTTTATTTAGTGGTTGGAGCTTTGACTGTCATTAAGGGAGCTTTAACCAAGCGTGTCTGGCGCCCTGCTTTGAAGCAAAGTGTAAACGAGCCTTCACTGTAGATGGCTGCTGGTGATTTTTTTTCCCCATTATACCCCAACTAGTAATGAAACGATTTTTAAACAATATTTTCTGTATGTTTTTTCCTGCGGAAAACCTGCCCTACTATCAGTCACAATGTTTTCATTTAGCGGAGTCAATTATTATATCGCCCCACAGATCCGCTAATGAAGATTTAATTTGCGTGTATATGTATTATTAGCAAGGGGTTACTTTCAATTGGTATTCGGTTTAATTAGCAAAACAAGGGCAGACAGCTCTAGCGAGAGGCCTGCCCGCCAGGCTGTGCAACGGGTAAGCGGCCAGCTCAGCGTTTCATGGATGGCCGTCCGTTGTCTGATGAGGCGTGACTGCGGCACCTCCGTCTATTGGTGATGATTTGTGCTCTCATATGAAGCTCGCTATGGGTTTTACAATTGCCTGGTAATCAGGCCGCCGGCCGAAGCGACTTTATACCGCCGTTTACTATTCCTTTTACCTGGAGCCTCTGTAATAGGGCTAACTGGGCAGACTGGCCAGTCTACTTATAGGGAGTGATGATATGGTTTTGACAATACCTTCACACCTTATTTAAAAAAAAGACTCAATTACTTAAGTACAAAAAATATTGTATTTATATACACTATATTGTCAAAAGTATTGGGACGCCTGCCTTTACAGGCACATGAATATTAATGGAATCCCAGTCTTTGTCTGTAGGGTTCATTATTAAGTTGGCCCACCCTTTACAGCTATAACAGCTTCAACTCTTCTGGGAAGGCTGTCCACAAGATTTAGGAGTGTCTATGGGAATGTTTGACCATTCTTCCAGAAGCGCATTTGTGAGGTCAGGTACTGATGATGGACTTATCAAAGTCTTTATGGACCTTGCTTTGTGCATTGGTGCGCCAGTCATGTTGGAACAGGAAGGCGCCATCCCCAAACAGTTCCCACAAAGTTGGGAGCATGAAATTGTCCAAAATGTCTTGGTATGCTGACATCAATGGAACTAAGGGGCCAAGCCCAACCCCTGAAAAACAACCCCACACCATAAACCACCCCCCCGCCACCAAATGATTTGGACCAGTGCACAAAGCCAGGTCCAAGACATGAGTCATGAACTCAACCCGAAAGAACACCTTTGGGATGAATAAGTGCGGAGACTGTGAGCCAGGCCTTCTCATCCAACATCAGTGCCTGACCTCACAAATGCACTTCTGGAAGAATGGTCAAACATTCCCATAGACACTCCTAAACCTTGTGGACAACCTTCCCAGAAGAGTTGAAGCTGTTATGGATGCAATCGGTGGGTCAAATCAATATTCAACCCTATGGACTAAGACGCCAATAAAGTTCATGTGCGTGTAAAGGCAGATGTCCCAATACTTTTGACTATATATTTATTGTAAAACAGAGGTGACATCTAATGTTGACCATCTGATCCTCTCAGAAACACCCTTCCTGTCCTATGGTGACAACACTTGCCTATCCTTCTACAATGGTGCAGCAGTTCCCAACCAGAACACTACCTTTATGAGGTCGGCATGTTCTCGCGGCGCTTGAGAGAGTTTCCCCCCCCACACTTCAAAGTCATGACAATAGGTAAATTGGGCACCCAAGATGGCTGCCTTAACTCCTAAGCCAGGGATCTCCAAACTATCTAAACAGAGGGCCAGGTTACTGTCCTTCAGATTATGAGGAGGCCAGACTGCAGCCAGTGCCATCATTGGTATCAGTGGGAGGAATAGTGCCCCATCATTGGTATCAGTGGGAGGAATAGTGCCCCATCATTGGTGTCAGTGGGAGGAATACTGCCCCATCATTGGAATCAGTGGGAGGAATAGTGCCCCATCATTGGTATCAGTGGGAGGAATAGTGCCCCATCATTGGTGTCAGCGGGAGGAATAGTGCCCCATCATTGGTGTCAGCGGGAGGAATAGTGCCCCATCATTGGTATTAGTGGGAGGAATAGTACCCCATCATTGGTATCAGTAGAAGGAATAGTGCCTCACCATTGGTGTCAGTGGGAGGAATAGTACCCCATCATTGGTATCAGTAGAAGGAATAGTGTCCCATGATTGGTATCAGTGGGAGGAATAGTGATCCACCATTGACATCAATGGGAGGAATAGTGCCCCATCATTGCTATCAGTGGAAGGAATAGTGCCCCATCACCGGTGTCAGTGGGAGTAATAGTGCCCCATCATTGGTGTCAGTGGGAGGAATAGTGCCCCATCATTGGTGTCAGTGGGAGGAATAGTGCCCCATCATTGGTATTAGTGGGAGGAATAGTACCCCATCATTGGTATCAGTAGAAGGAATAGTGCCTCACCATTGGTGTCAGTGGGAGGAATAGTACCCCATCATTGGTATCAGTAGAAGGAATAGTGTCCCATGATTGGTATCAGTGGGAGGAATAGTGATCCACCATTGACATCAATGGGAGGAATAGTGCCCCATCATTGCTATCAGTGGAAGGAATAGTGCCCCATCACCGGTGTCAGTGGGAGTAATAGTGCCCCATCATTGGTGTCAGTGGGAGGAATAGTGCCCCATCATTGGTGTCAGTGGGAGGAATAGTGCCCCATCATTGGTGTCAGTGGGAGGAATAGTGCCCCATCGTTGGTGTCAATGGGAGGAATAGTGCCCCATCCTTGGTATCAGTGGGGGGAATAGTGTCTCGTCATTGGTAACAGTATGAAGCATAGTGTCCCATCATTGGTGTCATTGGGAGGAATAGTGCCCCATCGTTGGTGTCAGTGGGGGGAATAGTGCCCCATCCTTGGTATCAGTGGGGGGAATAGTGTCTCGTCATTGGTAACAGTATGAAGCATAGTGTCCCATCATTGATGTCATTGGGAGGAATAGTGGCCCATCATTAGTGTCAGTGAAAGAAATAGTGCCCCATCCCGGGGAGCCATTCCTGCCAGAGAAACATAATGATTATTGCTAGCAGCTGGCAACGATCGCATGAAAGTTATCCAACATGCTGGTTATACCCAAGTATATCCGCCGGCCTTGCTCACAGATGAATCGAATCTCAGCCGATCCCTGCTGAACTGGCCAAGATTCGAACCATCTATGGCCAGCTTTAGATCAAAGGCATCAAAGAGTTGCTCATATGAGCCAATGAACTAAGCCAATCTCTTTTCATGCTTCTGAATGAATGAGATTTTGATTGTTTTCTATGGGCAACAAGAACAGACTTTTCTTATGACACTTTAATAAAGAAGGCCAAGTCATACACTGAGGCCTCCTGAGTCACAGGCAGCCCAAAATGTCCTCTTTTTCTATGGCAGACCCCATACATTGATCATTTTTTTCTTTGATCAACCAGTGGATTGAAACAGAAATAAAAGATGATCTAATACCCCCATCCACACATAAAGGTGGACGGTGGAATCCTCCCACTGAGCTATTGTATTCTGACAGAGGGGAGCCTTTCCCACCATCAGAATACAATGATCAGTGTTGCTGGCTTTGGCTGGTGGCCGAATTTCGACCCATGTACAGCTGGATTACATATATCCCAACCACGACACTACGTGCCTGGAGTTTGCATGCTCTCCCTGTGCCTGCGTGGGTTTCCTCCGGGTACTCCGGCTTCCTCCCACACTCCTAAGACATGCTGGTAGGTAAATTAGATCCTGTATAAATTGGCCCTAGTATATGTATGAATGTGAGTTAGAGATCTTAGATTATAAACTCCTTGAGGGTAGGGACTGATGTGAATGTACAATGTATATTGTAAAGCACTGCGTAAATTGACAGCACTATATAAGTACCTGAAATAAATAAAGGAATAAATATACTCAGTGAAGTGACTGGCCTCAGGTGATACACAGTGATGAAACAAATCCTAATGCATAAGTTGCACCTGTTTATCTGCGGATATTTTCTTCTCTACATTCAAAGTGCTGAATTCATAAAGCTTGTCTGAACTTTCAGAAAACAAGGGGCGGAGAACTGAAATTACCCACTGCAGAGCTCAGTGAGGAGAGCTCTGAAAGCTGATTGGAAGAAAGGGACACACCCCCTTCACACAGCTCACAGGAACAGAGCTGAAGGCTGTGTGCTGGAGGTCCCTCCCCGGTCACCTTATTTCCTCTTGGTGTCAGGAAAACTTGCCATTAGTGACTCAAGTAGATAACAGAGGAATGAGGCAGCAGACAGAAATGCCACCTAGTGTTCTGGACTGAGATAAGTACACACTATAGAGGGATGTGCTTTGTTTATATTTCATGTCCGAGGTTTACAACCACTTTATCTCTATGCACTGGGGTGACCCGATACAAACCCAGTCCTATACATACAATAAAGTTTCCATTTACCGCATCCCTGAGAATAACTCCCATAAAAAGCCCAACAAGCATGTGACTGGTCACTCGACAATCAAGCCCTCACACCGTATTGTGTTTCATTGTTCGCAGTTGTCTCCCGATAAATAACCGCGGCCTCTTTGACTACAACGTTACCTGAGCCCCTAGGCAGAGCGCCGCCGCGCACGGACAATGAAAAAATTCTCATACTTAAAGGGGATAGAAGGGACTGGGGGGGCGCAGAATCCGCCTGTTAAGCCGTGTAGTGCCTCACTTAGGGGATTTACAGCGCCAATAAAAATGGATTAGGAGCGCGGTCATGTAAATGTGAAAGATATGGTCAGAGGGGTTTACAGAGCTTTCCTACGAACGGTGCGAATGTGACAGACATTCAGAGTAACTCTAGTCTTCCCGAACAATCAGCCATGAAACCTAAGACTCCCCTCCGGCTGATCTTAGCTCTCTACAAGGCATCTTAAGCCCGTCATAGATCACAGTGACATGTCCTATGGAGGCGTTACGCAAGCACGCTATTTCCAAGCAGCTTCGGGATTCTTCGGCTTCCACCAATGCTCTGCCAGATGAAACAAGCGGGCTTGAAAAATAGCATAGTCCAAAAATGTAAACAGTTGCAACTAGGCTGGCAAAAGAAGCAAATATTCAGCTTAAAATTGTTATTATTGTGCAGGCTAACTTCATTTAACCACCGCAGATCCGCGCTATAGCCAAAAGAGGGCTACAGTGCAGACCTGAATTGCTGGGGAGACGTCCATGGACGTCTGCCCCTTTGCACGCTCCCCGCGCGCAGTCACAGCTGCCGGGGGCGCACTCTTGTGCCCACAGGTCAGGCGGACTCGATGTTCGCCGACGACCCGCAATCGCCTAATAGAGAGGCAGAATGGGGAACCGCCAATGTAAACACGGCTGTTACCCCTTCCGTGAGGGGGGGACATGATAGATCTACTGATCCCTGTCATCGGGATCAGTGAGATCTGTCATGTCCCTGCCAGCCCAGCCCCATACTGTTAGAACACGCATAGGAAACACAGTTAACCCTTTGATCAAACTCTTAGTGTTAACCCCTTCCCTGCCAATGACATTTATACAGTAATCAGTGGCTACTTTTAGATCTGATCGCTGTATAAATGTCAGTGGTCCCAAAAAAGTGTCAAAAATGTCCGACATGTCCGTCCCAATATCACAGTCCTGATAAAATTTGCAGATCGCCGGAATTACTAGTAAAAAAATAATAATAATAATAAATGAAAACACCATAAACCAATTCCCATAGTTTGTAGACGTGATAACTTTTGCACAACCCAATCAATATACACTGATTGCGATTTTTTATTTTTTTTTACCAAAAATATGAAGAATATATATCGGCCTAAACTGATGAATCATTTTTTTTTTATATATATTTTTTTTGGGGGATATGTATTATAGCAAAAAGTAAAAAAAAAATATTGTTTTTTTTTTCAAAATTGTTGCTCTTTTTTTGTTTATAGCGCAAAAAATAAAAACAGCAGAGACGATCAAATACCACCAAATGGAAGCTCTATTTGTGGGGAAAAGAGGACGTAAATTTAGTTTGGGTACAACGACGCACGACCGTGCAATTGTCAGTTAAAGCGATGCAGTGCCGAAACGCTGAAGCGGCTGAAGTGGTTAAACATTGAAGTCTAATGTGCTTGCTGGATCCTTCCTCCCTCACCCTTCATTAACATGCTAAAATCAAACCTTTCCATTTTCAATACATACTCTTTTTAGACCCAGTGACATCACCACTAAGTTACATCATGGCTGGTGGCAGGGTGCTGTGCATTGCTCTCTAAGAACTGCCTCAGTACCCTCTCAGCGCTGATGCAAGCAGTGGGTTGGTTCTTGGGAGGAATTATGCAAATATCAAAATGGTTTGATGGGTGAAAAACCCACCAACCCGACCCACTTATACTCACCTGCGCTCTCACCGCTCTTTCGGAGCCTACAGGGAATATCGATACTTACAGGTTTGGGAGAAGCAGGTGAAATCCTTGAATTATGCAATGCTCCAGTCTGATTGGCAAAGATTCAAGAGCTCCCAATGCTGATGCAAGCAGTGGGTTGGTACTTGGGAGGAGTTATGCAAATATCAAAATGGCTTGATGGGTGAAAAACCACCCAACCCGAACCACTTATACTTACCTGCCCTCTCCCCGCTCTGTCGGAGCCCACAGGGCATATCGATATTTTCAGGTATGCAAGAAGCCAGCAGCGGCCTGTGCATAAGGGGCACCACCTCTCAATCTCCATGCGGGGTGCCAGTAGGGTTGCCACATCATCCCTTTAATCCAGGACACATACTAATTACACAGGTTCTGTGGCTTATTAAAGCGGAGTTCCACCCAAAAATGGAACTTCCGCTTTAAGCACTCCTCACCCCCTTACATGCCCCATTCGGCATGTAATTTTTTTTTTGGGGGGGGAGGACGGGGGGGGACGAGTGTGTCCCCAGGTTTCAGAGGGACTTCCTGTCCCTGTTCCACCTTCTGCCTCTGGGCCGCCTAGGCGACTCCTCCTCTCCTCCTAAGCGGCCCCTCCCTCCTGGCAATCTTCTGGGACACGTCACAGGTCACAGAAGATTGCCTGGCCACTAGGGATGCGCAGCGCGACTCGGGCATGCGCAGTGGGTGCCCGGCCGTGAAGCCGGGCCGGGTGCCCACACTAGGAATGGCGGGGCCGTCAGGAGGAGGGGGGAGACGAGCGAGGCTTCGGCCGCAGCCGTCGCTTGACCGGGAGACAGGTAAGTTACTGTTTATTAAAAGTCAGCAGCTACACTTTTTGTAGCTGCTGACTTTTAATAAACAAAAAAACAGTGTGGAACTCCGCTTTAAGGTGGTAATTAAACCCATTTGGTGCCTTATCTGCATTAAATTAGCCTCAGAATAACCTGTGTAAATCATATGTGTCCTGGATTAAAGGGATGATGTGGCAACCCTAGGTGCCGGATGCATAGAGTCCTATGAGGTTTTTTTTTTCGTGAAGCAAAAGAGGCTCTAATTGGCTTCAAAAAGGGTGGGCCCGAGCGCAGTGAGCCCACCCATTTGTGACATTAGCAAATGTTGATTTGCTATTAAGAACTATACAGTGCAGCGCTAAAAAAAAGCCACGTGGTTAGTGGTAATAAAGTGCATAAACGTGCAAACAAATCGATGGCAATAAAGTGCATATCATGTGCAAATGGATTATATCTAACCTTGATGTACAGTTGGCATCAAGCATATAGACTAATGAAAGTCTTATAAAGTGCAAACTTATGGGTATATAGGTAAATAAAGCTGTGTTAAAAAACGTCCCGAGAAGGTCTGTATAGTCTTGTTGCGAATACACTTCTCCATACAGCTTGTCACAGACAATAAACCACAATTTCAAATATGCGCCAGCATGCAATGTGAACCTCCACCGTAGTCCAGGGTTGCCAACCGCCAGTAAATTTACTGACAGTTTGTAAATATCAGTGATTTTTACAACTGTCTATGAATATCAGGGCCGACCGCGTATAAACTTTAACACCAAATAACAGACACTGTTCGACATACCTCTTCACATAAGCGTTGTTCTGATATGTCTGGAAGAGCCCTGCAAAAAATTGTGTCGAAATAAATGGATATATGGGTATTCAAACGTGAAATATTCTGAAAGTAATCAGATATACGAACTACGGTTGACATGTAGTTCCAATCTATATTAGGTAAACGTGTACTATACGTGAAATAACGGTAGCTAAACAAACGTGCAAATACGTGAAATAATGGTGATTGGTGCACCGAAAAAAAATCGCGACGTGACATATCAAGAATTATCGTTTAGTT
>BLSH010433816.1:399053-414620 GCA_018402905.1 Glandirana rugosa
GGACGAGTAATGGTAACGCGATAGAAAGTAGACAACAAACCTTAAGGTATGGTGTAAAATGTTCGGATATCGTACATTCACGCTAAGAAAAAATTATTTAAGTTCAATAGTTGCTATAGTGTGATACGAAAAACAGGGATGACACCAAGTGGCTCCAGGAGAGGCCATAAAAATATAACCTAACAAAACTAAATATAACTGAGACACTTCACTGGTAAGCTTATAAGTCTCTGGTTCCGCAACTTCCCGATGGTCTTCACACAAGGAATGTAACACCCCCACATTCGTACCTCAGATTAACTACAAGAATTCCCGGATAGGTAAACTATAGGGTACACGTATATGGGTCTAGTTAGACCATTCTCATGGGATAAACTGATGCCGTCACAACTGTTGGAGGGCGTCGCAAAAAATGACCGTTTTGACCCCCACAATGTAAGGAACACACTTCTGGTAGCCCTTCAACGCCTTGGTCTCTGAATATTCGAATGGTCACTTCACAGAGTCAATATAAATCAAAACAATCCAATATAAAAATACCGGAGAGGACCTCGGTGAACCACAGTAGGGACAAAAAGCATAGTGTGATATCGTTGATAACTTGAATTTATTAAAAAAGAATCGCACTTACATGCTATAGGCTTGTAAAATGTGGTATGGAATTCCAAACAACAGATGAAAGATAGCGCAATGGTAATGAGCAGGCTCAAAGATAGCGAGCCTGGTCATTACCATTGCGTTTCATCTGTTTGGAATTCCATACCACATTTTACAAGCCTATAGCATGTAAGTGCGATTCCTTTTTAATAAATTCAAGTTCTGCATGCCTTGAAGTCCCTAAGTAGGCAGATGAATGGCTGTACATGGGGTTTTACCACTACATGCATAAATGTGTATATGTACAAAGCCTGGATGCAGGATAATATGCATGCTGAAGTTTACACATACAGCCATTCATTACTTTGGGTGGCCATTAGCAGCCATGTCTTCCAAGTGTAGAAAGGCGACTGCAATTAACGTTAGATACCAAAATTGCTCATGCGTACGAGTCCCAAAACAGATCGTTTTTGGGAAAACCGCAATATGGTCGCAGTTTAACCATACCACATTTTTTTTTTTTGTGACATTTAAAATTCTTACAAATATATAAAATTGAGAGCTGGCTGTTCTTGGTAAAATAAGCATCTATAAAGATGTCACAATCTAGGTTCCGAAACCTTTAGAACAATATCTCGGCCTAAACATGCTTATTGGAGCCATTCAGTCTTGAATGGAGCACAAAAGCGAGAGCAGCGCCGGGGTGAAAATCCATCTACTGGCCTCCATAATATTTCAGCCACGGGCCCAGCACAGCAGATAATCAGAGGATGATTATTTATTGTTCACGCTGGAAGACTTTCAATTTACAGATCTGCAGAACTGTCACAGAAAGTAATCGATATTAGGCTGCTCTTTAGGAGAGGGGCCTCTTTATTCTACAACTGAAAAGTAATATCCATTCACCATGTGTGATGTGTGGGCTTACATACTATTATACTAAAGAATATCATTCCATCCAATCCTGACCTGCTTTATGTGAATTCATAACATGGAACGATATGCTAGCTCAGTGACTGATGTTTGAGCGCCACAGTTTTCAATCTTCCCTTCAAACCTATTATTAAAGCTGAAATGTTTGGATTTTTTTTTTTTGAAAGATAATATTAAATTGATTTTTTTAACATCAATTTCAAAGGCAACTCTTATATCTTATGCCAGCGTGCCCCTGATGACGTCCTTTCTGATGGAACCAGTAGGGCATACACAGATATACACCAGTTGGCATGTGCGAAGGAATGGCGGCCATCTTTGATGCTGAAATTCTACATTGCTGTACCATGTGACATGCTGTGACTTAAAGTGATTGTAAAGGCAGAAGCTTATAAATAAGCTAAGATAAGATAAAAAGCCTTCTGTGTCCAGCAGCCCTCCTGAGCCCCCCTAATACATACCTGAGGTCCATCTAGATCCAGCAATGTTGTAGAGTGTCTTGGCTGTCCAGGGCTCCCCTCCTCATTGACTGAGATAGCAACGCGTCGTCATTGGCTCCTCCTGTTTGTCAAAGTCAGTGAGCCAATCAGGAAGGGGGTGGGAGTGGACCACAGCTCAGTATCTGAATGGACACAGGGAGCGGTGGCTCGGCTCGAGTGCCCCCATAGCAAGCTGCTTGCTGTGGGGGCACTCGACAGGAGGGAGGGGCTAGGAGAGCCAAAGAAGGACCCGAGAAGAGGAGGATCTGAGCTGCTCTGTGCAAATCCACTGCAAGGGGCAGGTAAGTATAACATATTTGTTATTTTCAACTTAAAAAAACTAGACTTTACAATCACTTTAATAAATTCCTTTTTAAGGTTGTTTTACGCTATGTGGAGTGTCTCTTATTATACCCTATATTGTCAAAAGTATTGGGACACCTGCCTTTACACGCTCATGAACTTTAATGGCATTCCAGTCTTAGTCTATAGGGTTCAATCTTGAGTTGGCCAACGATTTGCAGCTATAACAGCTTCAACCCTTCTGGGAAGGCTGTCCACAAGGTTTAGGCGTGTGTCTATGGGAATGTTTGACCATTCCTTCAGAAGCGCATTTGTGAGGTCAGGCACTGATGTTGGATGAGAAGGCCTGGCTTGCAGTTTTCACTCTAATTCATCCCAAATGTGTTCTAATCGGGTTGAGGTCAGGACTCTGTGCAGGCTAGTCAAGTTCCTCCACCCCAAAATTGCTCATCCATGTCTTAATGGACCTTGCTTTGTGCACTGGTGTGCAGTCATATTGGAACAGGAAGGGGCCATTCCCAAACTGTTCCCACCAAATTGGGAGCATGAAATTGTCCAAAATGTCTTGGTATGCGGACGCCTTAAGAGTTCCCTTCACTAGCACAAAGGGGCAAAGCCCAACCCCTGAAAAACGGCCCCACACCATAATCCCTCTACACCAAACACTTTACAATTGGCACAATGCAATCAGGCAAGTACCATTCTCCTGGAAACCGCCAAACTCAGACAGGCCCATTGGATTGTCAGACAGAGAAGCGTGATTCATCACTCCAGAGAACACATCTCCACTGCTCTAGAGTCCAGTTGCAGCGTTCTTTACACCACTGCATCCGAAGCTTTCCATTGTACTTGGTGATTTAAGGCTTGGATGTAGCAGCTCAGCCATGGAAATTCATTCCATGAAGCTCTCTACACACTGTTGTGCTAATCTGAAGGCCACACAAAGTTTGGAGGTCTGTAGCTATTGACTCTGCAGACAGTTGGCGACTTCTGCGCACTGTGCGTTTTAGCATGCACTGACCCTGCTCCATCATTTTATGTGGCCTGCCACTTCATGGCTAAGTTGCTGTTTTCTCCAGTTGCTTCCACTTTGTTATAACATCACTAACAGTTGACCATGGAATATTTAGTAGCAAGGAAATTTCACGAATGGACTTATTCCACAGGTGGCAACCTATCACGGTACCCCAGTTGATATCACTGAGCTTCTGAGAGTGATCCATTCTTACACAAATGTTTGTAGAAGCAGTCTGCATGCCTAGGTGCTTGAATTTTTACACCTGTGGCCATGGATGTGATTGGAACACCTGAATCCAATGATTTGGAGGGGTGTCCCAATACTTTTGGCAATATAGTGTATGTGCATCTGTCCTGCTGAGCTAATTCCCAATGATGCAGTGGTTCCCTGCAAGTTGAGGATGTATATGGTGACAACTGACAGCAAAATTCCTGGTATCACTGTGGACGAGGGGAGGCTGGAGAGGGGGAATTTCACTATGCGCATGTGACCACCCTTATAGGAAAGGTCACATGATTTGGTAAGCCTTGTGCGTGACCAATGACACCTGGGAGACCTTACAAGTGTTTGATGGTGACAGCCTGAAGAGTTCATTCTACTTTCTCATCACGGCTTGTGGGACTCTTTTTATCCTGTCCTAGTGTATTTTCTGTTGTATATGCCTCTATATGAATTCCTGGATTTAAGCACTTTGTTGATTTATGATTTTGTATGTTGCCACAATATCACGGTGTATGTAAAGCATTTTGATTACACATATTGGTGTTAACAATAGACATTTGGGGTAAGGCCTATGGCCAACACCACCCTGAATGTTCCCGATCTTGTCTGATCTCAGAAGCGAAGCAGGTTTGGGCCTGGTTAGTACTTGCATAGAAGACATTGGGGATACGATCTTAGTGATTCATAGGATTATTTTTTATCACTATTTATTTCTATAATTTTAGTTTTGGGTATATATCTCAGTGTTTGGTAAATGATGGAGAGTTAAACTATCAGAATAGCTTTTATACGCTATATGGCCAAAAGTGTATGGAAAGCTGACCATCACATGTATGAGTTTGTAGAACCTTCCATACAAAACCATAGTAAAATCACTGACTTTGCCCCATTTCCCATAACAGCCTCTACTCTCTGGGGAAGCTTTCCACAAAGGGCCATTTGTGTGCTCAGGTACTTGTGTTGGACAAGAAGAAAGGACTTGCAACCAGCCTTCAAACTCATTCCATAGGTAGGGTTGAGGTCAGGGCTTTGTGTATATGACTCAAGTTGTCGACACCAAACTCATCAAACTATGCCTTTATAGAGTTGGCTTTGTGCAAAGGGGCATAGGCATGCTGGAGCAGAAAAAGAGCATTCCCTAAACTGCTGCCACAAGGTTAGAAATGTCTAAAATGTCATTTTGTGCTGCCGAATGAACAGTAACCTTCACTGAATACAATCATTTTGAGGGGCATGCACATGTTTTTGGCCATATAGCATAGGTATAACCATCAGGTGTCCACAGACTCTGGGTAATGTAGCATATCTCATGAGGAATCTATTTCCGAATCCCACTGTCTTAACTCCTGCTGCTGCTTCCATAGGCTCCGACTGCTGTGTCTGAGCCAATGAGGAGGGAGAAAGTCGAAAGAACCTCTGCTCTCATTCACATCGATGGACTCTGGGACTGGGGGGGGAGGTAGAAGAAAAAAACCTTCTGCCTTTAGAACCACTTTAACATTTCTAGATGTTCCCTATAATATAGCAAATCTTCACTTTTTGGGTTGGAGACGCTTTTAAGTTTTGGGCCAGCATCCTACTAATGAACAGTGATTTGGGTACGGCTGTAGAAATTCAGGTAAGTGATAAGCTAACTTGGCAGTCATCTTGATAAATGCACTTACAAGATGTGAGAGTTTGTCTAACACAATTTGTAGCTCTTCAAGCAGAAGTGAAAAGGATCGAGTATATCAATATCGACAACTGTGTCTTTAGGAAACCGTCTCTATATCGCTTTGTGGCAGGACGTAAGAAATAATTACTCACTTAAAGGTTATTCATAATTTTTAAATGAGTTAATTAGTAAACCCAGCCAACTCTCCTTATTGCAGTAATTAATAATTGATTATGCAATAAATTAAACACAATTTTTCATCAAAATCTAATTAAATATCTTTTTTTCCCTCTTGTTGATGAGATCAGATAGACTCTTTTTGTTAAATATGTTTGTGCGGAGCTGAACGGATTAATTTGAATTTTAATCATTCATGGCTTCTTTAGAAGTGAGTAATTATGGTTAGTAATTATAGTGGTTAAACTTGACCAGAATTAACAGTCGTCTCGCGGTTATCATAGGTCATTGCTTTAAGGTCATACTCCTACTTAATAATGTACCTGTGGAACACAAACAATGGATCAGCCATTTTGGTTTGGAGGATACAACCTATCAGTTTACTAGCAAGTAGTTACTAGTCCATGAGGCATTTTGTGTGGAAAATACATGGGATCTGCATTTGATTAATGAATAGGCTATGTTCTCAAATGATACCCTTCATAAACAGGCATAGTCTATAGATATCACCAGTTTCTAATCCAATAGATAAGCTGCATTCTTAATGGAGTCTCTATTCCCTAGTGAATTAATAAGCTGTATTAACAGTGATGTCACTAGACTCTAGTGAATGGATAGGACGCATTCTAAGTGTTTTACCTAGTCCTTAGTGAATGGATAGGCTGTGTTTCCAGGTAGGTCACTGGTCTCTTGTGAATAGATATAGGCTGCATTGTCAGTGAAGTCACAGGTCTTCGGTGATGGATGGGTGGCACTGACAGTTATGTCATTGGTCTTTAGTGGATGGATAGGTTGGATACTTTGTGATATCATTGGTTTCTAGAGAAAACAGCCTTACAATTCAGGAACATCACTGGTCTCTAGTGAATGGATGGGCTAAATGGTCAGTGAGGTCACTGGCCTCTACTGAAAATATAGTAGAAAGTCTACATTTTTACTGATATCACTGGTCTCTAGTAAAAGGATAGGCTACATTATCATAGATGTCAAAGGTCCCTAGAAAACAGAAATTCTCAGTGATGACACTGGTCTTTAGAGAATGGACAGACTTCATTCCCAGTGATGGCACTGGTCTCTAGTGAAGGGATAGGCTGCATTCTCAGTGATGACACTGGTCTTTAGAGAATGGATAGGCTACATTCTCTGTGATGTCATTGGTCTCTAGAGAACGGATAGACTGCATTCTCAGTAATGTCACTGGTCTCTAGAGAATGGATAGGCTACATTCTCAGTGATGACACTGGTCTCTAGAGAATGGATAGGCTGCATTCTCAGTGATGTCACTGGTCTCTAGAGAATGGATAGGCTACATTCTCAGTGATGACACTGGTCTCTAGAGAATGGATAGGCTACATTCTCACTCTTTTCATTGGTCTCTAGAGCAGTGTTTCTCAACTCCAGTCCTCAAGGCACACCAACAGGTCATGTTTTCAGAATCTCCATTATTTTGCACAGGTGATTTGATCAGTTTCACTGCCTTAGTAATTACCACAGCCGTTTCATCTGAGAGAAATCCTGAAAACATGACCTGTTGCTGTGCCCTGAGGACTGGAGTTGAGAGGCACTGCTCTAGAAAATGGATAGGGATGCATTCTCAGTGATGTCACTGGTCTCTAGAGAATGGATAGTCTACATTTTCAGTAATGCTACTGGTCTCTAGAGAATGGATAGGCTGCATTCTCAGTGATGTCATTGGTCTCTAGAGAATGGATAGGCTGTATTCTCAGTGATGTCATTGGTCTCTAGAGAATGGATAGGCTGTATTCTCAGTGAAATCACTGGTCTCTAGTGGATGGATAGGCTGCATTCTCAGTGATGACACTGGTCTCTAGTGGATTTATAGGCTGAACTGGTCTCTAAAGAATGGATAGGCTACATTTTCAATAATGTCACAGGTCTGTAGTGGATGGATAGACTAAAATTCTCAGTGATGTTACTGGTCTGTAGAGGATCCATAGGCAGCATTGCTCAGTAATGTCACTGGTTTCTAGAGAAAGAAAAGGCTTCCGTCTCAATGATGCCACTGGTCTCTGCTAATTGGATAGACTAAAACCATTAAATAATGATTCAGCACACAATGGATGATCTCTGTTTTGTGTAAAACTTGACTTCTAGAGAAGAACAGGAAAAATTAGGCACTTACCAATGAAATATGCCAGGAGGATCACCAGTGTGACAGAGATAATGATAGCACTTAGTGCCGCGCATTTCCAATTGCAATATTTATACGGCTTCTGCAGGTTAAAGGCAGGTCTGGAGAAAGTGCTTCGTGGGAGCGGCCGGGGTGGTGGGGAGTACACAGTGCTGGAGGTCAGGGGGTATCCTGGAGATGTTGTACAAAACAAAGGAGATGTGCCTCCCGGTTTAAAGAGGAAGTGCCTGCAAGGAAGAAGGAAAAGCTCATCAGATACTGACCTGGCTGATGGCTTGGTAATAAGGTACCACAATGGGGTATCCCTTTCCCCTCATGCACAATAAATATAAATATGTTAGGCTGCTTCTCTGCTACAATTATAGAAAAATAATTTACAAACTTTATACAATTTTAGCATATTATCTGAAAATGTTGTTTAAAAATAAATTAAAATGTAAACAAAGCTGTGTTGGAGTCCCCAACCCCCAAGGAAGCTTCCACTCACAGGTAGAAATCCACTGGTATTCTTAATGTAGGACACATTGAAATGCTACATCAACTGATAAATGATGGGTAAAGAAGTGAATACTGAAGCAGGAACAGACATACCAAGGTGCCTATTAAGGACCAACTTCAGAGAATGGTTTAGGTGTGAAATATTTCAGTTTTCTCACAGTCTAAGGACTGTAGAGTCAAGACCTTCTACGGAGGTCTACTTTTGCCATATTTTGGGAACCACATTTGTAGGGAACCCAAGAACAATGACAAAACAGCTCTAGAGTCCCAGGCCAATGACAAACTATCAAAAATCTTCTGTAAAAAAACAAAACAAAAATCAAAGAGAAGGAAAATGACAAAGTCCCAATGTGTTTCTACCCTTGGGAAGAGGACTCCAATAACACTGAAGACAATCATTCCAACGAACTATAGTGGCAACAAAGAGCATGCAACATTGTAAACTAATGTGAAAGAAGAACTACTTTTTCCAAACAGTGTATATCTCAGAAAAGAAAAGTTACGTAAACAACTGAAATGAAATTACTTCAACCAACATCTGATATAAAAAAAAAAAAAAAAAAAAAGTGTAGCGATCAAAACTTTTATGACTCCTTTCAGCCTACATGGTTTGAGGAATGGTCTCATTGAGAAAATGAGTATATTTTACCAATTATGTGGCTAGGAGTGATTTGTCACTATTCCAATATTATTTTATAATATATTCTTTCATTGATCAAATCTTGAAGAAAAAAACACAACCTATGTAAGCAGAATCATAAACTTGATGTAAATATGGAAGAAAGGACAGCTATACTCAGGAGTGATGTTAATTGAATAACTCATAGTATGGGAAGTAATTGTATAGACATTTAATAACAGAATTGCAAGTTGAGTTTATAACTGTTCAAAATTTGCTTGAGCCATGTAAGGGTCCTTTAAGAAGTTGAGCCTTACCGTCAAAAATGAGCACGATGAAAGTCTTACCAGAACATTTGCTGGCACTGCTGGGTGTTAACAATATTTCTGCTTTCTATGCAAGTTTTTGTTAGAAAGTTCCTTTTTTAATTTGTTCACTTTTTGCAAATAATAAATCCACCCATATTAATTAATAAAAAATGTGGATTTATTATTGTTTGCATTGCAGCCTGCAGACTATTCTCTTAGCTTCAGTTAGGGGGCTGGAGGAAGTATCAATGGACTACAACTGCAGGGACGTCACTGAAACAGTGGAAGATGGGGCATGTAGTTCTTTCATTCACAGATTCTCATGGATGAATGACACGGCTGTGAAAGCGGAGTCAAGCAAATCCAAGCTGAATTTAAAAAAAATACAGGAGCCTGCGGAGAGAAGAACCCTCTTGATTGTAAGCATTTGGCCCTGAGCGCATACTGCCCTATATGTAAGTACCACTTGGTGTCCCTTTCAGCCCAGTACAGCCGCAGTGACTGTCAGCTTCTCATAGAGTTTGACAGGTTGCTGGCAACAGGGCTGGTTGGTGCATCTATGCCCTCTGTCTGTGGAAAAACTCCAGAGCCTCATGCACCAGGGCTAAATGCCCAGTGTGCATGGGGCCTTAAGCTGCATGTACTGTGAAATAATTCAATCTCAAATATTCACGGACTCTAAAGTTAGTTTCTAATGCTTAAAGACACCCGCAGTAGCTGTGAAGGTCTGCTCTCTTTAAGGAAAAAAAAAATCTCAGTGCTTGTGTTGTAAGCTTTGAAGATACATTTCTCCACACTGTCTAAAGCAGAGGTAGGCAACCTGGGGTCCTCCAGCTGTTGCAGAACTACAAGTTTCATCATGCCTCTGGGAGTAATTGTAACTGCCAGCCTTGCAATGCCTCATGGAAAATGTAGTTCCACAACAGCTGGAGGGCTACTGGTTGCCTACCCCTGGTCTAAAGCTACCAAGGCTTGTTATAAAGTGCTTTTACTGCCTGTTCAGAATATGTAAAATCATTTAGTGTACATAGCCCGGAGACGGGCGCACTTTAAGCCATTTGGCTCAGTACTTTCTCAGACCTGACATTTTATGGTCAGTTGGAAGTAATGTGAGATGTATTCTCTTTGAGATCCTTACATCTGTACCTTGTAACCTGTAAGTTATGCGGTTTCTTGAACAGTACCTTGTAGCTAAAAGTTTTGGTTATGCAGAGTACCAATAAAAAGTATTAAATATAGAAGCACATGGAGACTCATCCCCATGTGGGAAATATAAATCATCTGCATCAACCTACAGTAACCAATCAAATTCGAACCTGTACTGGGAGGAGGATAAATGAGGATTCAAAATTTGAATCTGATTGGCTATATTAAGGTGATCGAGAAAATCCTTATTTACACATGGTGATGAAAATAGTGTATGAATATTCACCATGTACAGTTACATATACAGTCCCATATTGTTGATTTAGTAGGGCCCACTGTGTGTGGCATCACCCGGCAGTGTCAGAAGCTGGTAAGTGCAGTGAGTAGAGAGGAAGGATAGGTGAGGTGGTGAGGTTCATGCAAAATGGCAGACAATCAATAGGATGTGTCACATACCCATCATTGTAAGCACCGTCATGTCGGGAGGTGGGGAGGATGTCCATTTCAATAAAGTTGTCCTGCAATGTCTCTAGGAATGGCTGCTTTGCTATGTTTCTACACACAGATGGAGACATGAATGAAGGCAGTGAGTCATGCATGAAGTGACTTCTTAAATGCACCCAGTGGGCTTATAGAGTCAACATCATCAAAATACACATTTTTAAAGTTTTGAGTGTAAAACTAAATATAGATTTATTTTCTTCCTTCACTAAAACTCATTATAACCTGTAAATGTTATACTGCTTACGTATTTAAAGGGAACCTTTTACTTGAAAAACACAGAGACTGCCATTGTTGACTTCCTCTTTTGAACATATTACTTGTCTGGCTTTCTGGAATAAATACATTGCTTCCCTGAACTGGAACAAGTATAGAGGTAAGAACCTGTTCTCAGACCTTCCCAATTTGCACACTTGTTGCAAGTCAGAGACTTAAGGTATTGGAGCCAGGCAACTAGTATTTTCAGTAGGAGGTCAGCGATGACAGGCCCTCAAAAATAATGCCCTTTTCAAGAAGGTTCAATAAGGTAGTGAGTCAGTCAACAGTAAGTTATGTTAATTATTATTGAGACAAACACAGCTCTATGCTCAGACAAAAAGGTAAAAAAAAATGAATAAAAAAGTGACAGACTCAAACTACTAGGTCTTTTTCTGCCTTCAGTCTTATATTTTAAAAAGCTTAACCGGTTCAAGATACAGTGAGCTCTGCACCCTCTAGTGGATTCTCAACATGGACATATGAAGATGCACTACCTAAACAAGTGACAACCGAAAAGCCAAGTGTGGTCTCTCATAGCCATGGTGGGGTTGGTTGATATCTCGATGTTGGGCTTCCAGAAGAGCTCAATGGGCTCTATACATAGACACATGAAGATGTCACCTAAACCAGTGATCATTAAAAAGCCAACTGCAGTCTCTCATGCCCATGGGGGGGGGTTGATATCTCTGTGTTGAGGTTTCAGAAAGGCTCAATGGATTCTATGCATGGACGCATGACGATATCACCTAAATCAGTGACCAATGGAAAGCCAAGTGCGGTCTCTCATGGCAATGAGGGGGTTGGTTGATATCTCTATGTTAAGGTTTCAGAAAGGCTCAATGGATCCTCTGCATTGACACATGACGATGTCACCTAAAATAGTGACCACTGAAAAGCCAAGTGCAGTCTCTCATGGCCATGGGTGAGTTGGTTGATATCTCCATGTTAAAGTCTCGAAGGGCTTAAACCTTTTCCAATCTCACTCAAAACACGGAAACCCAAGTGTGTGAAAACATTATGGCTTTTGTTACCCAACATAATCAACACTGGGAGACTGAAAGGCACACTTGGACTGTTCATCTTTCAGGCAATTTAATAAATCAAAAGACTTTATCTATGTAAGGCTGAGCTGCTACCCGCAGCATACAACCACAACCCTTTCAGGAAAGAAAGATGAATGTGAAGATCTGAATGTTCTGCAGCAATTGGCCACCATCTCATTTAACAAAATGCTGGTGGACATCTCAGGCACTGCAGTGGTTTTAATGAATTCCTATCCCAATTTCCGATCCCTTCCTCATTCAAAACCCAGAAGTTACTGAAAAAAAGAGTTGCAGAATGCAGCAGACCATAGGTTGCTCACAATCTCTTTGAGACAAAAATAAGGTAGCCTTATCTAGGTCCACTTTAATGCTCAAGTGAGCAAGTTTATAAAAACGAAATCCTGATTCTGTTTGCTGAGGGTCCAAAAAACATAATTTTTTTGCAAAAATAATAATAATAAATATAATAAAAATTAGTGACTCTCAATTACAACTGTAAGATCTCTCAATCACAAAAAAATAAAAAAGCTGAGCTAAAAAAAAGTGGACAAATGTATAGTAAGGAGAGGCCTAAATCCACACACAATTACCAGTTTGGCTTCCTTATTCGGCAACAGTAAATTAAAAAAAAAAAAAAAACATGTTCGGTTACTAGAGCAAATAGCTTTTTTTTCCATGCATGATGCTCTTTGCAGTCTTGTAATAGCTCAATCAAAAACTGGCGGAATTTCACAAAATGTAAAACATTTGATCTGGTCTCATGGAAGATAGCCCGTGTCTATGGTGATGAAGCCATTGTTTGAAACATGTGGTCTACATGATGGCCGCCTTCACGCTGGCCTTAGCTGCCCTTTGACCTTCATATATTTAATTTTACACATCATTTAAAAATATATTCTGATGATAACTGTGCTTGCTTTGTGCATGAGGTTAGAATGACATGTTCCATAATAGTGATGGAGGATTTAAACACACATCAGCAAATTATTTTACCTGTAACAGTGTTCCCAGCATTTCATGAGGAGACATTGACACAACAATAAAAATAAAGCCCTGTGAATGACACTTTTCTAAACTGGTAGAACGATGTATTTTAGAGGCAGCTCTCTTTCAACTGGGGTAACCTTGGGGTCTCTGGTTGTTAGAAGGAGAGTATTCCTCTAAGGATTCCCAAGCTCTGGTTAAGGTCCCGTGGCAGCTTGACCTACTCTTCCGAGAACAATCCCAAATGAGGAGACACTGACATAACAATAAAAATACAGCCCTGCAGAGGACAAGTTTCTAAACTGGTAGAAAGACAAAGGGCATGTTCGTAGAGTGCTGAACCCAATGGTGGGCAAGGTTTGGCAACGGTTGAAGTCCAAGTTTTGGAGGCAGCTCTTAATCAACCAGGGTAACTTTACAGTGCTTGGAGAAGTCTACAGAGTATAAAAAGAGTAAAATAGAAGGATTCAGGTCACCAATTTATATCCTTGAGGTTGGGTTCACACCATTGCGAATTGGTTACGGGGAGCCCGCATCCAATTCGCAATAGCAGGAGATTTTGACCGGCTCTCTATGGAGCTGGTTCACATATCTCCGCAGCAGGTCCGGTGCGTTTTTCCAAAAAACGCGGTGCGACTTTTGGTCCGTTTCAGGTCCGAATTCAGCCAAAAATTCGAGCTGAAACCGGACTTGAAACGGTGAACGAGACGCACCGGACCCCTGCTGTGAGCCGCATGCGGTTCATATGTGAACCAAGCCTTATTTTACATTTTGTTCGCCAATTACCCTCTTCCTTTAGTGCCAGCATCTACTCCCTGATGAAGGGCTAAGATGCTGGCACTCAACTCAACTGAGGTAACCTTGGGGTGCTTGGAGAAGTCTAAGGAGTATAAAAATAGAAAAATAAAAATATAAAAAAAGTGTACTGGATTTGGTTAACAACCTTATATCTTTTATTTTACATTTTGCTGCCCAGTATTCTCTTCATTTAGTGGCAGCAACCCTGCTGAAGGGGGAGTTTTGAGCCCCCCGAAACAGGTTGTCTTTTTCTTCTGACTTCTACTCATGTGCAATAAAGACTTTACTTGATTTGCATTAGATCTATGGTACTATTATCCTTTTTTATAGTTTTTTTATTAAACTTTCTAAACTTTAAACCTTTGTATTTATTTATTTTTAATTGTAGGTAGAAGAAGCGCTCCAATCACCCACTGAGCTACTCGTTTTTTTGTGTTGGATGGATGAATGAAATGAGCTTCGCTGATGTCGCTTCCTGTGTGAATGAGCCACTCCAGGAAACAAGAAACATTATTCTGTAAACCGTTAAACATTATTCAGAAATAATCTTTAGAATTTGAATACAGGTTGTTGAATCAGCTCAGACTGAGAACAAAATAAATGACTGAGCAACTTATTGGCTTTTTTTTCACAGCAGTTGAACAGCATGGATGATGACTGCACTGTCTTCTCCATTGTAACTAGGCATAATATAGACATGCCTCAAACTATTCTTTAAATTAAACCTGTCGCCAGCATGTGCATATGGAGGGAAAAAGCAATGCGAACTGCACGTCAAACCAATCAATAGATCCAGATATAGGCAGCTGAAGTTAATTGCAAATCTTGAGCAGTGCTTCCCACCTCTCAGCCCTACTTGTAAGACCTTCGATGGGCCAAGTCCAAGCAAATTGGACATTTGCATATAACTTTAGCTGCATGTAGGTCTGGGCCTACCACTGATAGTTTTGTATATCGCTATGAAGGAGCAAGTGCATGCATACGTAATGTACAAATATGCATAGATTATTATAAACTAAAAGCAGAAGAAAACATTTTAAAACATTTAGATTTATCTAGAATCAAAATGTTTTCACATTTTGAATAGCGTAGTTAAAGTTAAACCCCCTCTTTTATTTTTTAGTGTCCAATTGGGGAGATTTACTGCCCCAAGTCATCATGAACACCTATCCCTCAAAAGAGAGAATATCTTCCTTACTTCTTGCTCTGGTGACAACCCTACCACATTGGACTTTCAATCCCTGTTTGTCCCAGTAATAATGGTCTCCAGGACAAATAGCAATAGTAAATCTCTCCAGTGGGGACCAGAGAGCAATAAAAACTCAGAACACACATAAATGATTTATAGGACTTATCGAACAAAAAAAAAAGAAAAAGAAAAAAGCTCTGCCCGTGATGGAGGCTACTGCTGTCTGTCTGCTGTGCCCTGTGACAGTTTTTAAATAGCTTAGAAGCGGGGGCAACTGGCGAGGTCACTTGTGGCACCGTGGAGGGGAGTTGGGGGGTTGGCGCTCGCTTGCCCCCCCTTTCCTGCAATGCTCGCATAAGGATCTGGTATGGATTTTCTCTGGCCCATTTCTTTTTCTAACTTTAACGTGGGGGTTCACGTCAAATTCCATACCAGACCCTTATGGGAGCATTGCATACTAGGCTACATGGGGACATGCCACAACCGGAGCATGCTGGGTTGGTGACGTCACAAGGGGGCGGTGCCGGCGACAATGGGTTGAATTGGGAGGGGGGGTGTAGCGGGCGGGGAGGAGGAGGTGCCACGGTGTTCACTGGAGCGGTCAACGGGGGCGAAGATTCGATAAATTTTTGACAGTGTCCCGTGTCGTCTGTCTGTCGTCATCGGAGGTAGTGCCCGTCTCGAAAAA
>BLSH010433816.1:419268-434543 GCA_018402905.1 Glandirana rugosa
AAAAAAATTCAAAAGGAATGATAAATCAATCCAGAACAATCTATTAAAGAATTTTTTTTGAACAACAAGAAAGAAAACAAAGATCACGGGGGTTCAGCGACCCCCCCCCCTTTTTTTTAAGAAATTATCTAACAAGACCTAACTAAATAGTAAGGAAAACTTAAAAAAAAACACAATATAACAAATGTCACTGTAAAAATATAAATTTAGGCCGGCCATACACTTCGAATCTCGGCCAGTTCAGCAGGAACCATTAATGGGCAGGCTGAATGTACCAAGTTAATCGATCGATCAACTTGGGTACAACCAGCCAGCCCGATTCTCTTGTGAGTATGGCTAGTGGCTGCTATAGCCGCTAGCGACAATTGCAGTCTTCTGCCAGCAGGGGCGGCTTGCCCCCACTGGGAGAAAACAATGGCCTGGCAGGAGGGATTCCTGCATCAACATTGCCTGTGTTGATGGGGGAATCAAGCAAATTTCTCCATGTATGGTCGGCCTTAGCCTACTTTAAAAGTGGACAGTGTCAGTCAGTAGGACAGTGGATGGTGTCAGTAGAGCAGTGGATGGTGTCAGTAGGGCAGTGGATGGTGACAGTAGAGCAGTGGATGGTGACAGTAGAGCAGTGGATGGTGTCAGTAGAGCAGTGGATGGTGACAGTAGAGCAGTGGATGGTGACAGTAGAGCAGTGGATGGTGTTAGTAGGGCAGTGGATGGTTACAGTAGAGCAGTGGATGGTGACAGTAGAGCAGTGGATGGTATCAGTAAGGCAGTGGACAGTGTCAGTAGGGCAGAGGATGGTGTCAGTAAAAAGGAGGATTTTACCAGTAGGGCAGTGGACAGTGTCAAGTATGGCAGTGGACAATGTCAGTAGGGCCATATGTTTCGCCTGTCCACAGCACATGCTCCCAAAAGGATTTTGGCTTCCCCAGGTAAGATTTGGCAAACTCTTTGATCAATGTTTCTCTTTCGTCCAGGGAGATTAGCTTCAGTGCCATGGGCTGTAAACTTCTTGACAATGTTGCACACAGTTGACACAGGAACACTAAGATCTCTGGAAATGCACTTGGAACCTTGAAATTGTCCACGCGTTTCCACAATTTTTGTTCTCAAATCCTCAATTCTTTGCTGCTCTTTCTCTTCTCCATGCTCCGTGTGGCACACAGAGACGCACAACAGAAAGGTTGAGTCCATTTTTCACCATTTCAACTGGTTGTTGGTATGATTTCTACATTGTCAGCACCTGTTAATTGATACAGGTGAGTTTAATTACAAATTACAGGAGCATCCCAAACTTGGAATGCAATTATTTCTAATAATTTTGAGAAGGTGCCAATAATTTTGTCCAGTCCATTTTTGGAGTTTTGCATGCAATGTGTCAGATTTGGCTTTTTATTGCTCCGCTTTTTTGTGTCATAATAATACCAAACAAAATAAATATGAGAATGCCTAAACATCTGTAATTGCAACAACTTTCTGGGCGAAGTGGGGCATTATCTGACAGAAATACAGGGGTACCAATATTTTTGGCCATGATTGTACATATACACATTCTTTTTTGGTGACAGTGGCCATCTTCTGAATATATATCTGCACTCACGCCAAACTGATTGGGGTGTAGTAATAAATATATAATATATATATAAAAAAAACTGCACTAACTACTGTTTTTTTAAAAAAAAAACACGTTTGAAAAATCGCTGCGTAAATACCGCATGACATAAAAAGTTGCAACAACCGCCATTTTATTCCCTAGGATCTCTGCTAAAAAAAACATTATAAATGTTTGGGGGTTCTGAGTAATTTTCTAGCAAAAAAATGATGATTTGTACATGTAGGAGAGGAGTGCCAGAAATGGCCTGGATATGAAGTGGTTAATACTACCATTTTTTCACAATTTTTTTACTGCATTTTCTCTATAAAAGTATATATTTAAGGGTAATAGTGGTATACCAGCGCTGTTTTATCTGTTTTTTAGTGGCCATCTTCTAACACCTTTTTGAGCTTGTACTTGTGTATTCAGCAGGCAGCTTGCATCGTGTAGCAGCATGTCTGAGATTCAGTTCGCTATTCTCATCGATTGGCTTCACCTCCCGCTCTAAAGCAGACGCGGCTGCAGCAGACAGTCTGAAACGCGGACGCTCTTTTCATTAAATAAAGAGAGACTCTAATTCATGTTAATAACTCTTCACGGGTCCCTACACTTTTAACCGACTTCTCTCCTTGTCTAGCTTTGTTTACAGTTCACTTTGGCGACGAGTGAGGAACTTTGGAGTGGTAAAATGAAAGACGGATCAATGGCGGTCACACTGACTCCCTCTCAGCGTCTTTATATAGCTGTATGAAGTATGAGCTTCAGAAGCCTTGTGTGCATCATTGATAAAGTAGTGCCGCTCATTAACACCACCGCCATTCATTAACACAGACACGACTTCAATGGCCTGCTGGAGGAAATTCAAAATGGGCTTTTTTTTTCATTTAATGCTGGAAAAAAAAAAGCAATAAAAAAACGCACCTATGGCGCATATTGTTACAAGGGTTTACACGCATTTTTCCCCAAAACACTAGAAAAAAAGATTAACATTTAAAAACACTTGCGCATAAATGCCGCCTTTAGGCACGCCAAGCATTTTTTCTGCTTGACATTTCCTCTCAAAAATGTACTTGGGATGTTTTTTTAGCCTGTAAATGCTCCTCCTACAAATAGGCTTGTAAAACGCCCAAATGTGCATGGACACAGGCTAACAGAGTTTCTGCTACAGGCTGAAAGAAAATAATGCTATTTGCCTGTATAAGCAGCATTTTTATATGCCCAGCGTGCACAAGGCCTAAAACTTGGTAGAAAATTTGACAACTGCAGGAAGAGTCAATTCCCTAGCACAGCCCCTCCCTCCTTGTATGTCATCCTCTTTTGGGAATGTATAATTACTCTGTGCTGGTCCAGCTCCTCCAGCCCTGCAAAACCTTTTATGTAGCGGTCAGGGAAGGATTGAAGGGGAATACAATTGAGCAGTGGTCTCAAAATAAAGCCCTTTACATGTTTTTTCCAGCACTTGGAAAACTATTCCTCCCACTGACACCAAGGAAGAGGCGCCAAAACTTCCACTTCCACCAACAGTGGGGCACTTTTGCTCCCACTGATGCCAATGATGGAGAATCATTCTTTCTACTGACACCAACAGGGGGGCACCAATCCCCCCCACCCCATTGACACCAATGATGAGGCGCCATAACTTCCACCAACAGTGAGGCACTTTTGCTCCCACTGATGCTAATGATGGAGCATGATTCTTTATACTGACACTAACAGTGGAGCACTATTCGGTCTACTGACTTCAACAATGGGGCACTATTCCTCCCACTGATGCCAACAATGGGGCACTATTCCTCCCGCTGACACCAACAATGGGGCACGATTCCTCCCGCTGACACCAACAATGGGGCACTATTCCTCCCGCTGACACCAACAATGGGGCACTATTCCTCCCGCTGACACCAACAATGGGGCACTATTCCTCTCATTGACACCATCGATGAAGCACTATTCCTCCAACTAATACCAATGATGGGGCACTATTCCTTCTACTAACACCAATGATGGGGCACTGTTCCTTCTACTGACACCAATGATTGGGCACTATTCCTACCACTAATATCGATAAGGCACTATTCCTCCCACTGACATCAACAATGGGGCACTATTCCTTTCATTGACACCATAAATGAAGCTCTATTCCTCCAACTAATACCAATGATAAGGCACTATTCCTTCTACTAACACTAATGATTGGGCAATATTTCTCCCACTAATACGGATGATGAGGCACCATTCCTCCCACTGACACCAACAATGGGGCACTGTTCCTCTCACTGAAACCATCGATGAAGCACTATTCCTCCAACTAATACCTATGACGGGGCACTATTCCTTCTACTGACACCAATGATGGGGCACTATCCCTTCTACTGACACCAATGATGGGGCACTATTCCTTCTGACACCAATGATGGGGCACGATTTCTCTTACTATCCACCGGTGCTACGCAATTGTTTTACTCCCACTGACAACCAAGCCCGAGACATTGTCTACACCCACTGATACTGGAGCATATTCTACTCTGACTGGCTACAGCTCAGCCTCCCTAAACTATGAAGGACAGTAAACTGGCAGTTTCTTTAGAAAGTTTGGAGACCCCTGATAGAGTGTCACTCAAGTGACAAGTTTGAGTCTGTTGGCACTGCTGACATAACATCTAAGATGGCGGCGCTCAGTCAGTGAGGGCTTTCAGATGGCACTGGTGTTTAGAAGTGGTTGGGGCAATTGTAATTACTGCTTGGAAGCTCAAAATGTTAAAATCATTCAATCTGCTTTTGGATCCAAAGGATCAAACATCAGCCATAAAAGTAGTGAAAGACCAATACATATATTGTTCTCCAAATGGTTGAAGGAGAAACAACCTAGACTATGTCTATGACTCCAACTGTGTCAATGAGGGCACTGAATCCTTCTGTATTGTATACTGTACTGTACATTGTATACTATATGGCCAAAAGGATGTGTACACCCATCCAAATGACTGGGTTTACATGTCTCCAGTGAAGGGTACTGTTAACACTACAGCATACATTTTAAACAAGTGTGAGCATCCAAATTTCTGGCAACATTTTAAGGAAGTGCTCTTTTGGATAAATCGGCACAAATTCCCACAGACACCTTTCCAAATCTTGTGTAAGTCCATCCTAGAAGAATGGAGACTGTTATAAAGGGGAAAGGGAGAGGGGAGAGTAAATCCATATGAATGACCATGCTTTTGGAAGGGGATGTCCAACAAGCTGATGTAGGTGTGATGGTCAGAAGTCCACAAACTTTTGGCCATATAGTGTATCTGCGTTTGCAAAGACCAAGGGTGACTGCTGCTAAGATTGCGAGGTCTTCCTCTGATTAGAGGCCATAGTAGACACCATAATGTCGTCAACTGTTTGCAGAGGCCTACGGTGACCCCTGCTAAGAAAAGGGGTCTACTAAAGTCTTGTTCTGGTCAGCGGATATAGCAGACACAATGATGTCATCATTGTGTGCCTGTTTAACTATTAATGTAATGGGAATTGTTAAACAGCATTCTCTTGATCTAGACTCCTTAGTCCGCGTTGTCCATGCAATAGCCAGAGCGATCACATCATTATAATAGAAGGAGCCTCAAAGGATACCTACATTTCTGATGAAGGGGTCTCGTGACGCTCTGAAATGTTGCTTCTATTATAATGATGTGAATAAAGCTTTGGGCCTGTTCTTGGGATCCATGGTGTGTTGGTGACATTTTCTCACTCTGACTATTAATGGTTCCAGCCGGTGGTTGCTACAGCACCCACTTACCCATACAGAGTGTTTGCATTGGGAATAGTGTGTTGGAAATCCATGCGATAGCCTCAGATTGTAGATATGCTCAACTGCTTTTGCATCCTTTGAACAAATGATGGGAGTGGTATCAGGGATGGAAGGTGCTCTTCTCCCTCCAAAGCCTAAACTCTTTTGACCCATGCATTCTAGCTTAGGTCCCAACTGGTGCTTGCAGGCACTGCAAGATGCTTGGATTGAGTTTGGATATCTGATCATGCTATAAGCTCTAAGTTAAAGCAGCGGATGTCTATACATTTCAATTATCTCTGCAGCAACACGGGACCTGAAAAATATCGCACAGTTTCCCCCTCCACTGGCAGTAAAGGTTAAAGGTCAAACTGTGAGCAAACACAACGCAGCAATTTCTCTCCAGAAAGCCATCGGTCATATCGGACTGAATAATGATCTCCAGTTCTGACCTGTGGTCATTAGCCAAGTAATATGAATGCTCGGCATAATTGCCTAATTAGAGAAAATGAGCCCAGTCACTTTTTTTGATTAATGTGTTATATTAAATGTCAGCTTTAGTTAGTGGTCACCGAGCGGCTGTGCGTGTAATCCGCCATGTGATTTGCCTGTTAATTTATACATTCTGAAGGAGAACTTGGAGACCCGAAGAGAGGTCACATGGAACTTTCAGAAATCCTCAGGGAGATCAAGGTTATTTCCCCCCCTCATCCACACTTGGACAGCCTCTATTTGCCGGAATTTACAGAACACCTTCAGTCAGTGCTTTAGATGAGTTCTTGGAATGCATACAGGGCATATGAGGAGTATTTAGCGGCACTGCACCAGTATCGCTTACATTTTTTGGTAAAAATTTGGGAACTCCTTCTGCTTATTAGTTTGTAATTCAGTAGTCTCAAACACACCCATAGGTGCTCATTGGTGTCAGCTACATAAATCCTGGACAAAGAACCAAGGCAATGCTAGCCATCATGTACAAGCGTATCTTGAAAGTATGAAATGTATTCATTAAATACAAGAGAGAGAAAGAGGTCCCGTGCTTCACGAAGAAAACCCTCCTATCTTGCAAGTGTTCCTACATGAATGCTGCTGGAAGGGTGATTTGTAGACCATCTCTGCAAGGATCCTGACCATCTTAGGATTGGGCCAAGGGAAGTGTGGTGACCCCAACACAGTTTGAATGGGCCCTTTGCGACCTTTTGGTCATGGTCAGCTGGTAAGCTTGCATTTTTACCATTGTGGTGGTGGCTCCTCATGCACATATTTGTCAACGTTTTGGTGGTGGAGAACCAGCTTTGATATGAACTTCAAATAAGACATTTTGACACTTGGTCTTGTTATTGTTAAGTTTTATATGCAAGTTACGTGTCACATGTACACTCATCAACCACCTTATTAGGTACACCTGTTCAACTGCCAATCAGCCAATCACATGGCAGCAACTCAATGCATTTAGGCATCTAGATGTGGTGAAAACGACTTGCTGAAGTTCAAACCGAGCATCAGAATGGGGAAGAAAGGGGATTTAAGTGACTTTGAACGTGGCATGGTTGTTGGTGCCAGATGGGCTGGTCTGAGTATTTAAAAAATATGCTGATCTACTGGAATTTTCATGCACAACCATCTCTCGGGTTTACAGAGAATGGTCCGAAAAAGAAAAAATATCCAGTGAGCTGGAGTTGTGTGGAGGAAAATGCCTTGTTGATGTCAGAGGAGAATGGTTGGAGATGATAGAAAGACAACAGTAACTCAAATAACCACTCGTTACATCCAAGGTATGCAGAATACCATCTCTGAATGCATGACACATCCAACCTTGAAGCAGATAGGCTACAGCAGCAGAAGACCACACTGGGTGCCACTCCTGTCAGCTAAGAACAGGAAACTGAGGCTACAATTCGCACAGGATCACCAAAATTGGACAATCGAAGATTGGAAAAACGTTGCCTTGTCTGATGAGTCTCGATTTCAGCTGCGACATTCAGATGGTGGGGTCAAAATTTGGTGTAAACAACATGAAAGCATGGATCCATCCTGCCTTGTATCACCGGTTCAGGCTGGCGGTGGTGTAATGGTGTGGGGGGATATCTTCTTGGCACACTTGGGACCTCTTAGTACCAATTGAACATCATTTAAATGCCACTGCCTACCTGAGTATTGTTGCTGACCATGTCCATCCCTTTATGATTACAGTGTCCCCCTCTTCTGATGGCTCCTTCCAGCAGGATAATGCACCATGTCACAAAGCTCCAATCATCTCACCACTGGAAAATGAGGTCACTGCACTCCAATCATCTCACCACTGGACAATGAGGTCACTGTACTCCAATCATCTCACCACTGGACATTGAGGTCACTGTACTCCAATCATCTCACCACTGGACAATGAGGTTACTGCACTCCAATCATCTCACCACTGGACAATGAGGTCACTGCACTCCAATCATCTCACCACTGGACAATGAGGTTACTGCACTCCAATCATCTCACCACTGGACAATGAGGTCACTGTACTCCAATCATCTCACCACTGGACAATGAGGTTACTGCACTCCAATCATCTCACCACTGGACAATGAGGTCACTGCACTCCAATCATCTCACCACCGGACAATGAGGTGAGGTCACTGTACTCCAATCATCTCACCACTGGACAATGAGGTCACTGCACTCCAATCATCTCACCACTGGACAATGAGGTCACTGCACTCCAATCATCTCACCACTGGACAAGGAGGACACTGTCCTCCAATGGCCTCCACACTCACCATATATCATCCAATAGACCACCTTTGGGCTGTGAGGAACAGGAGATTGGCATCATGGATGTGCAGCCGACAAATCTGCAGCAACTGTGTGATGCTATCATGTCACTATGGACCAAAAAAACTCTGAGGAACGTTTCCAACACCTTGTTGAGTCTATGCCATGAAGAATGGAGGCAAAAATGGGTCCAACCCGATACTAACAAGGTGTACCTAATAGAGTGGCCAGTGAGTGTATATATTCACATACGGGTAAAGTAGTGTGTTTTAGCGCAGCTCAGGGCATTGAATCATTGTGTTTGCATAGGTTTTTTTTATTTGCTGTTCGAGAGGTTGTAAATAAAACATAAAACAAAGAGTTTATTAAAACAGCTGTATCAATTTATAGCCTATGGTCCTATAAAACAATTATTTAGGTAAGCAAATTAATTTATAATAATTTTAAAGGTTGTCCTAATCCAAGGCCACAAATGTAATATTTTGCAGCTTACCAGTCTTTAGATGTGGTGGTTGTTTTTTTTTTTTTTTAACCTTTATTTTCACCTGGTGATCCTATCGGTAAAACTATTCCTGTCCTAGAGTGATAACTCTCACCCATTGTACCATATCCATGGAGGAGCAGCATTGTCACTCTAGAAGAGGAAGTGTGTTAAAGTGAAATTCCACCCACAAATTCATCTTTATATATTTCAAATCCTCTATGCATGATGAATCACCTTTAAAAAAAATGTTTTTATACTCACCCAAAGTGCCCTGTTGCTATGTGGTCCCTGTAATCTTAGACTTCCTGATCCACGACACTCCGCATCACTTCCTGCCTCGCCTGGGCTCATGGGAGATGTGAGTCATCATTTCCCAGGAGTCAGTGGCCATCCCTGAGCTGTAAAATTGCGTTATTTCCAGACAGGAGAGACATGTTATCTATGTTGCCATAAAAATGGGACGGGACCTTCCTCCGTCGCTGCCTATTGTTATGGCAACAAAACATACACTTGAGAGGTGCATGCTGGTTACCCAGCATGCACTTTATCCAGGAAGAGACTCGAGGAGGGTGCGAGGGGGCTTCACACGCCCACAGCTAAGATGGGAACTCCCAGTAAAGAAAAAAAATCAGCAATGTAAGTACAAAATAAATAGGAAGACTACCCGGATTTAAAGCTATCAATTACTTTATTTGTGTAATGAATCCTAACTAGGTGGATGCCAGCAAAAAAAAAAGATAAAAAAAAATGATGTGGGCGGAACTCCGCTTTAAGACTAAAGAACATCTGCATAATATGGTCCGAGGGTGTTTTTTTAAAGCTGCATACATTGCAGTGGGGCTGCCCACCAACTACAAAAGTTAAATGCTCATTTAAGGCTAAGGAACTAGAAGAAGCAGTTTTACTTACCCGATCCTCCACTCCTGTAGGCTTCCTCTAGGTTAAAAATCCGGGTCTCCACAGCCTCTTCTCCCCTAAGCACAAGCGTTTGCAGGTCCTCTGTGTCATTATGTGCAATGTAGACACAATAGCCCTGCATTGGACAAGAGCAGGCTGAGGGATAATAGAGGAGAAGGCCAGCTGCCAAGGGAGTAGAGCAGGCGGTCTCCAAACTTTCTAAGCAAACTAGCCATCAAACTTTAGGGGGGCCGGACTGTGGCCATTGGGAGTAGAAATTGTGCATGTAATCATGTACTAGGGGGAAGAATAGTGCCCCATTGTTGGTGTCAGTTTGAGGAACAGTGCCCCATTGTTGACGTCAATGGGAGAAATAGTGCTCCGTCGTTGATGACAGTAGCAAGAATTATGCCCCACTGTTGGCGTTGGTGGGAGGAATAGTGTCTTTTATTAATGGGAGGAAAAGTGCCCCAAAGGCAAACAAAGGGCCACAGCCGGCCCCCGGCAACTGGAGCCGACCACTGGAGTAGAACATTTGGTAAATAAAAGGGCTTTTTGTGGCCCCTAGACCTAACCAAGCATTTAACTCTTGCATGACGGGGGGCAGGAATGGAGCACCTTTCCTATTCCTGGAGATGGACTCCGAATGAAGTCCTTGATATTGAGTGGCGATATCTGAAAGGTGCTTTCAGCTACAGGCACCATTCAGATACCATTGTTTAGAGCCGGCGATTCTCTTTCAGATAAAAGTGGTCTCGGCAGCTGATTCGCCGCAAGATCACTTTTATCAGTGGCGGGAGAGGTGCCCCCCGCCACTTTCTCGTCATCTCCGCCACTTACCGGACCGTCGGCAGTGGCGGAGATGATCAGGTCCGTTTCTCCCCTCCTGCACAGGAAGCCGAGTGAGCGGAAGATGCTGCCCACCCGGCTCCATAACATTTCAGGGCGGAAGCGATGTCACAAGTCACTTCCGCCCAGTGCTCTTAAAGGGCCCTTTTTTTTTTTAACTGTCATTTTTTTTTTTTTTTTTGCATTTAACTGTAAATATGAGATGTGAGTTTTTTTTTTGACCCCAGATCTCATATTTAAGAGGCCCTGGCATGCTTTTTTCTATTACAAGGAATGTTCACATTTCTTGTAATAGGAATAAAAGTGATCAATCTTTTTAAAAAAAAAGAACGGTGTAAAATTTAAAAATGAAAAGAAATGTAAAATAAATATGAAAAAAAAAAAATTTTACAGCGCCCCATCCTTGCGAACTCGCACACAGAAGGGAACGCATAACTAAGTCAAACCACACATGTGAGATATCGCCGCGATCATTAGAGCGAGAGCAATAATTTTAGCTCTGGACCTCCTCTGTAACTCAAAACTGCTAACCTGTAGAAATTTTTAAACATCGCCAATGGAGATTTTTAGGTTGCAAAGTTTGTCGCCATTCTGCGAGCGGGCGCAATTTCAAAGCATTACATGTTGGCTATCAATTTACTTGGTGTAACATTATCTTTCACAATATGGAAAACAATTGGGCAAACTTTAATGTTGTCTTATTTTTTTCACTCAAAAAAGTGATTTTTTAGAAAAAAAAAAAAACGTGCTTGTAAGGCCACTTCGCAAATACAGTGCGACAAAGTTTTGCAACAACCACCATTTTATTCTCTAGGGTGTTAGAAAAAAAAACATATAATGTTTGGGGGGTTTAAGTACATTTATAGCAAAAAAAAAATGGTTTTAACTTCTAAACACCAAGCCCAAAAAAATAGGCCTGGAATTGAAGTTGGTAAGGAGACCTAAAATGGTGAATTGTGAATGGTTTTTTTTTTTTGTCCATAATGTACATACACTTTAATAAATGCATACTTCCGCTAATGCTGGTCTGAGCATCAATGACCTTCCATCAAGAAAGGACAAAAGTACACCAGTCTTATAAAAAAAGATTAAAAACATGCATAGAGTGCAGACACTTCGATGGGCCAGCACACGCCTTCACACCTCCCTATAGTGTGCTTGAGAACCCCTTAAACCTGCATTGTCTGCATAATGTGCCCCCTCCCAAACTTTTTTCGCCAATAGAAAGGTGTGGGAGGAGGAAAGCTACCCTCCTACACTACCAGAAGGTGACGAATCTCAAAGGCTGGTGGGCTTTAGGGGTTACCAGGAGGGCCTAGCAGGCCCTTGCCTTTGTATTCAGTTCACTATTTGTCCCTCACGTGCAGTCTAACTTCTATCTACTGTAAAGAGAGAACTCCTCCACAAGGAGTCTTTCTGCATTCCAAAGACAGCCTGTCAATCAGTAGGAGATGCTAGAATCTATCAGTCAAATGTAGATAAAAAAAAAAGATAAAAAGTGTTATTGGTGAAAAACAGCTCTTCTTCATGCTGCATTTATTTCAGAAAAAATGTACCAAGAGGTGGAATGACATTTGAGGAGACCGGTGACCCATAAAACCATGACCTCCACTGCAAGCACTTAGCGACTGGAATTTCCTTCACTCTCGGGCTAGGTGATAGCTAGCAGAATTCCCCCTGCCAACTTCAAAGGGAACTTTCAATAACCAAAAAAACTGCTGGATGGAAGTGATGGAAGCTCTATGACAGGCACGTCAAAATGGGGTCTCAGGAGCCAGCTCATCGCTAATTCCCCGGGACGACCTCTCTTTTTTAGTTTTCTTTAGACCTTGTTTCTACGCAGCTGTTAGAGACGTTCCTACGGCTCCTCAACATGTTCGCTGCTGCTAGGCCTCGGCTCTGGGCTGTGAGCACCAAGGATGAGCTTGGGTGTATTTGGGTCCAACATGGGCGAGCCCACCAGGAGTCTGTCACTGTACTGTGCCAAGCATAAGCAGTCGAGATGCTCCCTGACCTGCAGCCATATGTATACAAGTGGAGTTTATAGGTGCGGCTGCAGGGCGGGAAACGGCTCAGACACTCATGATTGGCACAGAACAGTGACAGATTTGTATTATTTTATTTATTTCAGGTACTTATGTAGCGCAATCAACTTACATATACTGTATATTGTACATTCATGTCAGTCCCTGCCTTCGAGGAGCTTACGATCTAAGGTCCCTAACTCACATGCATTCATATTCATACTAGGGCCAATTTATACATAAGCCAAATAACCTACCAGCATGTCTTTGTAGTGGGAGGAAATCGGAGTACCCGGAGGAATTCCCACCCAGGCACAGGGAGAACATGCAAACTCTGTGTAGGTAGTGCTGTGGTTGGGATTCGAAGCAACAATCCTATTGCTGCTAGCCAGACGTGCTAACCTCTTAGCCACTGTGCTGCGTGATTCTTGGTGGGTTCGCCCACGTTAGATCCAACCACCCAACCTCATCCCTAGTCAGCAACAAAAGCAAGTAAAGGTGTTCCCCAGCGGGTGCCTGACCCGTAACCTCAAGATTATCTTAAGCTGACCCTAACACTAAACCCTACCCTCTCCTGAACCCTAAGGCCTCATACACACTGACGTTTTTTGACGCCGGCGTTTTCTGGCGTTTTTTGGCTCTCCATGTTAGTCAATGGCCCCATAAAAACACTGACTTTTTGAGCTGTAGATGGCGTCTGCATTAGTGAGCTAAAACTAGAACCCACGGCCAGCGCGTTCTGAGGCTGTAACGTTTTGACGTTTTTTGACGCCGCCCCCACAAATGCTCACTAACGCCAACAAACGCCAACTAACGCTGTACCAGCGTTAACCGGCGTTTTTTGACGCCAGTGTTTTTAGGTTGAAAAATAGCAGAGGGATGATTTTTTTTTAAAAGAACGCCGAAAAACACCAATTTTTTTTCCTCGACGTCGGGCCCGACGTTTTGTTTATTTTTTAAGAAACGTCCTTGTGTATGAGGCCTAAAACTTAGCTCAACCCCCAAAAAATAATGTACATCTAAAGAAAATTTTGATTTTCATTTTAGAGCAGGAAATGTTAGGACCTCTACCAAAAACACCTCCTGGGCATGAGAGTGATACTTTGGTGCTAGTTCTTTATAAACATGTGCTCTACCACACGGGTCAAGAAAACACACCACCCTACTGCCCTCCTAGGACTGGGGTAGTCTGTAGCACTCTACAAAAAACAAAACAAGAGGGGGCACACCAGCCTAGTTACAGTTAGTAAGTTTGAAAAAAGACACAAGTCATCTAGTTCAACCAAAAAAAAAAATATATATATAAATATCCATAAAATCCAGAGGAAGGCGAAAAACCCCAGCAAAACATGGATCCAAGCGGGGGAAAAAAATTCCTTCCTGATCCCCCCAGAGGCAATCGGATTTTCCCTGGATCAACCTTACCTATAAATGTCAGTACCCAGTTATGTTATTCTGGAAAGAATCCAGGCCTTTTTTTTTAAAGCAGTGCCTTGTGCATTATCCCATGCACCATTTATGAACCCCCAAATAACCCATTTTTGGAAAGCAGACCGAGGTATTTAGTAAGAGGCGTAACGAGTTTTTTGAAAATGAAGAAATTGAATACAATTTCATTTTCCCTTTTTTTTTTTTTTTTTTTTTAGCATACTGTCACCAGTGCAGTACAGGGTCATCATATGACTGATGTGGTGCTGATCAGAGGCACTGACTGGTGACAGTATCAAAAAAAAAAAAAAAAAAAAAAAAAAAAAAAAAAAATTCATTAATTTTACTTTTTTTTTTTCACTTTTTAATTTTTTTCCCACTTTTGTTTGCTTTTACAATAGAGGTCAATTTTGCAATTGAACAGCAGTTTCAACTGTCATGAATGTTTCTAACCATTCATGACAGCTGTGATCACTAGTTGATTGGCTACAGGTAATCACATGGTACAGGGTGCTGTGATTGGATTAGTTATTTGGGACATTCACAGCATAGTCAACACAGCTGCTATGAATTAATTAATTTCGATTGTAAGCTCTAACGATAAGGGGCCCTCTGATTCCTCCTCACAAACTATGTGATGAACACAGAATATGGAGAGAAGTACCAGGATCCTAGGTGGCTTACACGTTTCGAGGGAAGTACCCTACCCCCTTCTTCAGGTGCGGCTCTGAAGAAGGGGGTACTACCTCAAAACTCGTAAGCCACCTGGTATCCTAGTGGTGCCCCCCCAAGGTCTGGAGTGCGCTGAGTGGACTGAGAAACCCTATAGCTGGCACTTTCTCTGATATGCAGTGTTTATCACATGGTTTGTGAGTATATTTACTTGACGAATATTAATAAATGGTGCATGAGATAATGCACTAGGCTGGTGCGCCCTCTCGGTTTTTTTTTTCTTGGTAGGTTAGAACCTCTGTCAGCTTTTATTGCTGTCTATTTCCCCACTGGGGAGAGTCACCCTGTCTACATTTGTCCTGAAGACCATTGTAACCAAAAATGAGAGAAAACCGAAATTTTTTAACCTCTTAACAACCGCTCTATAGACAAATGACGTCTACAGAGCGGTTGCTTAATTCTGGGAGGACGTCTATTGACGTCCTCCCAGAATCGCGGTTCCCGCGCGGTTATTTTCGACTGTCTCCAAGATTGGATGGTTCTTTTTTTTTTGGCTCTCCCGCGTGGTCGGATCACGTAATAGAGTACGTGGTAAATAATTATAAGCAGTTCATTTATATGAGTGTTTGGTACACTATTTGTGACGTATAGTCTCTTTCACGGTCGATATCCCAAAGAGTCAGGTGAGTCGCGTGAGGTCTGGAACCCCCCCGTGGTGATCCTATGGTCCACCGAATGCTCAAAACTCCATCATGGGGGAAGAAGTCTCGGCGTGGACTTCTTCCCCCATCCCAT
>BLSH010433816.1:446092-479112 GCA_018402905.1 Glandirana rugosa
GTATTTTGTTACTAGGCAGCGCTGTGGGCATTGCACATCGCCCACAGCGCTGCTGCACGTCTTCTCTCCCCCCTCTCTCCTCTCACACTGCACCGATCGGTGCGGAGAGGAGAGACAAGCCGGCGCTTCCGCCGGCTTGTTTACATGTGATCGCGCCGTCATTTGATGGCGCGATCACGTGGTGAAAGGCCACGCACAGCGGCCATTCACCCCGATCCGTGATCAGTCGGGTCCCCCGGACCCGACGGTCACGGATGTTCCCGTGTGCGCGCCCCAGGGGGCGCGCGGGAACCGCGATTCTGGGAGGACGTCAATAGACGTCCTCCCAGAATTAAGCAACCGCCCTGTAGACGTCAATTGTCTATGGGGCGGTTGTTAAGCGGTTAAAACCTGGATGAGTACTGGTGTGCAGTCATGGTAGAAAAGGAAAGGGGCCATCCCCAAACAGTTCCCACAAAGTTGGGAGCATTAATTGTCCAAAATGCCTTGGTATGCTGACGCCTTAAGAGTTCCCTTCATTGGAATTAAGTGGCCAAGCCCAACCCCTGAAAACCAACCCCACACCAAATGATTTGGGCAAATGCACAAAGCAAGGTCCATAAAGACATGGATGAGCGAGTTTCGGGTGGATGAACTCGACTGGCCTGCACCTCAACCCCATAGAACACCTTTGGAATGAATTAGAGTGGAGAATGCGAGCCAGGCCTTCTCATCCAGCATCAGTGCCTGACCTCACAAATGCACTTCTGGAAGAATGGTCAAACATTCCCATAGACACTCCTAAACCTTGTGGACAGCCTTCCCAGACGAGTTGAAGCTGTTAAGGATGCAAAGGGTGGGCCAACTCAATATTGAACCCTACAGACTAAGACTGGGATGCCATTAAAGTTCATGTGCGTGTAAAGGCAGGCGTCCCAATACTTTTCATATAAACAATGGATTGGCGCTGTCCCCAATATTGTTAAATTATTCAATCAATCAATTAGTCAATCCACCTTGTGAACAAACTAAAGTGCAGGTGCTAATTAATACTTAGTGGAGTAATATGCATACAGTTCTTCTCACACCCTCACATAATGTTCATAAAGTTCATAATATTCATAAAAGATCCTCTTGAAAAAATGTGCAAAAACTTGTGACCAATAAGAAAAAAATCCAAAAAAACAAAACCATCAAAAAATTAAAAAAATAAATAAATTAATAAATGGATATTCTTAATTGTCCCTTTCAAATCTTTAACCTTCAGAGCAAAAACATCAAACCACGATCAAAACCATGTAAATATAAATATATCTTGTGATCTTCGTGTAAAAGTGACTTTATTAGTCCCAATACTTTTGGCAATATAGTGTAGATCCCCGTGGACGAATTTATGCAAATATACAGTGTTTACTGCCCTATGATTTGGAAGTGCCATTGCTACTCTGCATTCCCTTGCGGCATCTGCTGGCATCCTTTGTGTTCATTGTGGTGATCGATGTTGGGTGAGGGCATCCTTGAGTGGCTTCATTTTAACTTAATATTTAAATAATTTAAATCATTATTTCATCAACCCCTGAAGACGAATAAAGTTGAAACGCGTTGGGGTAGCGTTGATGAATTAGGGGCCCCGTGTGTCCCTTTAAGTGTATTGATGAGCCTGATGACTATTACGTGATGTTTATCCTGTATGGTTTGATTTAATGTGACCTTTAGTCTTCACTTTTAATCATTGTACAATAAAATGGATGTATTTTCTTTTATAACTTTTTGTGGTGCCTAAAAAAATCCCATCCATCATTCAGCTTTTATTCACGATTATCGAAATCCATTCGCTGTGTATATTCTTCATGAAATCTTGGCCTGCTTTGTGTATTTCTTCCAGGTCTTTGTAGTAAACCAATATGAAAATTTGGAGCTTCCCATAATAAAGACCGCTCACTGCTGCTCTCTCTCCTTGTGCAGGGTGACTGGTCTGGTCTCCGCCTCTTCCTGTAGTTTTCTACAGGCAGCATGTAGTGGGTGGGGCCTGCTGGGCCCCTCCCACAGCTCTGTCTTTTGCACAGGGTATGTATAGCACATTGATGATGTCACTGCTACTTTAACAAAATAATATCTGAGTTTGCAAAGGTATCTAGCTCACAAAAAAAGAAAGATTTATGCTCTTTTTAGCTATGGAGCCATGTATTTAAAGAAAGTTTTTGTGCCTGGAGTTCGAATTTAATTTTTTTTTTCCATGGGTCGTAAACTTGATTAATGTAAACGCCCCGCCACGCTAAGATGGCGTAACACAATATGACAATTATAGCAGTATACAAATTGTACATTACTCAACAACTAGAGCCAGAGATTGATTGGAACTTCTGCAAATGACGCCAACAAATTCTAGGCATTTAATGAGAATCCCGCTGAGCGCCATCATCATCACCATTAATGGCGCAGCAACAGCTGTCATGCGTAAATTATGAACCTTCATAATAGTATAGAAGAGGGGAAAAAAAAACAGTGCAAAGTACTAAAGAGGCTTAAATGCATCAAATATGATCACACCAGTACTGTACCGATGAGCTCTACTAAGAAGAGAGATGAAGGAACCAGTATCAGAAAGAGCTTCACAAAACAAAGGTCGCTTTATTGTAGCCTTGAAAATGGCAGTTGGTCACAGCGTGCAGCCATAATGAGGAGATGGACTGGTCAAGAAAAAAAAAAAATCTGATGTCTTGTTGAGAGGTCAGTTCCCTGTACCATTGACACAGATTACTAGACATGGTGGAAGGCATGTTTCTAACATTTTTCCAAGCCAATCTGATGTTCTCACGGGTCATCTTCTTCTCCAGCGGGGGTGGTCCCCTTACTCAGGGGCGTATCATGGAATTAGTGGGCCCGTGTGCAAGCCCACACTGCACCGATCATCCCCGGCTGTCAACCAGGTAGAGATCATCCATGGGTGCAGTGTGGGTCAGAGCACAGTAGGCGCCCCCACCCCTCAGGGCCCGTGTTCAGTGAACACCCTGCACCCATGGATGATACACCACTGCCCTTACTGATGCTTACATGGCATGCCCAGTACAGTCATTTTGGGAACCCAAGCTACATGATAACGGTGGATCCATAACAGCCTGGGCTCAGAAAAACTGAGCTAGCACTAGGCGTCATTCCACCAGATGACATCTAGTGGCGGAAAAGAAGTAGTGCATGGAACAGCTCTGAATCAAAGGTATATATTAGTGTTACACCGATACCGGTATCGGTGCCAATACCAAGCATTTGCACGAGTATTGGTGCTCATGCAAATGCTCCGATAGCTGAAACCGATACTTTTGGGCTTGGTTCTTTCAGCTGTCAGCGGGATTCCCTTACTGACAGCTGAAATGTAAAAAAAAAAAAAAAAAAAAAAGCTGGCAATACTTTTATTTATGCAAATATAAATGTGCTCGCTACCCTATGATTTGGAAGTGCCATTGCTACTCTGCACATTCCCTTACGGCATCTGCTGGCGTCCTCGATCCTGGTGATCGATGTTGGGTGAAGGCATCCGAGTGGCTTCATTTTAACGTACTAATATTTAAATAATTTAAATCATCATTTCATCAAACCCCTGAAGAAGACAAAATTTAAACACATTGGGGTAGCATTCATAAATTAGGGCCCCTGTGCATCCCCTTAAGTGGATTGGTGAGCCTGCAAATGCTCTGATATCTGAAACCGATACTTTCTGGCTTGGTTCTTTCAGCTGTTAGCGGGATTCCCTTACTGACTGCTGAAATGTAAAAAAAAAAAATAAAAAATGGCAATTATTGGTTGTTAAGCAGCGGAGCTGCCGCATCCTTAATAACCCAATGACTTATTCAGCTGTTAGTGGGGTCCCTCTGTTGACAGCTGAAGCGTTAAAGAAGTTTGGCAATTGGAGCGGTCAAAAAAAAAAGGAGCCAGGCAATGTTTATCAACAACATTGCTTAGCTGCTGAAACACTATGGGTTGGTTCACACCACAAAAACGCACTCCAGATACGTTCCAGATGCATTTCTGCATGCGTGTTTTTAACGCATTCTGGTTTGTTTTTGTATGCATTTTTGATGCATTTCCAGGTGCATTCCAGATGCTTTTTTTATTCTTTTGTTCTGTTTTTTTAATTCACTGTACTGGGGTCTGCCTTTTTGATGCGTTTTTTCCCGCACAGTGCAGGAAAAATGCAGCATGCTCTACTTTTTTTTTCTGGAACTGGAATGAACTCGGCCAATTGGAAACCATATAACCTACTTTACAATGCAGAAAAAAAATGCACTGGACTGCATGTGGTGTGAACTGGCTCTCAGACGAAAAGAAACATTGTTTCTTTTTGAACTGTTGTTTCTTCATCTACAGATCAAAGGGATGAACTTTGATCTGCAGATTAAGTGAATTTAAGGCCCCTTTCACACTTGTGTGACCTGATTTTACTGCGATTTGGGATCAGTATGACTTTGGTCCGACTTTGTTGCAACTTTGGCACAATGAAAACATATTAGAAAGTCGTACAGTAATAGTACAGAAAACACATCTATATTATTCAGGTGCGATTTCCATGCGACTTTGAGGGTTTAACATTGAAGTCTATGGACCTCAAGTTGCACCAAAGTAATGCAGGGACTACTTTGAAGTCGGCTCTACTTAAAAGTCATACAGATATGAACGGTACTCATTGTAAATAATGGGGAACAACTTATCATGCGACTTTGCAGTCCCAAATCGAAGGAGAACTCGCACAAGGGTGAAAGGGGTCTTAAGCAATCAGTCAAGTAAAAAAAATATATTTTTTTGTGTTTTTTATTAAATGTTTCTCTGTTTAACCCCGTATTAACCCTTCGTTTATTCTAATCAGCCCTAATTAACTCCCTATTCTCCTCCATTTAATTATTTTCCTGCTGATCTTTTGTTTTGGTTCACTTCTATTTTATAAGCTATTAATAATGAAAACTTTTTTTTGTTTGCTTTGTGCGTTAATATTTTTACACCTTTACAGCGGTTGTAAACCACAGATGTAAAAAAAAAAAAACAAAAAAACCCCACAAGGCAATAGCATAACGTGCTAGTTATAAATAGGAAGACTACCCGGATTTAAAGCTATCAACTACTTTATTTGTGTAATGAATACTTACAAATTGGATGCCAGCACAAAAAAATTAAAACATTTATGCAGGCGGAACTCCACTTTAAGGAGTTTTTTTTTTTTTTTTTTTTATTGGGTGAAATTCTGCTTGAACCCGCCAAAGCAAAATGACTTCTCATTGCCCCTGCCCACCACCCAGATCCACCACTACAAGCCCCAAACGTCTGGATAGGGAGCAAATGTGCACACTCTCACCCCCCATCCCATAATGCAATGCTTTGTGCCTGAGCGACCTGCCACCACGGCCAAACACATGGGAGTTGGGTTTGGTGCAGATACCATTTTTCATGATGCCAACCCTCCCCCCGAGAACACCATTACCTAGGAAGCTCCATTGCTAAGTCATGGTTTTCACTCTCCTTCCGCGAATGAAAGGGATTAACAGATAGACATATGTTCCTATATGTTCTACTTGACAGAACTAATTATGAGACCAGGAACACGGCGTGGGAAGCGGCTCACATGTCGTACTGTTCCAGTACTTGTGATCATAATTGTCTAAACAGAAGTTATTTTATTGTATCCATTTTCCCAATTTACAGTCATTATCACTTTCACATAAACTGCTAATATATGAAAATGCAGTCAATAACAAAGAAATCTGCATAATATATATGTGTATATTAAATCAGATCTTGTTCTTACATATAAAAGAAAAATAAAAAATACTATAGACCTGTTTAAGGAATAAAAACGCTGTTCTAGTCTTAAAGCCAATCTCTGAGCGCCTTCTCAGATCATCACAGCATACCATCTCTGGTTTTTATTGTTTTGGAAGCTTTCAAGCAGAAATCCAGCCAAAAAGAAGAAGATAAAAATCAAAACCCCATTTAAAATTAAACTAAAACCTGTTTTTTGGCTGCAATATTCAATTGTCTTTACCTGCAGTACTTTTTTATGCCACTGGATGTCCCCTGTCTGATGGTCACCATCATTCAACCCATCTTGGACCCACCCCCGGTCTGTTAGTGGACCAGTTAAGAGAGGCTGCACAGTGATGAGCTCATCTTTAGGTCACTCTGCTTTTTCCTCCTATTAGCATGCTTCTGGCAAGCACATGAGCTGATTGGCTCCTTGTGCTGCTTCTTCCTCTCACACTCCAGCCCTGCTGTACAGAGACTGTAAGAGGCCAATATTAGCTCACATTTATGCTTAAACTGCTTACATGTAAAAAAAAAAAAATAATAATAATGAAGAATTAGTGTCTTTTATATCTGATGGAGAGGTGTCGGACAGACAAGTTCATGCACAAAGCACAGCCTTAAATTGAAAAATGAATGGCACCAACACATGCATGGTGTACCATGCACATTATTGTAATGCAAAGGTGTGAAGCTGGTCTAAAAGCACTTCCCATGACTTGCCCCACATGAAGGTTCTGAGGAACACAAAGCTGACTATCTGCACTCAATTTTGGCCCAATGGCACCTATAAGAACAAGCTGTATTTTGAGGCATTGGCACACATTGCATTATGGAAGCCAATATTTTTTTATGATCTAAAAAGAAACTAAATCTTAAAAGAATTTATCATCTCAAGAGAAGAATTCTGCACATGGTTTCCCTTACCTTGCATAGTGGCTGTTAAACATTTGCGTATAAAACAGCCAGAAGGCTGTTTCTCTCCTGCCGACAGTTTCACTAGAGTGCCTTGTTATTACCGGTCAAACACACTGGATGGTGCTGGATGATATGCCATGAAGGTAATTATAATGCAGAACACATTGATTAGCCATTCTCAACCAGGGTTCTGTGGAACCTTAAGGTTCCTCCAAAGGTTGCCAGGGATTCCTTGGATTGTGGCTGGTTGACTTCCCAGGATCAACATCACTTGGCAAAGCCAGCAGTAGGACACCAATTAGCTCTTTTAATGCGACATTCTGACCACCATTGTAAGGGTGGCAGTCTTCCTACTGACCACTAATGTAAGGGGTATTTTCCTCATTGACCCAAAATGAATTAGTTTAAGTAAGGGTTCCCCAAGACCTCAAAATTATTTTAGGTAGAAAGGTTGAGAAAGGCTTATGTAGATACAACTTAAGAAAGCTTTATTTCGATACATTCAGAATGGTCTTCATCAGGATAAATACCAACATCATCAGATGACCAGAGGGACACCATAAACGATTTATTGCTCTCTTTCTAATGAGATGGCAAAGCAGAGTTGAATTTTAGACATTTGATTTGTGAATAAATGGACTTCAAATGAAAAGCCACATGCCACATACCCTGTTATTATTATATTATTATACAGGATTTATATAGCGCCAGCAGTTTGCGCAGCGCTTTATAAAAAAGGCAGACAGTACAGTTACATCACAATTTGGTACAAGAGGAATCAGAGGGCCCTGCTCGTTAGAGCTTACAATCTAAGAGGGAGGGTCAATTGATACAAAAGGTAAAAGCTGTGGGGGATGAGCTGATGTAGAAAGAAAGAGTATTAGGTAGAAGCAGGATAGGCTTCTTTAAAGAGAAAAGTTTTCAGGGATCGTCTAAAGATGGATAGATTAGGAGACAGTCGGACTGATTGGGGTAGGGAGTTCCAAAGGAAGAAGCTCTCGAGAAATCCTGGAGGTGAGCATGAGAGGAGGTGACAAGGGAGCTTTAGAGCAGGAGGTCTTGGGAGGACCGAAGAGGGCGGCTTGGTTGATATTTTGAGACCAGGTTAGAGATGTAGCTGGGGGCAGAGTTGTGGATGGCTTTGTAAATTATTGTTAGTACTTTGAATTTTATACGTTGGGTGAGTGGTAGCCAGTGGAGAGATTCATACACAAAAAAAAAAAAAAAAAAGAAATCCATCCCGTTTCTTCCTTATCCCATCACTGTGGTCACAAACGAACACTGAATTGGCCCACCCCAAGAGGAACCCTTGAAATATCTTTCCAATCTCACAGAACCGCCAATAATGACTATATCTACAACTCATGATACATTAGTGTGATGGTCAGTGGGAAGAATGCCTCTTACACTAGTGCTCATTGAAAGAATTAGCCCCTTACAGATAGTTCAAAAACTGTGTCAGTGGGAACTTACCGGAGAGGCAGAAATTGCTCAAGGAACCCCTAGCAACTTCTGTAGGAACCCTGGACTATATAAATAAAAAACGTTCTTACATCAAAAATGTTGAATTAAATTCTATTAAAGCATAACCAAGTTTAGAAGTACTTTCCCATATATTCCCTTTCAAAGTTTTTTTTTCAGCTTGGTTGGAGGGGGACCAGCGGCAGCCTATCCATAAAGGGGTACAGGGGTGCTGCACCTTACCCCCAATTTTTTTTTTCTTTTAAACGCACATGATTAGAGCCTGAGGCTCTAATTGGCTTTAAAAAGTTTGGACTCGGGGCGCAGTGAATTATAAAATATTGACAAAAATGTGAGGGGTGTACTCACTTTTGTGAGATACTGTATACATATACATATAGGGCCGGCCCTACCATGGGTCCCAGTGGGTCCATTGGACCCAGGCAGCACTTTGAGAGGGGCAGCAAACTGAACCACAGCCGCTTCTCCTTATCTTCTATTTACTCAGCAAATTGACAACTGCCCCCCCCCCCCACGCGCCGCTGCACCTGCCCTTATACTGCCCTAGCCTGTCCCTATACTGCCTCTATACTGCCCTAGCCTGTCCCTATACTGCCCTAGCCTGTCCCTATACTGCCTCTATACTGCCCTAGCCTGTCCCTATACTGCCCTAGCCTGTCCCTATACTGCCCCTATACTGCATTAGCCTGTCTATATACTACCCTAGCTCGCCCCTATATTATCCTAACCTGCCCCTCGAATTAAACATAATGGTATGTCATATAATTTTGAATATGGACAAGGTGCTGTTGCATATAAATCTGACTTTCTGATAAATTTAATTTTAGTTTTAAATCATGATATAAAATAATGGATGTGGGGGCTTTTGGTGGGCATGTTTTTTTTTTTGGGGGGGGGGGGCAGCATTTCATTCTTGGACTCACGTAGCACAATGTCTTGGGCCAGCCCTGTATACATACATATACAGACTTTTATTAAATGCATTCTGAATGAGCCCTTAAGGCACCTCAAACACAAAGTACTTCATGGCATTATTACTATGAAATGCTGTAGTAAGTGCAATGACATTATCAAACGACTATAGAGTTAAAGGTAAAAGGCCCATTCCCATCAAACATGTTGCACTTTGACACAGCCTGCTGACTGGCTGTAATGTTCACAATTGGCCTTCCCATTTTAAATTTAGCTGCCATGCTAGCTAAATTACTAAGGCTGTCAAGTATCCATATCTCCTGAATGGCAATCTCCATATTTTGTCAGTAAAGGCTTCCTTTGTACGTTGACTCCAGTCCAAACCTCTTAATGTGTTGGTTTTGGATTACTGGTGAGGATATAATGCCCCTGTCAGGTTTTTATTGCCATCTATATCCCTATGTCACGCATTGTGGTGCTGTGCACTGTTCTGTTGAAAATGCTACATGAATTTTGGTGTGCTGGGCTGCCAATTTAAATGAATGGGCTCTTCAATGCAATGCACGTTAACACACGATACAACACAAGGTAATGCGCGTGAGTTTAATGTACCAAAGCTGACCAGGCTGGTGTGATGGCTTATTGGCACAAATGACGTTGCGGTAACACGGACATTACATGTGTTGGTGCAATGCAGTGCATTTATTTTAAATGGCATTCCAATGCACCTGGGCAAAACACTAGCATGTGTTGTAGTGCACTGCTGAACAAATTTTAGTCTGTTGGGCGGTGTTGGACAGCCCATTCAAATGAATGCCTTGCCCAAACACAACACATTTATATGCATGTGTGTTTATGTACCACAGTGAACCAGGTTAGTGTGAAAAAGTCTTTAATGGGCCCTTAAGGATATCTCAAATCATACATAAATTCATGTGAGCTTTAAGGGAATGGTGTTGGTGGTGTTGTTGATTTTATACGCATTTGAAAATATACATTCCTATACAGCCCCATATAATTTTTTTTTTTTAAATCCCAGAGCCTCCTCCTTGTGCCACCTGCATCTTCTCATTATCTCCTCTGATGTCTGTGGCCTTCTTCACAGTCTGCAGCCCAACCAGTAAAAATCTATTGCCGGTAGGGTTGCCCATTGACCGGTATTTCACCAACAAGAATGGAACAAATTGCCAATGTTAATAACAGAAAAAAAGAACAAACAAAGGAAAGGTGACCTACGTGCCAGGTTATCCCATCTGCGCACTGACATCCGATAGACTCGAACGGCTTTATCCATGGCTTTTGCCAATTTAGTACGCAGACAGCCAAGCAAACAATTTTCTCAACTGGGCTGCAGACCAAGAAGGAGGCCACAGCCATCAGAAGAGGCAAGTCAAGAACAGTGGCAGAAGGGTGCACAGTAAAGTGCAGCAAATATAAACCAGGGTTCAATGAAACCCTGGGGTTCCTCCACAGATTTCTAGGGGTTCCTTGAGCTGTAGCTGAGTGACATCCGATTTGATGGTCTCTGCAAAGTTTTTAGGTGAACGCCACTTGGCAAAGCCAGTAGTATGACACCAATTATCATTTTGGCAGTCTGTAAGGGTGGAATTCTGACCACCATTGTAAAGGCATTCTTTCTATTAACCGCCGATGTAAGGGGCATTTCTTTCTATTGACCACCCATGTAAGGGGCATTATTGCCATTGACCCCTAAGGAATTGGTTTTAATAAGGGCTCCTCAAGACCCGAAAATTATTTCAAGGGCTGCTCTGGGATAAAAAGGTTGAGAAAGGCTTGCTTAGGAGGAACAATTGGTAGCTTCTATATAACATGTTTCATCAGAGGGGGATCATTCTTCCTACTGTCCACCAATGTAGGGGCATTTTTGCCATTGACCCTGAAGGACTGGTTTTAGTACGAGTTCTCCAAGACCCTAAACATTATTTCCAGGGTTGCTCGGAGGTAAAAAGGTTGAGAAAGGCTTACTTAGGAGGAGCAGTGGTAGGCTCTAAATTTCTCTAATGACATGCTTCATTAGAGGGGGCATTCTTACTATTTCTACTGTCCACCAATATGGACCTTAATGAATAGTTTTAGTAAGGGTTCCCCGAGCCCTGAAAATTGTTTTAGGGGTTCCTCTGAGATAAGGTTGAGAAAGGCTAGTATAAGGGGGCTAGAAAAGGGGCTGGGAGGAATTGAGGGTGGAGGTGAACTTGTCCTTTAGATCTAAAAGCAGGACAACAGGATTTCTGCACCTCAGAGTTTAGAGATTTTTCTTTCAAAAATTCTATAATAGTCTATTTATTAGCAACTTGTGACATAACTGTATATGACATGAAATAAAGGGATAATAACCAAGGAAAAAAATAAATAGTATAAGAGAATAAATCATAAGTCACCATAGCCCAAAGCCTGCATGGCTTTTCCCCAAATCGAAGTCTTCTTATTCAACGAACAAAATGGCTTCCTGACAGGTATATATTTTACGTTCGGCTTGTCCAAATAGCGGGAAGGTGGACTGGCTTTCAATGCACAAACACATTCGTGTTTTCGGCAAACAGAAAACCTTTCTGTCACAGCGCTAGCTGCCTGATTTACAGCTTTAACTCCCATGAATCATAAACAAGACATGCTAACTTTTTCCTGATGTGGCAAAGTGCCTCGGCAAAGAAAAATATTGACTTTTTCTCCACAAAATCAATAAGTATTTTTTTTTTCCTACAGCCAAGCTGTCAAGTTTATTCATAGAACATTTTCTTCACCATCAGCATTCTTGATTATAAAATGACAGCCTAATTTTTTTTTTTTTTGCAAACTCACGGAGGAGATCCTTTTCCTCATACTGAAGCTTACCCAAACAAAATGGTGGCAGCAGATGTACCTTCCCTGCTGTGAACGTCAGGGTAGCCATAATAACATTGCAGATACAATGTGATCCCAACATTGGTGAGGACATCACAGTGTGCTAAGGGTTTTACTTTGTGTGGTAAAAAAAAATCAGGTGAATCAAAAGTGGAGGCGACCCAAATTCTCCATAAATACAACAATACGGAGGAGGAGGCCCACCATTTTACTCGATGAGCATCAGAGATCATTGCTGAGACCAATCACAGCGTTCCAAGGGTTTCACCTTGTGTGGAAAACACTCAAATGAATCAACAGTGGAGGTGACCCAAATCCACTATAAATACAACAATACGAGGAGGCGGCCCAGAATTTTACTCCATGAGTAACAGAGGTCATTGCTCAGATCCATCACAGTGGAAGTTATTTGCTAAAATTGGAGAGTGCAAAGTCTAGTGCAACTGTGCATAGAAACCAATCAACTTCCAGGTTTTATTGCCAAAGATTAATTAAAAAAGCTAAACTTAGAAGCTAATTGGATACCACGTTCAGCTGCACCCAATTCAGAGTACACCAGTTTTATTAAATCTCCCCCAATGTACCATGTGTTTCACTATGTGTGAAAAATATTCAGGTGAACCAAAGGTTGAGGTGACCAAAATGCACCATAAATACAACAATACAAGGAGGAGGCCCATCATTTTACCGTTTCAGACGACGTCCTATGACGAAACGCGCAAGCCGGGGCTTTTGGTCCGCCTAGATGTCGCTCCCGGTATTCAGACACACTGTTTGTGGAGCGTACACCGCCCCAAACTAGAGGAAGTGTGGACTGTCTTTTATCTATGCGCTTTTGACAGTGCGCTACTTTGACTGTTTGGAAAGTCTGTTTTATCTCTGGATTTACTTTCAATAAAAAATACTGGAAATTGGATTACGCTATGAGTATCTCCTTCCATCCTTCCACATGCACTTTTTGCCTGGAGAAATAAACGGTGACCAAGGAACGATCCGACCTAGGACCAGGACATCTATAAAGGTGTATACATGGGGTTCACCCCTGCAGGGGTACCGCTCTCTGGTGAGGACACACTGGGGAAGCACGTGTGGATCCACAGCTTTTGTGCACAATACCAAATGTGAATACAGCACAAGGCCACTTTTGAGGAACGATCCACAATTTCTCTGCACAATATCAAATGAGAATACCGCACAAAGTCATTTTTGAAAAATAGAACTTTGGACTAATTTTTGCACAATATTGGCACTTTATTATTTATATGAACTTTATTAATATGCACATGAATTACTGAAAGCTTTTACACTGTTTAATACCGTTTACTGAGGTTTGCAACATTAAAAATGTATTTGTTTATAACATAGGTAGCACTTAACATTGTACAGTATATGAAAGTTTTTACTGAATTGCACCAAGTTCTTGGCACTACATATGAGATCACAAGTTTTTAGACTAAGTTTTTTAGCAATTAAAAAAGACAGCGCCAGCTATCCCTACATTTCCAATATACTTACAGGTTTTATTGCCAAAGATTAATTAAACAAGCTAAACTTAGAAGCTGATTGGATACCACGTTCAGCGGCACCAAATTCAGAGTACACCAGTTTTAGTAAATCTCCCCCAGTGTACCATGTGTTTCACTATGTATGGAAAATATTCAGGTGAACCAAAGGTTGAGGTGACCAAAATCCACCATAAATACAACAATACAAGGAGGAGGCCCATCATTTTACTCCATGAGCATCAGAGGTCATTGCTCAGACCCATCACAGTGTTCCAAGGGTTTCACCTTGTGTGGAAAAGATTCAGGTGAATCAAAAGTGGAGCTGACCCAAATTCTCCATAAATACAACAATACGAGGAGGAGGGCCCAAAATTTTACTCCATGAGCAGCAGAGGTCTTTACTGGACCCACTACAGTGTACCAGAGGTTTCACCTTGTGTGAAAAAGATTCAGGTGAACCAAAAGTTAAGGTAAACCAAATCCACCATAAATACAATAAAAGGCCCATCATTTTACTCCATGAGCAACAGAGGTCATTTGCTCAGACCCATCTAGTGACCTGGACCCCCACAATATAGGCAACCATGGCATCTTGCCACTAGCATGAAACTATTTGGTAAGCTACAAAACTTCCCTTGCACTCCTAAGAGTTTTTGCACATGCTTTTGTGTCTAAGCCTACGCAAAACGCTTTGCAATAAGAATTCCATACTTATCAAAACCTGCTGTACATATCGCTACCCTCAAAGCTCCAAAAGTTACGTGCATTTTTTTTTTTTTAAGGCCCCCTTCAGACTCTTTCTCAGTTTTGTGGATTCCGATTGCTACACGGGGTATTGCACTGCTGATCCCCACTGAGCAGGCGCAGACTGCCCTGTCCTCACTGCTGTGCTGAGCAGACACGGACACAGCCCCGCTCTCCTCTATAGGGAAATCGAGTGGGAATGGACCGCTTATCCATTTTCAACTGATTCGCCAGATGGATAGAAAATAGGACCACCATCCATCTGAATTTTGTGGGGCAGGATCGGATCGGATAGTGGCGGATTTCCACTGACATCCGCCGCTCCATAAAGGAAGACTGAAAGGTTCAATCAGGTCCACCTGAAACACTAACAGGTGGATCTGATCAGACACCCCTTGCGAAATGGCCCTTAAGCTATGTTCTGTGTTTTTGGCCCCACTGACGTCAATGTAAACACGCAACACCAGCAAGTTTGCGCATTTTTGCGTCTAGACCAGTGGTCTCTGAAACGAAGGCCCGAGGGCCGGATGTGGACCTTTGTTGCCTGTATCTGGCCCTTCCATTCCATTCACTGACTCCAATGATGGGACACCATTACTCCCAAAGACACAAAGGATAGGGTCCATTGTTCCCACAGACACCAATGATGGGGGGCACCATTGCTCCCTCAGCCGCCAATGACAGCGCACCACTGCTCCCACAAACACCAATGATGGGGGGGCACCATTGCTCCCTCAGCCACCAATGACAGCGCACCACTGCTCCCACAAACACCAATGATGGGGGGGCACCATTGCTTCCTCAGCCGCCAATGACGGCGCACCACTGCTCCCACAAACACCAATGATAGGGCACTATTCCTCCCACAGACATCAATGATGGGGCGCTATCCCTACCACAGACATCAATGATGGGGCACCATTCATCCCTTGAATACCAAGGACGGGACATTGTTTACTCCCACCGATTCCGGGGCATTTTCTACTCCCACTGGCCACAGTCTGGGCCCCTGAAGCCTGAAGAACAGTAAACTGGCCCTTTGTTTAGAAAGTTTGCAGACCCCCGGTCTAGACAAATGTTCTCCTCCGCTCTCCCTGGTCTCTTCTCCTATCTGTGCATACAAGTGCGCATACGCTTGATAAACACCTAAAAAAATACATATACATGTTAAAATATGCAAAAAAATAAATAAATAAAAGCATGTAGATGCACTTTCATAAGATGTGAATGTGTGAATGGAGGCTTAGGGATCTGTTTTCACACAACTTCCTCTAAAGACTCTCACCTTTTCCCCATTAAATCCAATTAGAAAAATAGGAGAAAGCTGTGGGGAATGCTGTGTGAAAAGCTTTAGGCCTCATTCACGCAGGCGTACTGTTCCATACACCTATGTAAAGGCCTGCCTGTACCCACACGGTAGGCACAGGTGTTCTGTGCAGCCAGCCTGTTCAAATCAGAGCGCATTCCTGACTATTATTGTCTGTCTGTTATTAATCTGAACGGGCTGCCTGTACAGAGCACCTGTAAAGTTGGCCTTTTGCATGGGTGTATGCAGGGACGTAACGATAGGGGTTGCAGGGGTTGCAATTGCAACCGGGCCCCATGGTCCAGGGGGCCCATGTGCCTCCCTTGTACACCTGAATAGGAGGGATGGCGGGGGTGGCATTTAGAGGACCCAATCTCCTCCATTTTCCTCTATCCAGTTTACTTGTCTTCTGCTGTTCCCAGGGCCCCTGTGTGCTTCCCTGGTCCCCCTGGGGCCTGCTGCAGAACTTGTGAAAGGGCCCCACTGCAGTATCATAATAAAGGGACCCATGATAGGCGTAAAGGGCCCCAGGATCAGTGGGAAGAGGAAAGGGCCCTGGCCAGGGGTCAGGGGGCCCTTCATAATTTCTTGCACCGGGGCCCTGAAGGTTCTAGTTACGCCTCTGGGTGTATGGCAAAGTATGCCTGCCTGAACGAGGTCTTATACCGACCCTAATAGAAGAACAATGGCCTATCATTAAAAAATAAGTGCTGTGGTCCTTATACGTGTAGAAGTTCATTCTGGTTGGCACCCTAACGCACCCCTTCTACAGAGGTGCAGTGCAGCACAATGCACTAACATTCATTGTGGTGCAGTGTGCTACCAGAAAAGGTACAGGTAGGTTTTTTTGGTGAACTGTGGTGCATTGCTAGCTTATTCATTTTGAATGGGCTGCCCAATTCAGTGCACATTAGCGTGCAAAAAAATGCACGTGCTTTACTGCAGCACACCTCAGCATTTAGGGCTCATACACACATGACTAACATGGAGAGCTGCAAAAAATGCCAGAAAACGCCGGCGTCAAAAAACGTCCGTGTGTATGAGGCCTTAAAGTGGGAGTCCGGTCTAAATGTATCTGATCATAAACCCGCTCCCAGTTGGGAGTTGAGAATACTTTGCTTACATATTCACATGGGTCAGCAATTGGTGTTCCCAGTGGACTGGCCTGGCATAGGGTGAGCCACAGGTTGCGCACAGTGTATGCATTATGAAGGCTGAATATTTAGACCCCTTTCACACTGAGGCGCTTTACAGGCGCTATTCAGCTAAAAACCTCAAAAATCCCCCCCAATGTGAAAGCCAGAGTGTTTTCACACGGGGGCGGTGTGCTTGCAGGACAGCAAGAAAAGTCCTGCAAGCCACATCTTTGGAGTGGTGATATACCAATCCTCCACCGCCCCTGCCCATTGAAGCACTTTTAACCCCTCGGGGGGAGGGTTAAAAGCACAGCGCGCCCGCCGCCATAGCGCCGCTATAACAGCGGTACATCCACACTTAAACTAGTGGGGATTTCCTGCTACCGCCCCCAGTGTGAAAGTGGCGTTACTAAACCTAGGAGCCTGCATTCCCTATAACTGGTCTCCCACAGTACACAGAACATGGAAATGCAATTATTTTAGTAAATAGAAACTGTTTTAAGGGGTTGTAAACCCTCAAGGTTTTTCCCCATGCATTCTATGTATTAAGGTGAAAAACCTCCTGTACTGCAGCAGCCCCCCCACAGACCCCCTTTTACCCTCCAGAGCCCGATCGTTCCAGTGATGGGGACAAAAACACCCACTTCGTCTGGTGTCTCGGGTCCACATTGGATAGATTGATAGCAGTAGGAGGCATTGGCCGGGTGGAGCAGAGTCCTGCTGTCTATGTCAATCGCAGCAGCAGGACACTGGAGCGCGCCCGCACGAGTGCCCCCAGGGAAAGTGCTTCTCCAACGGGGCACTCAAGAAGTGGAGGAGCCAGGAGTGCCACTGAGGGACCCCAGAAGAGGAGGATCGGGGCTACTAGCTAACTGCACAGAGGAGGTAAGTATGGCATGTTTGTTTTTTTTTTTTAAAAAGGACCTTTACATATTCTTTAATACATTTTCTCATCAGCAGTATATAGCAGTCTTGTGACTTCTATCAGTGTCTGGTAGAGCATTGGTTAAAGCTTGTAGGAGGAGTTTTCATTCTCCTCTGACTGTCCTATGAGGCTGCATGACCCCTGACCCTCTGTCTGGACAATGCTGATTTGCCTTGTGTTGATGACATGCACCCTCAAAAAAATAAAAAAACTCTTAATACACAGCAAACTGAGCATGTGCAGAGTGTCTCCAAGCTTCTGTTCGATCAACATAATGTGTCTGATGGATGTATAGAGCGGGGCTTTGGGGCCAGCTCGCACCAGTACCCCCCAATAACAAGTGGCTTGCTACTGGGGGCACTGGTCAAGGGGAAGGAGCCAGGAGCACCGGCAAGGGACCAGAGAAGAAGAGGTTTGGGGCCACACAGAGGAGGCAAGTATAACATGTTCATTATTTTTGTAAAAAATTAACCTTTAGAATCACTTTAATATTGACCAAAGTGTCTCTATTACGCACAACATATATAAGCAGGCTACAATGGGTGGAGCTGAGAACGCTTTGCCTGCGCATTCACATGGTTCAGAAATTGGTGTTCCCATAAAGGCACAGGCTGGTAAAAACAAAACATCTCAACGAATGCCTGCTTTTCATATACATTTCAAGCTTGAATTTTTAATATTGAAGCAAGCCTCTAAAGCAATTCCAAGCAAACATACAATAACCAATTCTCTTTCCGTCAAGGACAAATCAGGTAATACTTCTGCGCGGTTTGTGGCAGAGATTACAGTGATAGTTGAGATACTCGTGACCACTAGGATACTGAGCAGTCCAGGTCTTAGATGCATTTTTACAATCCAGGCATCTTTCGAACATCTGTACTTATCCCATTAATTTTTTTTTTTTTCAAGACCCGTATGAAGACCATCAATGGTCACCTGAAATACCCATAGAAAAAGGTCTGTTTATATTGGTGCTAATGAAGGTTCCTTCCACACAGCACAAGTCAACAGGAGTCCAGGCTGAAAAGACTCAAGCTGTGACTGCTGGTCCATTGCTAATCATTAAAAGAACATCTATAAGGGCTTCAGAGTACAGGTCATCGAGCTTTTGTTCCAGGTCAAAGGAACACAGTATGTATTCTTCTCCTCCACTGGCAACAACCTCTAATCACTGGACTACTTGGAAGATGTATTACTAATAATGGCAGATCCTATAAGGGCAGCCCATGTACAATGAGCCCCTGCCTCATACCGTGACACTTCTTAAAGAAGAAAGCTGGACCCCCGGAGTTGGACAGACCCGTCATTGCTCATTCAGTGTCAGCAAGCTGGTCAGCAGGAAGGTGGATGACATCTGGGCCTTGAAGGCCACTTAACATCAATGATACAACATTTCATAAATTATTGATGGAAAAGAGGTTTCATTATAATTGATGGGTGAATTTATAAAAGTGTCAGGAGACCATCAGAAGAGAAGGAATTTTAATAGAAAGTAACATAGTGGGGTGTGATATTTTGCAACACACAACTGACAGCCTGTTTCAAATTCGCACAAAACAAAAAAGGCAATTTTGATGGCAACTAACAAAGGGGGTCACTCAACAGAATCCACATAGAAGTCCGAAAGCTTAAGATCTGTGTGAATGGGCATGTTCATTTATTGTGATACAGTACAGTATATGGTCAATATTAGGACCCCTGCCTTTATACACACATGAACTCAAATGGCACCCCAGTCTTAGTCCGTAGGGTTCAATATTGAGTTGGCCCACTCTTTGCAGCTTCAACTCATCTGGAAAGGCTGTCCACAAGGTTTAGGAGGGTCTATGGGAATTTTAACCATTTTTCCAGAAGCATATTTGTGAGGTCAGGCAATGATGTTGGATGAGACAGCCTGGCTCAGATTCTGCTCTCTAATTCACCCCAAAGGTGTTCTACGGGCTTGAGATCAGGACTCTGTGCAGGCCCGTCAAGTTCCTCCACCCCAAACTCATTCATCCATGTCTTTATGGACCTTGCTTTGTGCACTGGAGCTCAGTCACGTTGGAATAGGAAGCGGCCATCTGTAAACTGTTCCCACAAAGTTGGGAGCATGAAATTGTCCAAAATGTCTTGGTATGCTGACACCTTAAGAGTTCCCTTCACTGGAACTAAGGAGCCAAGCTCAACCCCTGAAAAACCACCCCACACCGCAATCCCCCCTCCACCAAATGATTTGGGCCAGTGCACAAAGCAAGGTCCATAAAGACATGGATAAGTGAGTTTGGGGTGGTGGAACTTGACTTTCCTGCCCTGAGTCCTGACCTCAACCCGATAGACCACCTAAACCTTGTGGACAGCATTCCCAGAAGAGGTGAAGCTGTTATAGCTGCAAAGGGTGGGCCAACTCAATATTGAACCCTACAGACTAAGACTGGGGTGCCAATAAAGTTCATGAGCCCCAATATTTTTGACAATATAGTTTATATGCCGTTTGTCTGTGATGATGTTTGTATGGCTGTTAAAGTGTTACTAAACCCGGGAATATAAAAAAAACAATTCATCCACCCCCCACCCACCCACCACATTGCACACAGCTCCTAATCAAAATACTGCTGCTATATACCTTTTTTTTCCATCTGTACATTGCAGTCAGGAGATAAACTGCAAAGAGCCAGGACTTCCCCAGTTTGCATGTGGGAGGAGATTTTACTGCCTGATGATGTAACTTCCTGTGCATCAGTGACCCTTCACCCACAATCCGGCCAAAGCTGATTGGTGCTTAGCCAATGACTTGCTCAGTTCACAAATAAACAATCACTGCCTCTAGAAATGCACAGCAGTCTGTGTCCATGTGAAACAGAAAGATCGAACACAGCACGTGCAACTTTTCCACCCTGCCTGCATGTAATATAGTATAGTAGAGTCTAATATAGTAGACAGGGCAAGAAGGAAGTATCTGGCCATACAAGATCAAACAGCCTTTTTACACAATACAGAGGATTAACCCCTTAAGTTACACAGTGAGTATAGCAAGCATGCTATTCTGTATATATAGACATATTTTACTGTTGTAGGTTTATTAATGCTATTAGCAACTGCTACACATGCTGCAAATGTACATTTTTCAGCGTATTAATGGACAGTTAAAGCCAGCCCTTGCAGGACAAAGCAACCACCATCCTACAATCTCCCCTAAGCTCACTCCATTTACCTGCTGCTCGGTACAGCCAAGAACATACTTGGTGCCTCTGGGTATAGAGCAACATGTGAGCCACCCCATGTGATAGCAAGGGGCCAATCACCAACATTGTCACATGGGGAGAGTCCTTAGACCTCTGTAAGCTATGACTTGACTAACTCATCATTTATAGAGGGGCCCTCTCTTACTTTCAGCAGGAAAGTTGCGGGAACGAGGAAAGGCAAGAAGGAGGGAGGAATTAACGTGAACCTTTTGCCCTACATAACATAGGCTTTAATGGTCAACTTCTCATGAACCAACTTGTTGGAAAATTTTGCTGATCAGTGTATTCTGACAGCTGGGGAGTCCTGCTGTCAGAATAGAATATCACAGCGGGGAGGATGCCCACACCACCTTTAATGTATAGATAGGGGAGTTTTTCCTACAGCCCTACTCTAAACCAGGGGTCGCCAAACCAGTTTACTGTCCTATAGGCCTTCTGTTCACACCTGCGTGACTTTTTCCCTTGAAGCTTGTAGTTCTAAAACGCTCAACAAGCCAAATCCCATTCATTTCAATGGCCCCTGTTCATATCTGAGCATTCTGTCTCCTGAAGGAAAATGCCTGAAGCTCAAAAAAGTACATGAGCTTCTTTTTGGCAGATTACAATCATTTTTGGCCATTTTTGGACTTCAATAGAAATGCCCGACTTGAGCTTTTTACAAGCGGTTTCTGCTCAAATAGCAGCTCTCCACCCCTAATTTCTTCTCCCTCTCCCCTTAGTGCTTTCTATTGGCTGAATAAAAATGCCTAGAGCTGCTGTAAAACGCTTGTAATACGCTTTAAAAAAGCTTGTAAAAAGCAGCAAAAAACCTTAAATAAATGGTTTCATAGAAAAGTGATGGCAGAAAATGACTGAGTAGTCCATCGAGCCTGCCCTTTTTTATTTTTTTTTTATTGTTTTTTTTTTGTTTTGTTTTCACATTAACCTTGTTGTCTGACTATAGATTTATGTTTATCCCAAGCATGTTTGAAGCCATTTACTGTTGACTGTCTCACAACCTCTGTTGGTAGTTTATTCCAATCATCAACCGCCCTTTCAGTAAAATAATACTTTCTAAGATTAGTTTTGAACTTCCCCCCAGTTAGTTTGAGGTCCCCGTGTTCTTGAATTTGCTTTCATATTGAAAAGACTGCCCTCCTGAACCTTATTCACCCCCTTGATGTATTTAAAGGTTTCAATCGATGTCTCCCCTCTCCCTTCTTTCCTCCAGACTGTACATATTAAGTTCCTGAAGTCGCTCTTGATATGTTTTATCCCCCAGACCTTTCACCGTTTAAGTTACCCATCTCTGAACTCGTTCTATCTTATCAGTAGATCGATACACTCAGGTGTGAATGGAGCCTCAGACTTAAGCAGGGCAGGACTGCAGACAGCGGGAGTAGATAATGCCTCAGGCTTGGTGGTCGGTGGCAGAAAAAAAATGACACCACCCATGTGGTTAGGAGGAGGAATAATGCCCCATCAGTGGTATTAGTGGTAGGAATAATACCCCACTGTTGGTGTCAGTGGGAGGAATAGTGTTCCATCACTGGTGTTAGTGGGAGAAATAGTGCCCCATCATTGGTATCAGTGTGAGGAATGGTGCCCCATTGTTGGTACCAGTGGGAGGAATAGTGCCCCATCGTTGGTATCAGTGGGAGCAATAGTGCCCCATTGTTGGTATCAGTGGGAGGAATAGTGCCCCATCGTTGGTATCAGTGGGAGGAATAGTGCCCCATCGTTGATATCAGTAGGAGGAATAGTGCCCCATCGCTGGTATCAGTGGGAGGAATAGTGCCTCATCGCTGGTATCAGTGGGAGGAATAGTGCCTCATCGCTGGTGTCAGTGGGAGGAATAGTGCCCCATCGTTGGTGTCAGTGGGAGGAATAGTGCCCCATCGTTGGTGTCAGTGGGAGGAATAGTGCCGCATCGTTGGTGTCAGTGGGAGGAATAGTGCCCCATCGTTGGTGTCAGTGGGAGGAATAGTGCCCCATCGTTGGTGTCAGTGGGAGGAATAGTGCCCCATCGTTCATATCAGTGGGAGGAATAGTGCCCCATCGTTGGTGTCAGTGGGAGGAATAGTGCCCCATCGTTGGTGTCAGTGGGAGGAATAGTGCTCCATCGTTGGTGTCATTGGAAGAATTTATACGCCATCATTGGTAAGAATAATACCCCATTGTTGGTGCCAGAGGGAGGAATAGAGCCTTCAAGCTGCAGTTTGGGAACCAATGCTCTAAACACCCCATTAGCTTTCTAAATTTGTTGGGGAGATTAGTGAAGAGTTCCAAGCTCCTCCACCTAGCCACAACCCTTACAATTAGGTGGCCCCATTCTCTTTATTTTGTTCTATGGCAACAGCAGGAAAAAGAAGGCATGCCATAACGGTGGTTGCAAGATCTGAGAACGCCATCTGAGAATGCCAGAGGGGGAAGGAGCCCAACACTTGAAGCATCCAAAGCAATAAGCAACCGCCACATGATTTGATCCATCAAGTCCCACCCATAATTGGGCCTTTCAGCCATATTCCTCAACGTAGGTTGACGTAAACCTCTTGATGTCTTCTTAATAAATGACAGGCATGCAGTGCAGAGGGGAGAATTTATACACTACATATTTATCAGCACCGCTGAAGAGCGATGTTGAAAGAGCAACGCTGGTGATTTGCAGACAACACTGAATACTGCTATGTATTATTGATGAACACGAGCAGCTGATGTTACATCAAGGAGAAAACCAGAATTACATGAAGCAGAAACACCAACCGCAGTTCTTAGAAAATCTACTTGTGGGAGGAAGGAAAAAATAAAAAAAAAAAAAAAAAAAGAATATCAAAGCCCCATCCCGTGCTGACATCCCCCTTACAAATCACTCAGACATGGCATTAATGGAAGAACTGCTGGAAAGCTATAAAGACACCCTTTGGTTCACTTACGTATTCCATCAAGAGCCATGGAATCATCCTTCCGTTCATTTACGCTAGCCACCCATGCACTGATCCAAACGTTTTCTACTTTGTCAATCGGATCTGGGATTCCTGCTTTTTTGATTGTCAAGTGTTTGGGTGTTTTTGAAATTTCTTTAAGAAAAAAAAAAAAAAAAGAATCAATTGGTAGTCTTAAAATGCTATTCAATTACTATATGGCCGACGGGTTTCAATTAAATATGACTAAGGAATGGAAAGAAATTAAAACAAAAATTGCTCGATACTCAAAGCACTTTCAAACCCCAGCTGAAAGCAATTGGAAATTTTATGATCTGTCTGATTGCCTATTTTACAATTTAACCTCATCTATCGAACAGAATTAAAGAGACGCCGCTGCCTTGCTTATGCAGGGTAAAGTGACAGGGTCTGTCTAAATGGCGCCCAACCCCTATCCCCAATAAGCGTATACTCACCTTGACAGCACTCATCTTCCTACAAAATACCCTTCCATAACCTCCTATGATGTGGTACCCAGACCTAGCAGACAATCACTAGTCCCAAGCACGGTCACGTGATGTAACAGAGGGGGTAATGTCACCTGTCCTTCAGCCACAGATAACCTCCTTCTTAGGATGTGGTACTAAGGCCTAGTGGACAATCACTAGTCATCATTAGTCCTGAGCATGGTCACGTGATAGAGGAGGTAATGTCACCTGCCCTTCAGCACTAGATAACCTCCTTCTATGATGTGGTACTCAGGCCTAGCGGACAATCATTAATCCCAAGCACGGTCACTAAAACCTCAAATAAGCTTTAAAAAGCACATATATAGAAGTGGTTTACCTGCCAAACATTTGTATATCTTTCCATCCAGTCCTGAGGTTTACACAGCTCTATACACACAGCACAGCTTATTGGCAGATAGTTGGGAGTGCCACCATCCATTTACATAGAGCTCACTAAAAAGTAGTGCTGAGTTAATGGATGGTGGTACTCCCAATTATCAACATTTTACAGTACTTTTTATTGTTGCCTTTGCCAACAGGACAGTGAATTCTGATAGCAGCTACCATCCCAAAATGAGGTATAGGTGCAATATGCTACTGTATTTTGTGTTTTAATTGATTTTATGATTTTAGAGATTGTTGTGTGCTCACAAAGTCCATGGACTGTGGTCCAAAATTAATTACTTTGTCACATTGTCCTATCATTGTCAAATGTGACTCTGGTGAAGACCAGGGATGAGCTTGGGTTTGATTGGGCAGTAGAGGGCCAATCCCAAGTTCGGACCAAACTGGAAAGAAAGCTGTCACTCCCACCCACTGCTGCCCAATTAACTGTGGCCAGGGCATGCCTTGCCCAATAACTACATTAACACACATGGACAAGGATACTGGTGACACCATTGACCTTATATGGTTATTCGTTTGGACCAAACTTGAGCTCATCCTTAGTGAAGATCAGATCATAGTAAGTAAATGTAGAGTTAAGCCTCGTACACACGAGCCAATGGTTGGTCAACTGAACGTCCAACTTTTTTCCAAATTGGGCAACGGCGCCTTGGTCTAGCATACTAATCTGAAGCAAGTAATCGTACAACAAAGCCGAACGAAGTGATGTGTTCCGAGCATATAACGAGGAAGTTCAGGTGAATGTGATTTGTGAATTACGAACACAGGTTACACGACCGAACAGTTCCTGGATTCCGAGCATGCGTGTTTGCACTTCCAACTTTTGATTGGTCAACTACTGTACACACAACCCAACAATCGGTCAACTTGTTGGCCAACACAAGTTTTCTAGTCTCGTTGTCCAACTTCTGTTGGACGGCGATTGGAAATCGGCTGTAGAATCGTGCGTACACACAATTTGATTATCGGCCAACAGGCTGTTGGACGACCGTTGTTGACCAACCATCGGACCGTGTGTACGGGCCTTAAGAGTACATGTGGACAACATATTGCAAAACGTGATTAGTGGAAATCAGCAGTATTGAAAGCAAAAAAATATAGTAAGTCTGAAAACTTTATTTAATTTTTAAAAAGGCAACTTTTTATAGTCTACAGTGCTAAAACTAAATGTGGTCCTCTCAGGATTTAGATGTACTATAACTCTGCAACCTTTTATTACATCCCATTTAAAACCATTTCCTCCCTGACAGGCAGGCTACCTTATCCAAAAATGTCAGTAGCAGGACTTCATTATGAGGGTGCTGCAGATGAATTGTCAGCATTGAGCCTAATGATAAGGCTGGAATGTCAGGACTCACCATGCACACAAGTAGGGAACGCTCCTGTGCTCCGCTCACCTTTGTCCCCTTTGTTTGCTGTAAATATGCAGGATTCTCCTCCGCTTTAATTAATTAAGCCCCAGCCCCTCTGGCTCTCAGAGGATTAAGTGTCAGTAAACGGAGCAGAGCTGCTGTCACTGACCAGATTGAGAAACTCAATCCCTTCAGAGATAGGACCTTCACAATACACAGATTTCCATAGGAATCGGATCCACTTCTTGCTCGGCAAAGTTCCCTGACCTAACAGCACAGCCAGTGTCACCGTCCTAAATAAAAGGGCCACCATCTGTATCCGGCAGTGGGATCCTCACAACCCAACACCACCACCTAGTTTTTAATCTTACCATAGACATAAGGGTACGTGCCAAACTTGACTGCTAATGTCTGGTCAAGTGATCTTTCATTTGAAACATCATTCCATGAACTGGTTCTGGTACCTTGAAAATATAATATTTATCCAACATTGCCAGATCCTATTAAAATTATGTTTTTTTTATGCTGGGGAAAAAAAACGTGTGTTGTGTCTTTACTCACTTTTTTGGTGAATGAGTAGACTCATTCACATAGGGGGATGGGGACCGGGATCTGGCTGCTCCCTTGTTAAAGGGCGTTTCCAGATTCCAATAAACCCCCACCCACAGACCCCCTCAACCACCAGCCTGGGTTGTGGGGAAGAGGCCCTTGTCCCCATCAAAATGGGGAGAAGGAGCTTTGGGGTGGGGCACTCCCCCATGTTCAGGGTATGTGGCCTAGTATGCTTCAGAAGCGAGCACTTGTTTGCCCCCCCCTTTCCTGGCCTTGTCGGGCTGCATGCTCAGATAAAGGCCTGGTATGAACTGGGGGGGGGGCCCCACATTTTTCTTAAATATTTTTTTTTTTGTTTACATTTCAGCTGTTAGTGAGGAAGCCCGCTGACAGCTGATGAGTCATCGGTTGTTAAGGATGCGGCGGCCGGCTCCCCGGTCCGCTCCTTAACAACAAGGTATTCTTCACACAGAATTCAAATCTGTTGATTGTTTTTCGACCGACTTGAGTCGCTTCTATTAGAATAAGAAAGACAAAATCCGGGCAGCCTGCAAAGTCTGAGAACATCGCTGATAAAATATCCAAAGAGATACAATGTATCTAGTTCTCAAAGGAATGAACTCCAGTGTGTAGAAGAGTTCAGTTTAACCATTTAATGACTAAATCTTTTCTGACATTTGTGGCTTACAAGTGAAAACCAGTATTTTCTGCTAGAAAATTACTTAGAACCCCCAAATATTATATATATATATATATTTTTTTAGCAGAGACCCTAGAGAATAAAATGACAATATGTTATGTCATACGATGTTTGCGCAGCGGTCTTTCAAACGCAATTTTTTTGGAAAAAATACACTTTAATGAATTAAAAAAAAAAGTAATATTAGCCCATTTTTTTTTCATCCAAAAGTTTTGATTACCTGTTTTTGTGTATTTAATATTTAAGAAACATAGTTTTTTTTATCTAAATTATACATACAAGTGCACTGATTGGAGGCTTGTTGTGTTGCTTAATAAATGTTTAATTTAAGCAATTTTCTGTATCACTTATTATTTAACTGTTAGATTTTATGAGATGAAGGGGACAAAAAAAAAAAAAAAAATCGGCATCATGTATCGGCCATCGCCCCCCAATTTCTAAATATCGGCATCGGCCAGAGAATAACCCATGTCGGTCGACCTCTAATATTATGGTTACACAATAATCTTTTTATATGAACTATAAACTGAAGGACTTATGAATAAATGGTTGTGGAACAAATTGTCTGAGTTTCCTTTATTTCTTATGGGGAAATTCGCTTTGATATATGAGTGCTTTGGATTACAAGCATGCCTATGGAACGAATTATGCTCGCAATCCAAGGCTTTACTGTATATGAGCGGTACTCATTTAAAAACATGGGGTGTAACTTGTCGCAAAAGTGTAAATGGAGCCTCATACAAGAACTTAAATGAAAAGCATTAGGCTCCATTCACACTTCTCCGACTTGTCATGCAACTTTGGGCATCAAATTCGCATGACAAGAAGTTCCCCATGTTTTCCAATGCTAACCATTCATATATGTGCAACTTAGTTCATGCACTATTTTGGTCCTACTTTCATGCAACTTGAGGTCCACAGACCTCAATGTTAACCCTCAAAAGTTGCATGGAAGTCGTACCTGAATGTTACACAATGCAACAGTTGTCCATTATCACTGGTCAAAGCCAAAGTCGTGTCCAAGGCGCACCCGTCCAAAGTTGGAACTTTGGAGTTGTACAAGCATTCATAGAATCTTACTTCTATTCAAAGGAACTAGGGCAGGGGTCAACAAACTTTCTAAACTAAGGGCCAGTTTACAGTCCTTCAGACTTTAGGGGGGCTGGACTGTGGCCAGTGGGTGCAGAAAATGCCCCAGTGTCAATGGGACTAAACAAAGTTTCATCATTGGTTTTAGTGGGGCAATAGTGTCCCATTGTTGGTATGAGTGGAAACAATGGCGCTCCATTGTCGACATCAGTGGGAGGAATAGCACCCCATCATTGGTGTCAATGGGAGCAATAGTGCCACATCATTGGTGTTAGTGGGAGGAATAGTGCCCCATCATTGGTATCAGTGGGAGGAATAGTGCCCCATCACTGGTGTTAGTGGGAGGAATAGTGCCCCATAATTGGTATCAGTGGGAGGAATAGTGCCCCATCACTGGTGTTAGTGGGAGGAATAGTGCCCCATAATTGGTATCAGTGGGAGGAATAGTGCCCCATCACTGGTGTTTGTGGGAGGAATAGTGGCCCATCATTGGTGTCAGTGGGAGGAATAGTGCCCCATCATTGGTATTAGTGGGAGGAATAGTGCGCCATCATTAGTGTCAATGGGAGGAATAGTGCCCCATCACTGGTGTTAGTGGGAGGAATAGTGCCCCATCATTGGTGTCAGTGGAAGGAATAGTGCCCCATCACTGGTATCAGTGGGAGGAATAGTGCCCCATCATTGGTGTCAATGGGAGGAATTCTGCCCCATCATTGGTGTTAGTGGAAGGAATAGCGCCCCACCACTGGTGTCAGTGTTGGGAATGGTTCCCCATCACTGGTGTCAGTTGTGGATGGAATAGAGCCCTAAAAGGCCAGATAAAGGCAAGCAAAGGGCCACATCCGACCCCAGTTCGTCATCCACTTGCCCTAGGTGGATGACATTTAGTTTGTTAAAGAGTGGTGCATCAAATACTTGACATTTTTTCTTTCCATAATGTACTGTTTTTGTCTTTTTTCCTATTCTTTGTTGCATCTCAGTGTTGCTGATCGTCTCTGGTCTCTTTAAGCCACTTTCTGTCTACATGTACTCTCTCCAGCAGTTAAGCACATCGTTGCTCTGTGCCAACTATCTGATTAAAAAAAAAAATAGCCAAGCCTGTGCAATTGGGTGTCGGCACAACTGCTTATAGCCTAAGGCACGGATATGCAATTAGCGGACCTCCAGCTGTTGAACAACTACACGTCCCATGAGACATAGCAAGACAGCCACAATCATGACACCCAGATGCAGAGGCATGATGGGACTTGTAGTTTTGCAACAGATGGAGGTCCGCTAATTGCATATCCCTGGCCTAAGGGGTACATGTGACAGGGTGACAATGCAGAAGTTCAATTGGAAGACAGTTGACACTATGTAACAAGTATAATAATAAGTATTATCTTATAGATGCTGAAGATTCAAATAAAAAAAAATGGAATTACATTAGCATATTAAACAATTGGGTTTACTTTAGATACATCTTAAACAGACCAACGTATCCCCTGACCATTTTTTTTTTCTTTAGAAAGGCAAACCTTTCAATAAAATAAATGTAAAAAATTAAAAGAAATAATGGGCATTTTTTGAAAAACAAATCTTTCAATAAAAAAAAAAAAAAATCTTTATTGGCCATATTCAAATAACAATCCAACCAACAAAAGCATCTTCCACCCAGTTGACTTTGGCATTTCTGATGAAGGGACATCAAAACTTGAAACAATCTCACAAGACTTATTTAAAGCAATCAAACTACAATCCTAGATAAAAAGAAAAATCGACACAATCTGTGCATCCCTTGGGCAGGAGCCCACAATGTCCCATCCTTCGAGCCAACAATGTCCCCCACTTCCCCTGCATGAATGCAGAACAATAAATGCCTAAAAATGGACAACCTGATCTACAGATTTTACCATCAACCATAGACAGAAGATCTCTACCAAGGTCTTTGGCATCCTCAATAGGCAGCCAAGTCATCCAATCTGCTCCAAAAATCAGGCATCAGACAACAACCATGCAACATGGACAAAATAAAAGAATTTGAAAGCCATCCATTCCAGCTCCGAAGAGAACAAATTTCCACCGATTGCAACAGAAAATACTCAAAAAACATCAGGCGCCAGCTTAACTGATTAGGTGTATTTGCTAAAGCTTCTGGGATTTGTACAGCTATGATCTATCTGCAAGTGTCTTAATGATATCCCTGCTCATTACGATCCTCTTTGCATAAAAAGAATTAGATCACTTACGTGATTCCAGTTATATTATTCCAGTTGTCGCTGCACAATTCTAGCACCGCTACGAAGAAAAAGAGCAAAAATAACCTGACTTTGGAGTAAATGAAGGAAGCCAGCCCTGAAAGCTGGTTAAACTTTGCTGACAAGTCTATTATTGACTTTCCCACCCCAATGAAGGCAGCCCATCCTATAAACATTAACCTTTGTTCAGGTCTGACACTTCCGTCTATCACCCCAACTCATCCTGCCAATGTCCACCTCAATGAAACAAGAGACTCTCAGAGTCAGGCGTGGACAATAGGAGAGTCATTTATCACCTGCAAACAAAGCCCAGGACCATCTCATCTGTCCATACCTTGTTGTACAAACATTGAAAAATCAATTCCCCCAGGTGACCAAAACTGACCAGCCTTGAAAGGTAACAAAGTGACTCATGGGAAAGATGGGGGGGGGGGGGATTTTATATATATATATATATATATATATATATATATATATATATATATATTCACATACATACACACACACACACCCTACTTTTTTAGGTACACCTTGCTAGTAACGGGTTTGGACGCCATTTTGCCTTCAGAACGGCCTTAATTCTTGGATGCATAGATTCAACAAGGTGTTGGAAACATTCCTAGGAGATTTTAGTCCATAGTGACATGATAGCATCACACAGTTGCTGCAGATTTGTTGGCTGAACATCCATGATGTGAATCATCTCTTGTTCCACCACATCCCAAAGGTGCTCTATTGGATGAGACCTGGTGACTGTGAAGGCCGTTGGAGTACAGTGACCTCATTGTCATGTTCGAGAAACCAGTGGTGAGATGATTTGGGCTTTGTAATATGGCGCACTATCCTGCTGGAAGGAGCCATCAGAAGAGGAGTACACTAGTCATGAAGGGAGAGAAGCCCACCAGTGGTGGGCACCACACAAAAGACTCTCCTGGTGCACTCAAGGCAAGTAGATACAAACGGTGTAAGTGCCACTTCTGGGTGTTGAAGCAATGTCAAGAGATTAAAGCAATACGAAGGCCCCTTTCACACTTGTGCGTCCTGATTTTATAGCGATTTGGGATCAGTATAACTTTGGTCCGACTTTGTTCAACTTTAGCTCAATGAAAACATATTACATTATTATATTATTATTATTCAGGTGCGATTTGCATGAGACTTTGAGGGTTTAACATTGAAGTCTATGGACCTCAAGTTGCATCAAAGTTGGACCAAAGTAATACAGGGACTACTTTGAAGTCAACACGACTTTAAAGTCATACAGATATGAATGGTACTCATTGGAAATAATGGGGAATGACTTGTCATGGGACTCTGCAGTCCCAAATCACAGGACAACTGGTACAAGTGTGAAAGGGGTCTTAAGGTTTTGTTTCCCTTAAAATAACAAACATGTTATACTTACTTCCTCTGGGCAATGGTTTTGCGCAGGGTGGCCCCCGATGCTTCTCTTCTGGGGTCCCCCAGTGGTGCTCCTCCTCTTCTCGAGTGACCCATCAGGGAAGCGATCTCTCTGGGGTCACTCGTGCGGGCGCGCTCACGAGTCCTGTTGCTGCGTCCATTGACACAGACAACAGGACTCAGCCCCGCCACCAATGGCTCCCCTGCTATCAATTTATCCAATGAGGACCAGAGACACCGGCTGGAACTGCTAGGCTCGTTCCCGGCGCGGAAACAATCAGGTTCAGGTAAGTAAACGGGGGTTTCCGGGGGGCAGCTGCAACAGAAAAGGTTTTTCCCCTTAAAGCGGAGTTCCAACCTTTTAAAAGTCAGCAGCTTCAAAAATCAGACACTCAACTGGCCCAGGCTCCAGCTTTGTGGCCACCTGCAGCATCGCTCTTCTCCCCCTCCTCCGTACGGCATCGGCATCACAAGTGTGGGCGCCCGGATTTGGCTTCAAAGCCGGGCACACACTGCACATGTGCGTGCCGCGCTGCACCCTGTGAATGGCCAGTGTGTCTTCTGGGACCTGTGACGTGTCCCAGAAGATCGCCGGGTGGGAGGGGGAGAAGGTGAACTTCCTTCCGGCTCTGCGGCGCCATAAGAGGAAGTGGGACCAGAGACCCTGTGAAAACAGGGTCCCCGGGACACCCGTTCCAATACAAAGACATGCCAATTGTGGCAGGTCAGGGGGTCACCTTGCCTTAAAGTGGAAGTTCCACTTTTGGGTGGAACTCTGCTTTAACCACCTCCCACCCGGCCACTGTATATATATACGGCCGGGTGGGAGCTTCCCCATTCTGACAGGACGTGTATTTACGTCCTGCAGAACGGGAGCTCGCAGCGCGGCCACGCGGCGCGCTGCTGCTGGATCCTGTGATCATTATGATCACAGGATCCAGCTGAGCAGTGGAAGAGGGGGAGGGTGGGCCGCTAGAAGACCCTGTGCAGTGTCCAGGGTCTTCTGTGTGACCGGTAAGTGTCCCACGTCGCGCCGTGCGTGTACACGTCACACACGGGCCGAAACTTCGGTTTAGGCCCGCGGGTGTGAAC
>BLSH010433816.1:499092-522148 GCA_018402905.1 Glandirana rugosa
AGCAACATTAGACCCCCCCCCCTGTCAGCAACAATAGCTCTACTGAGCAACAATAGACCACCACACAAAAATAGATCCCCACCAGAGACAATAGATAGATCCCCCAGCAGCCAGCATCAATAGACCATCCAGCACTCCTTGCCATGAAATGAATTCAGTGCTGGAGGTCCCAAACTGAGTTCCCAATGAAAAAAGCCCTGCCTATAATAAATAATAAATCTATAGGTGTAAATGAGGTCTAAAAGTGGAGGCCGATGGCGGCTTACTAGTTGGCAGCGATAACGTGCAGTAAACATTTGCAACCATTTTTCACAATGGCAGAGCAGTGAAAGAGGATTGGCTACTACACAAGTTCTTACTATACCGAGTAAGCTTGCCGGTGGTGATGTACTAACAATTCCAGCATTCTTCAGAATCCACTGTCTATAGCGACCAATCAACTCACATAGCAAGACTGAGAATAGAAAGCTAGCGTCAATGCCACTGTTTTGTTGTATTTTTTTATAATTGTCTCCGAACAAAAAAATGTTTCTGCTTTTTTTTTTTTCCGCAGCGTATTTCTAACAGATGTGGAAATGTCAGGAGCCGCTGTGTTTTCATTGAGCAGTTAACCTTTCCAGGAGATGCGGCAGTAGCAACCAGCAGACAGCACAGAGATACTATTCATTCCGCTCGTGTCCTCTCTATTGACTTCCTGCATACATGAGGGGGGAGAGTGCTATGAGCAGGGATTAGTGACTAGGCCTCAGGTTTGTCAATAACACTATCAACCTTATTCAATAACATGTGGAGGCTGAATACCATGTGCAAAAGTGCAGTAAGCCCATACCAGCCAACCAGAGATCTCTTACCAGACAAGTACGGGATTCGGGTTCTAATGGGCACAGCACACTGCAATTCTATTTTACTGGATAGCTCATAGAAGTCTGGAGCCCCTGGCATATAGTAAAGCATAGGCAGCTTTTTATAACCAAGTATGTCATCTATTACAATTAACAATTCCAGATTTACACCCATTGGGTCCATTAGTAATAACAGTTTCCTCCCAATAAGTACAGAGGTTGCCCGTGACCTCAAGCACCAGTCCATGCACACTGGCCCCAATAAATCAGTCTAAGGGATGTCTTTTTAAAATGTATTGCTTAAAGAACTTTAAACAGGAGGGGGGTCAGGACAAGTGATACTTCAAAATGTGTGTACAATAATAGGACAATCTTCTCTAGGTTCACACATTGATTCTTCTGGGGGCACAAGGGAATGGCCAGTACTCCGAGACCCTATGCTACCTCTGGCACTTAGATCCCAAAGCACACACAGTCACCAGGGATTACAATTCAAGGTCAGTAGTCACAAGTCCCCAGGACAGCGGCACACCTTCTAGTTTCCTCTGGACACGGCCCAGTGAGGGAGACAATCCGTCTCCAAGCCAGATCCCTTATGGTCTTACAGCCAGCTCCTCAAAAAGTTTGCTTCAGGCTCTCAACCCTGCCACAGCTGAGACCTCAAAATCAACTACATAGACACAGGCTGCCTCACAGGGCAGCAGCTCCAGAGGCTCTAGAACCCTTTCTGAAAAGAAAAGAACAATTTCTCCAGGGCTCCAGGCCATTTATCTTCTCCTCAGCCACCTTCTGGACATTTCCCTCCAGGGATTGGCCAAGATATTATAAATATTCAATCTGGTCATTTGACTCTCCCAGCCCCATATTCTGGAAACTTCTTCCAGGAGCAGGGGTAGCCAAACCCCCAGCCAGTGAAACAATGAACAGACCAGAGTAGTCAATCACTGCTCCCTTGACTACAGAAGGAGCCAAAAAATGAAATGTGCATGGCAACCTAGGCTAGGAGGGTGTTACACAAGTCCAGTCAATAATGGGGACATAGATTTACTCAATTCACAGTAACGATAACCTGAAATCTAGAGAGTTCTTATACAGTATCAAGGTTTGGCAGGCCTCTTTTATAACTGAGGGTCTATTTGGGGTAGCGTTATGGTGCACTGGTCACATGCAACATAATGCGCATTAATGCACCGTAAAAATGTACATGGGTCCTCAAAGAGACAGACACCTTGCCCATTCAGGGCAAAGCAAACGTTTTTAAAGAGCCTGACCCAGTTATACTCACCTTGTCAATGCTCCTTCAATGAATCTTGCAGTAAAATCTCTAATGTCAGCTGGCGTTGGATGCTAAGGGGAGTAGTGACATCACTCCCTCTGTCTTGTGACAGTGATTGGCTGCTGGATCCAAGAACAGTCACAGGGGAGGAGGTCACATTCCCTTCTTATCAGCAAGCATTGGGTACCGGGAGGCAGGAGAGATGAGGAAGCATTGGCAAAGTGAGTATGACTGGATTAGTGCCCTTACAAAGTCAATGTCTCTTTGCCCTGAATAGGCAAGTGACAACATCTCTTTAGGTAGGACAACAGCCTCTTATCCCATGATTTCATTCAACCTCTCTAGCATATTGCAGGCACTGCGATTCTACCAAGAGGCCAGTAAAGTCAGAGGATAGCCAAAATCCTGATCTACATACGTCAATGCAAAGTGTCTCAAAGTATTAAAGCCAATAGACCAGCCTGGTATTTATTTTTGCCCAAAATTACTTCTTAAAATTGGTTGCTGAGAATTTCAGACAAGCTGGAAAATCTGAAAGAGCAATGAACATAACATTTAGAACTTTCACAAGGTCACCAATGCTGCTTTGTTCAGCCCTGGGTTTCTCAACCAGAGATCCTCCAGGGGTTGCTAGGGGGGTTCCTTGAGCAATGAGATGTCTCAATCTCAGATAAGTTCCCACTGACACCATTGATCTTTTTAGCAATCTGTTAGGTGGCAATTCTTCCAAATGACCACAAGTGCAAGGAGCAATCTTCCCTCAGACCATCACACTAATGTATCATGAGTTGTAGCTATAGTAATTTTTACCAGGGTTTCCCTGGGACTGGAAAACTATTTCAAGGGTTCCTCGGTGTTGAAAAGGTTGAGAAAGGCTGGTTCAGCCCTTCAGGACTCTGTTACCCCTTCATGATTCTCAAATCATCTGCGTCACTAGGAAAACCAGCGTTTATATGAATTTGTCCAGTTTGGCCATGGCACCTCAAAGTTGTATGCCAGTAAAAAGGTTTGGCCTTCGGATAGGCTAACTTTTTTTCCCCTCCATGAGGTCCACAAGACCAGTTTGGTGTGCCTGGTATTGTTCAAGATATTAGGACTGTCAACTCTCAAAGTGTCTACAACCGTCTTTCTCAACCTTTTAACCCCCAAAATAATGTTCAGGTCTTGGAGAACTCCTACTAAAATCAATTCATTGGGGGTCAGTAGGAAAAATACCCCTTACGTTGGTGGTCAGCAGGAAGAAAGCAACCCTCACAGTGGTGGTCAGAATAACACCCTTAAAGAAAGGTGTCCTGGAACTATGCAGGTACCATCAAATAGAGGTCAATCAGCTCCAGCTAAAGGAACTAGCAAGCCCTGAAAGAACCCTGGTTGAGAATGACTGGTCTACAATAAGACCCACCCGTAACGCCTCACAAAACCTGATCTGATCTTTTACTGTTCAACTGGCATTTTCTAATGCAGGCTTAGGCCAGATTATACAAGACTGGCCTTAGATGGTTCGAATCTCAGCCAGTTCAGCAGGAACCATGTATGGGCAGGCTGACTGTACCCAATGTGGGTGCAACCAGCTGGCTGGATTTTACATCCGATTATTGCTAGCTGCTGATTTGCTGTTATAGCCGCTAACAAAAATTACTGCGTTCTCCTAGTAGGGACAGCTTCCCCCATCCTCCCGCCAGGAGAACACAATGGCTTGGCGGGAGGGATTCCCATGTCAACACTGTCTGCACCTTTGGCATCATCATAAAGCACAAAACCAGTTACAGAGTAAAAGAAGTGAAGCCTTGATGCTGGAAAGTTGCAAGGGAAGAAAGCCAGCTCTGGATAATTCAGCTGGGGACGGTAACTGTACTTCCTAGTTACAGCAGTGATGAAATCCAGGTGAAACTCCACTACTCTATTTATCTGTCTGTTACATGGACATGAAGCAATTGTGCGTTGCTTCTTAGTGGGATGTGATGCACAATTGGATACAAACGGTCCTATTGGGACATGCGCTGCCCCAACCATTGGTTGGCCAGGTCGGGATTACAGGTGAAGAAAATTGGGCAAGATTCCTCATTGGGAAATACAACCCAACCTTAAATTCTATACAGAAGTGGTTCCAAGTCCTTTTCTATGCCCCACGCCCCTAAGAAAACATTTGATTAACCACTTCGGTTTGGGTGGACGTCATATGACGTTGCTACCTTTGAGAAGTGATATCTGAATGGTGCATTGTTTTTTTCAGCCAGCGATTCTGAACAACATAAAAGTGGTCTTAGCGGCGGATTTGCCGCAAGATCACTTTTATCAGCGCCGGGACAGGTGCCCCTCCCACCGCTTACCGGACCCGCCGGGAGCAACGGAGATGGTCCGATCTGTCCCCCCCCGCTCACTCGGCTCCATAGTACGGCAGGGTGGAAATAAAGTCAGAAGTCACGTCCGCCCAACGGTCTTAAAGGGCCCGTTTTTTTTTTTTTTGGGCTGTCATTTATTTCTGATTTTTTTTTTTTTTGCATTTTAGTGTAAATATGAGATGTGAGGACTTTTTGGCCCCGGATCTCATATTTAAGAGGACCTGTCGTGCTTTTTTCTATTACAAGGAATGTTTACATTTCTTGTAATAGGAATAAAAGTGATCATTTTTTTAAAAAAAGAACAGTGTAAAAATAAAAAGTAAAATAAATAATTAAAAAAAAAATAAAAAAATTTAAAGCACCCCATCCTTGCGAGCTCGCGTGCAGAAGCGAACGCATACGCAAGTCCTGCCCCCATATGAAAACGGCGGTCAAACCTCACATGCGAGGTATCGCCGCGATCATTAGAGCGAGAGCAATAATTCTATCACTAGACCTCCTCTGTAGCTCAAAACTGATAACCTGTAGAATTTTTTAAATGTCACCAATGGAGACTTAAACTGCAAAGTTTGTCGCCATTCCGCGAGCGGACGCACTTTTGAAGCATGACATGTTGCGTATCATTGTACTCGGCGTAACAATATCTTTCACAACATGGAAAAAAATTGGCCTAACTTTACGGTTTTCTTATTTAACTAAAAAAACTGAATTTATTTAATAAACAGCAGATTGGAAGACCGCTGCGCAAATGCGGTGTGACAAAGTTTTGCAATGACCGCCATTTTATTCTCTAGGGTGTTAGAAAAAAATATATATCATGTTTGTGGGTTCTAAGAAATTTTATAGCAAAAAAAAAAAATTATTTTATCTTGTAAACAACTAACAAAAAACCCCCCAAAAAACAGGCCCCTTACTGAGGTGGTTAACCGCACTGCAATACATCTGCACATCAAGGCAGCCAATTTCTAATTTTTTGAACCACAAACTGAATGGTTTACAATGCTGCGGGTGTACAAGCCAAACTTATGTTCCAAAGTTGCAGATATTGTAGGAGTATGGATTCCTGATCCATTGTTCTGAAATCTGGAGGTCTCCAGCAGCAAAATATTCATCGCATTTTAGGAGAGAAACAATATATTGCACATTTTTGCATTTATGAGTGAAACGCAACAACGACACACAATACCAACCACCCCTGCTCAAGGCACGCGCACAACGAGTAATGACTCTTGGCTCGTCCCTAACGCAGCCCATAGAGAAGTTGAACAAGAAAAAATGACTTGGTTCCTCGATTCACACACTCATTGTGGATGGGGGAATCCTCCCTGCTGAGCTACAGCATGGAGGACTTCTTCCCACTGATCAGCACTGCCGGCTATGGCCTGTGGTTTTGATCAGAGAAAATCAACCAGCCTGCCCATATATGGATCAAAATTTTCCCAGCTTAAGGGACACAAGTCACTTTTTGCATTGCCCACTGAAATTCCATCTTGGGAATCTTCCAAAGTTGGGAACCACTACTATGCAGGCACACAACTTTCAGATAATCATTGCTCCTGGGAAATCCTAAATGGGAAACTGAAAACAAAAAGATGCACAAGGCCAATCCAAGTATTAAAATTTCCGTCAGACGAATTAAAGAATGTTTATAGCATTTTTTTTTTTTTTTTGAATTGTGTAGCTATAGAATATTTGGAAAACTTTCAATGCTTTTAGTGGGATTTTAGCAGAAGTAGTGAGATGAAGCCGATTAGTAACAAAAGAGTTTGAGTTCTGTACGCGATACTTTCCTACTTACACCAACAGTTCTTTTATTAGGACAAGCCTTCGGGTGATCTACCTCCTTCTTCTGGCCCAAGCAGTGCTGATGTTCAGAGGCTCGGCTTAAAGCCGAACTTTAGCTGCTAAAGATTTTTGTTTTCTGTCCATGCAGTTCTGAGATTTGCATAGACAAGTGACCAAACTTTTCTATGGTGAAGATAAGTAGTAAAGCCTGGTCATGTCCCTGCCCCCAGCCTGGAGAGACCTTCCCTATGAATGTTCTTCCACCCTGACCTTTAAAATCTTGCTGGATCAGGAACAAGTGAGCATACAAGACAGGTATGTGAGGCTGGAGGATTTAATGTACACTATAATGTCAAATGTTTTGGGACCTTTACACGCACATGAACTTTAATGGCATCCCAATCTTAGTCCATAGGGTTCAATATTGAGTTGGCCCACCCTTTGCAGCTATAACAACTTCAACTCTTCTGGGAAGGCTGTCCACAAGGCTTAGGAGTGTCTATGGGAATGTTTGACCGTTCTTCCAGAAGCGCATTTGTGAAGTCAGGCACTGATGTTGGACGAGAAGACCTGGCTCACAGTCTCCGCTCTAATTCATCCCCAAGGTGTTCTACGGGCTTGAGATCAGGACTCTGTGCAGGCCAGTCAAGTTCCTCCTCCCCAAACTGGCTCATCCATGTCTTTATGGACCTTGCTTTGTGCACTGGTGCGCAGTCATGTTGGAACAGGAAGGGGCCATCCCCAAACTGTTCCCACAAAGTTGGGAGCATGAAATTGTCCAAAATGTCTTGGTATGCTGACTCCTTAAGAGTTCCCTTCACTGGCACTAAGGGGCCAAGCCCAACTCCTAAAAAAACAACCCCACACCATAATCCCCCCTCCACCAAATGATTTGGACCAGTGCACAAAGCAAGGTCCATAAAGACATAAATGACGGAGTTTGGGGTGGAGGAACATGACTGGCCTGCACAGAGCCCTGACCTCAACCCGATAGAACACCTTTGGGGTGAATTAGAGCGGAGACTGTGAGCCAGGCCTTCTCATCCAACATCAGTGCCTGACCTCACAAATTTGCTTCTGGAAGAATGGTCAAACATTCCCATAGACACTCCTAAACCTTGTAGACAACCTTCCCAGAAGAGGTGAAGCTGTTCTAGCTGCAAAGGGTGGGCCAACTCAGTATTAAACCCTACGGACTAAAGCCTCATACACACAATACGACGGGCGTACGACCAGACGTCAAAAATCGTATGTCGGCTGTTGTGTCTCGCATACTGACATGCATTCAGCGACCAAGCCTAACGTGGTGACGTGCTACGAGCGCATAAAAAAAGAAGTTCAGGTGAATGTGATTTGTAAATTAGGAACGTAGGTTTACACAAACGGACACTTCCGGAGCATGCGTGTTTTGCGCGTACAACTTGCTGGACCAACTTCTCTGTACAAACGGTCCAACGGTCGTACGACCGCTTGTTGTACAACAAAAGTTTCCTAGTCTGCTCATCCAACTCCTGTTGTACGACCGCCGCACGTCGGCTGTTCTAATCGCGCGTCATGGTCAGATCATCGTACAACAAGCTGTTGTACGATCGTCGCACCGCGTGTATGAGGCTTAAGACTGGGATGCCATTAAAGTTCATGTGCGTGTAAAGGCAGGCGTTCCAATACTTTTGACAATATAGTGCAAGTATAAATGCACCAAAGTTCTTATCCCTAGTATCAGAAAAAACAGCTTTGTTCTGATGCTAAATGTTGTCCATGGTAGATGTCTACAACTGCCCAAACATGCCCTTTGAGTTAGAATCGCAGGCGGTTGCTCCATTGTGCCCTACTCAGGTCATACCTAACAGAAGTATGGCCAAGTGTGTGGTCAGAGTTGATGTTTTTCCTTGCGGCTTGTCATCACAAGGTGTCCTCTTTCCCGGCTAGGTATGGACAACGCTGGACACAGAGACTAATTAATCATCCCCACATCTCCTGACACTATCTTACCACAGCTGTCCAAAAGAACAAATAAAGTTACATTTACGATCCTCCTCCCCTGCAGTCACAGCTGTCCGCCGCACAGGAAGCGCTGAAATACGCAACTGACAAAGGTGGAAGGTATTTAGAACATAAAAGAAGTGGACGATGGGCTGGAGTCACAAAAACACAAGACTGTGACCTATACAGTTCATCTGGACATGCCAGAAATAATGGGCGATCTCTAGAATATTTTTATTATTGTCATGCATCTACAGCCAAACCCGAAGGAAGGTTGGAACGTCTATCAGGTAGGTATTGATGTCTTTGGAGAGATTCCACCTACCTTCCAGTTGAGTGCCTTGGTTTGGGGTTGGGGGCGCCCAGTGCAAGCTTCACTTGTTTAAACGTCTATTAGTTTCCCAAAAGCGGAAGCTCCCCCCTCTACTGCCACATTCAGCACTTTTTTTTGGGGGGGGGGGTACCTGGTTTTGACAAGTACCCACTCCCTCTTTTGGGTAAGATTGGCGCAGTGATTTCCGAGCATTTCTGGCCCCTCCTTTGCGGTCTTCTAGGACACACAGGTCCCAGAAGATGGCGGGACCAATCAGAAAGCGCAGCGTGACTTGCGTATGCGCCGTAGGAAAGGCTTCACTTCCCGTTTCCTTATTTACAATGCCGGCGCCTGCACCCGAAGTTGACTGACGAATCGGCTCGGGGTGCCAACATCACGGCATCCCTGGACAAGTAAGTTCCCTTATAGTAAAAGTCAGCAACTACAGTATATGTAGCTGTGGACTTTTCTTCTTTTTTTTTTCAGACTAGAGCTCCTCTTTAACCAGTTGCCGACCGCCCGCCGTGGCTTGATGGCGGAAACTTGGTTCGATAACACAAATCGCCGGCAGGTGACAGCAGCTGCGAGATCGCGCACATGCCGCTGGAGGGGCGCTCGCACGCTTACTGTGTTACGGGGGGCCAGGGAGCAGGTAGGGCGGACTCTATGTCCACCGGCTACCCGCGATTGCCCCCCTCCCGGAGTGACAGAACGGGGGACCGTGGCTGTGATCGCAGGCTCCCTGTATATGGGAGCGGTGATCATTCCCCTCCCCCTGCCAGCCCCCATACAGTTAGCAACACGCCCAGGGAACACAGTTAACCCTTAGAGCGCCCCCTGCAGGTTAACCCCTTCCCTGCCAATGGCATTTACACAGTAATTATTATTATACAGGATTTATATAGCTCCAACAGTTTGCGCAGCGCTTTACAAAATGAAGGCAGACAGCACAGTTACATCACAATTTGGTACAAGAGAAATCAGAGGGCCCTGCTTGTTAGCGATTTTTTTACCAAAAATATAAGGAAGAATAAATATTGTCCAGAACCGATGAAAAAATGAGTTTTTTTATATTTTTTTTTTTTTGGATTTGTATTTTAGCAAAAAAAAATATTGTTTTTTTTTTTTTTTTTCAAAATTGTTGCTCTTCTTTTATTTATAGCGGCGATCAGAAATGACGCGGAGGGGATCAAATACCACCAAAAGAAAGCTTTATTTGTGTAAAAAAAAAAAAGACGCAAATTTCATTTGGGTACAACGTCGCACGACCGCGCAATTGTCAGTTAAAGCGGCGCAGCGCCGAATCGCAAAAAGTGCTCTGGTCCTAAAGTGGAAGATCCTTCCAGGACTGAAGTGGTTAAAAATACAGCCAACACGTTTTGGGGAGAAGAGGATTCCCTCTACTTCTGGGCTTGAGCAAGGACAATCGGGAAAAAAATAGCAAGGAATTAACTGGGGCTAGGATGTCATATGCAATGTGAACAGCCAGCTGCATTCGGTTGAGTCTCAGGCTACATTTACACGGGCGTTCTAAAGAAATGAGCTGTAACGTTGGTACTGACGCCAGAAAAAAAGCCGCGTTAAAAACGCAATTTTATCAGCATTATGCATTGACGTCAATGCATGTTTTTCCACTGCGTTTCTCTGCCTGTATTCAGAAGATCTTGAAGGGGATGGAGTTTCCTCTAAAGAGATACCAGACCCATCGATGGATTTTAAGGGGGACCCCCACAAAAAAAAAAAATGGCGTGCCCCCCCCCCCCCAAGATCCATACCAGATCCTCATCAGAGCCCGCAGCACGGCAGCTTTATTCTCTCGGGTCTCTACTAAAAAATATAATATCATGTTTGGGTGTTCTGAGTAATTTTCTAGCAATAAAATGATGATTTTTACAAATTGAGCTAACTTTAGCATTTTGTTTTCTTTTAATTAATGAAAGTGATTTTTTTTTCCCGAATTGCTGCGCAAATACCATGTGACATAAAACATTGCAGCAACTGCCATTTTATTCCCTAAGGTCTCTGCTAAAAAATAAAAAAAATGTGTAATATGTATATATATATATATATATATATATATATATATATATATAAATAAATAAATAAATAAATAAATAAAATGTTTCGGGGTTCTGAGTAATTTTTTAGCAAAAATAATGATGTAGGAGGAATGCAAGACCCTTATCAGAGACTACAGACCAGCAGGTCAGGAAAGGGGGGGGGGGGAGATTGAGCACCCCCCACTCCTGGACCATACCAGGCCGCATGCCCTCAACATGGGGGGTGGGCACTTTGGGGGCAGGGGAGGCCCTGTGTCGTCATTCCACATACATACGCAATTTTAAAGCATGACATGTTAGATATTTAATTTACTTGGCGTAACGCCATCTTTCACATTATACAAACATTTGGTGTAAATATTGTGGGTTTTTTTTCTATTTAATTCATTAAAGACTATTTTTTCCCAAAAGACTGCATTTGAAAAATTACCGTATGGCATGAATGGCAACAATCACCATTTTATTCTCTCGGGTCTCTGCTAAAGAATATAATATAATGTTTGGGGGTTCTGAGTAATTTTCTAGCAATAAAATGATGATTTTTTTACAAATTGGGCTAACTTTAGTGTTTTGCTTTCTTTTAATTAATGAAAGCGTTCTCTTTTTTTTTCCCCGAAAAAAAATCACGTTTGAAGAAATGCTGCGCAAATATATATTTTTATATATATATATATATATATATATATATATATATATCTATATATCTATATATATATATATATCTATATATCTATATATATATTAGATCTATATTGCTATATATACATATATACATACACACACACACAGATATATATAAAATGTTTGGGGGTTCTGAGTATTTTTTTAGCAAAAATAATGATGTAGGAGAGGAATGCCAGAAATGGAAGTGAATAAATGAGACCTAATAAAAGATAATTGGGGGGTTAACAGGGGGATACATTTAGAAAAAAAAAAAAAAAAAAAAAAAAAGGACTGTCTTGGCAGTTCAGGGCCAATCAGAATCTCTGCTAGGAACCTCATGTTGTAAAACGTATTCCAATCTTCCTGCTCATGAATTCTGGTTGAGAGCACAAAGTGTCAGGGGCCACAGTGGACCCCCGCTAGTCCATATCAGGGGCGCTTATTCTTTGCGCCTGTATTCCTCCGGATTCTCCCCTCTCCCTGTCTGAGAATGAGAAAAGCTCTGACAGCCACTTCTGCAGCCCCCTATCAATCATATTAATTCATTTTCCTTTGTCACCGGGGGATTACATTGCCAATAACATCTTTAGCATGACACATCTTTTGCAACGCGCGTGATAGCTGACTAATTAGGACCATGCTCTAGATGCAGCTCCGCTTCCTGCCATTCTTGTGATATCCCTAGAAAATGATGAGGGACATAAAAAAAACACAAAAAAAAAAAAAACCACGAAGCCGGAAAATCAGGTAATTTTCTTTGCTTTGTTAAAAATACACAATTTTGCTTATTATTCACATTACAAATTAGTAAAGCGTATGCAAGTGGGCACGGTAATGTGCAATTAAGGGGGGGAAAAATTATATACACTGCAGAAAAAAAAGTGCAACGCATAGGAGCCAACTAACAAGTTTCTTCCTCAATTTTATATATTGTTCTTGCTTAAAGCTGAACCCCAGGCGGCTATAAAAGAACCAAAAATGAACACAGCTCTGTATTCATTCATACGTCATTAACCGCTTCCATACCAGACCAGATCTGGGCATTCCTCTCCTACATGTAAAAAAAACATTTTTTTGCTAGAAAAATACTCAGAATCCCCAAACATTAGATTATATTTTTTAGCAGAGACCCTAGAGAATAAAATAGTGATTGCTGCGATTTATGTCACATGGTCATTTTTCAAATGCAATCTTTTGGGAAAAAATACTCTTTAATGAATTAAATAAAAAAAAAAAAATATATATATATCTCCCAATTGTTTGTATATTGTGAAAGATGATGCTACACAGAGTAAATAGATACCTAGCATGTCACGCTTTAAAATTGCACTCGTGGAATGGCGGCAAATTTTGACACTTAAAAATACAGGTTACCTGTTTATAGTTACAGAGGAGGTCTTGAGTCAGAATAATTGCTCTCACTCTTAACGTTTGCGGCGATACCTCACATGTGTGGTGCAAACTCCGTTTACCTACACGGGTGCAACTTACGTATGCGTTCGCTTCTGCGTGCGAGCTCAATGGGACGGGGCGCTTTCATTTTTTTTTTTTTTTTTTTTTTTACACTGTCTCTTTCATTTTTTTTTTTATCACTTTTATTCCTATTATAAGAAATGTAAACATCCCTTGTAATAGGAATGGGGCATGACAGGTCCTCTTTATAGAGACAACTGAGGTCAATGAGACCCCAGATATCTCCTCTACTATGGAATGCATGAGATCAAAAAAAAAAACTCTGCTTTCCAGGAGAACAAAAGCTGGCAGGGTTTACATCTATGAGTGCCGGATGTGACGCCATGACTTTGCTTCCGTCCTCCCAGGGTCATAGAGATGACCATCCGGGTCCATGGCCAGCTCTGTGGTAAACCGCCACCGGATCTGTTCTCCAGGTCGTCAATCTCACAGGAGAGACCAGAGAGGCACTGGATATCCCTTCCCGCTGCCTGTAAAAGCAATCCAGTGGCTGAATAGGTTCAGCACCAATGAAGCCATCACCTTGCAAGAAGAGATCTGTATATTCTGATATTATAACTATATTGCCTTTTTATCCACTTCCCGCCCACGCTATAGCAATGAACGGCGGCTCCAGGGCGGGCCTGAGCTGCCTGCGCGGCGCGCTCTGTGATCACCCAGTCTATGAGACTCGGCTGATCACAGATTGGCATAAGGGGGTGATCCCGGCCCCTTACCTCGTGATCAGCTGCCAATCAATGACAGCTGATCACGTGATGTAAAAAAAAAGATCGGTATTCTGCTTTTTTTTCCCTCATGCTGACAGCGTGAAGGAAAAAAAAAAAAAAAGCCAATCACCAGTTTCAGACAAAGGGGCATTCTGCAAACGGAGAGGCACTGCTGATATGCAATGCCTTCCATTGCCATCTACAGGTGCATCAGTGCCGCCTACCAGTGCCCACCAATGTCACCTACCAGTGCCACTTATCAGTGCTGCCCATCAGTGTCACCTACCAGTGCCCATCAGTTCCGCCCTGTGCTAACCATTCGTGCCACCCAGCAGTGCCCACCAGTGCCACCTATCAGTGCAGACCAGTGCCACCTATCAATACCCACCAATGCAGCCTATCAGTGCCCCCCCTATGCAGCCCATCAGCACCCACCAGTCCAGCCTATCAATACCCACCAATGCAGCCTATCAGTGCCCACCAGTGCAGCCCATCAGCGCCCACCAGTGCAGCCCATCAGCGCCCACCAGTGCAGCCCATCAGCGCCCACCAGTCCAGCCTATCAGTGCCCACCAATGCAGCCTCATCAGTGCCCATCAATGAAGGAGAAAAATTACCTGTTTTCAAAACTGTATAACAAACCATGAAACCTTTTTTTTCTCAAAATTTTCTGGCTTTTTTCTTTTTTTTTTTGCAAAAAATAAAAACCCAGCGGTGATTAAATACCACCAAAAGAAAGCTCTATTTGTGTGAAAAAAATGATAAAATTGTAATTTTGGTACAGGTGCCGCACAACCGTGCAATTGTCACTCAAAGCATAACAGCGCTGAAAGCTTAAAACTGGCCTGGGCAGGTTTAAGTGCCCGGTATTGAAGTGGTTAAACTTACTATAACCTGCCTTATAATATACAGAACAAGGTGTGAGGATTAATGAGGATTCGCATTGTGCAGTAACTAGACGCAGGAATGCGGCTTGTTGATTGGATGCCATTACTGCTATACCTACTTCAAGCCAACCAAGGAACACGTGCGTTAAAATTCATCGTCTTGCATAACAAAAAAGTAAAACTGTTACTTGTATTTCAACAGAAATGCTTTTATGGGATCTTTATTCTGTTATTCTTGATAACTCTAAAATCTTTAAAAAAAAAACAAAAAAAAAAAAACAATAATCAACATCTACAGGAAAAGCCACAGTGCAAAAACACAAATCCCTAAAATAACCGTAGCCAAGTGTTTTGCACAGCAGATAAATGGCACCGAATTCCTAAACTACATCTGACCGATTGTTACACAGGGCTTCAGTCATTGACCATTGTAGGGGGGGTGATCTTTATAATAAGTAATACTGCAATTTGTACATAGAGCAAATCAGGAAAATACAAATAAAAAAACAAAAACACAAACAAAAAAGCATTCACTTAGGCTCGGTTCACACCTCAGCGATCCGACTTTGCTAGGCGATTTGAAAGAGACCTACTTTGGGCATTACAACGCAACCTCCATGCCAGGCGACTTTGCCTGTGGCCAATCAGAGAAGAGAAGGAGGGGTGGTTGCCTAAAAAATTATTTTCTTTTTCCTGTAAAGTCGCTTCAAAGTCGCTTTTTCAGAGACGGTGATCCGACTTGGAAGCGACTTCTATGGGCTCAAATCGCCTAGAAGTCGCTTTGAAATAGTACAGGAAACTTTTTTTTGAAATCGCCTTGGAGTCGGAGCGACTTGAGTAGCGCATATTAAGATGGCTCCATTCATTCCAATGGGATTTCTGATGTCAGGCGATTTGAGGCGAATTGGGGCGACACAAGTCGGATCACAAATCGCCTAGGATCGCCTCAGTGTGAACCGGCCCTTAGCCTCCATGCACACGGGGCATTAAAAAAATGGTTCTAAAAACATCAGTAGCTCTGTAGTGAGTTTTTCAGCTTTTATCAGCTTTTTTTTAGCGTTTGAGCGTTTTTGGCCGTTAGCAGTTTTGCGCGTCAGCCTTTTTGGCTTTAGCGGTTTTGAGCATTTTTGGCTTTAGCTGTTTTGAGCGTTTTTGGGCGTTAGCGTTTTTTGTGGTCAGAAAAACGACTCTTGAACGCGATTTTAGGGCGTTCTGATAACAGCGCATCAACGCCACTGCTGATAAGCGACAATAAACGTCCACGAGTGCATGGACACCTTGGATAACATAGAGGGGAGTTTATGGGCTGCTAAAAAAAAAACGCACGAAAACGATCGTTTATCGGCTTCAGCGTGGAGCCTTAAGTAGGCAAGGGACGAGTTGAAATTCAAACGAATAGTCTTGTTGATTGTCCGGTCTTCGCATCATTAGTGTGCCAGCTGTTGATTTTTGTGCCGCAATCCCGCAAGTGCCCGACCCAACATGATGGATTTTTTTTTTTTTTTTGAGAAAAACTAACTTTGTGCCATTTTCGTTTTTTTTTTTTTTTTTGATTGACAGAACATTCGGTTTTTGACTCGTCCCTGGCCAGCTTTGGCCATTTATATAGACGGTTGAACCAACACACAATCATTGGGTTTATTTATTTATTTCAGTACTTATATAGCGCCGTCAATTTACGCAGCGCTTTACATATCCATTGTACATTCATATCACTCCCTACCCCCAAGGAGCTTACAATCTAAGGTCCCTAACTCACATTCATACACATACTAGGGCCAATTTAGACAGGAGCCAATTAACCTACCAGCATGTCTTTGGAGTGTGGGAGGAAACCGGAGCACCCGGAGGAAACCCACGTAGGCACAGGGAGAACATGCAAACTCCAGGCAGGTAGTGTCGTGGCCGGGATTCGAACCAGTGACCCTTTTGCTGCCAGGTGAAAGTGCTGTCCACTACACCACTGTGCTGTCCATTTTTGGATTTGGTCCAAAAATGGGCAGCCATAAGCTACAGATGCATAAAATGAAGACCAATTTGTAGAAGACTTGCGTTAATGGTTTTCACTACTTAGGCGCCATGCACACTGCAGCTGCTAAAACGGTGTTTTTTGAGCGTTTGGTTTGTTTTTTTTTTTGTTTTGTTTTTTTTTTAACAGCCCATAAACTCCCCTCTATGTTATCCTAGGTGTCCATGCACACGTGGACGTTAAGGCTACTTTCACACTGAGGCGTTTGAAAAACGCGTGCAAAACATCAAGCGTTATTATCAAGTTTTTCCCACGTTAGCGCTAACGCCCAAGCGCTTTTCAAGCGCTTTTGAAGCGCTAGCATTAAATAAATAGCTCATCCCCCTACATTACATCCTGTTTACTTCCAGGTATTTTGACCTTTCCACAGCCTCTGGGCGTTTTGCTGGCGCTTTTAACGCGCTTTACATTCATTTCAATGTAAATGGGCGTTTTTAATGTGCTATTTTTAGCGCTCAGAATAACCACAAAAAATCATGCTTGCAGGACTTTTTTAAATGCGGCACCAGCGTGACGCCCCAGTGTGAATAGGTACAATGGAATAATTGGGCAGCATTTTGGAAGCGCTATTTTTAGCACAAAAATGCTAGAAAAGCGCCTCAGTGTGAAAGGGGCCTTATGGTCATTTATCAGCAGTGGAGTTTATGGGCTGTTGTCTGAATGCCCTAAAATCGCGTTCAAGAGTCCGGACTTCTGACCACAAGAAAAAAAAAAAAAAAAAAAAAAAAACATTGAAAGATTAAAAGCGCGCATAAAACGCCCAAAAACGTATCTCACCAGCATTTTTGGATGTTTCTGATCCATTGAAAAAAAAAACGCTCAAAAACGCTGGTGCATGAATGCTGATAAAAGCTGAAAAACTCACTACTAAGTTTTTTTTTCTTTGTCTTTTTTTTTTTTTTTTTTTTTTTTAACATCCAGCGTGCATGGAGCCTCATAAAGAAAAATGACAGCAAAAAACAGGAGTAGTCCATTGAGTCTGCCCATTGTTTATCTTATTTTTTATGTTTTTTGGTCTGACTATAGATCTATGTTTGTCCAAAGTAGATTTGAAGCCATTTACTGTTGACTGCCCCACTACCTCTACTGGAATTTTATGCCAACCGACCTTTCAGTGAAATAATAATCATTCCTAAGATTCATTTTGAACTTCCCTCCAGTTAGTTAGAGGTCCTTGATTTTGGTTTCATATTAGAAAAACTGCCCCCCTGGACCTCATTCACCCCCTTAAATGTATTTAAACTTGTATAATTGTCTACCATTTGTGGACTTTGGGCCGGTGACACAAGATGCCATTGTCTCCCCGCCCCCACCCCACCGCTCACTAATAAATCCTGACAGTCAAAATGTAAACACTGTTCAGAAGCTTCACTAAAGCCTCATACACACCGTTCGACAGTCGTATACAACAGGGCGTACTCACGACCGTTGTATGCAATATCGATCGATCGTATGTGCGATTAGAACAGGCGAACATACGACGGTCGTACAAGGGAGTTGTATGAGCAAACTAGAATACTTGGTCGTACCAACAAGCGCTCATACGACCCTTGTATCGTGTGTACAGAGCCAGATGCTAATTAAATGCAGCTGAACGTTCTTTCTTTGGTCGTACGATCGTGTAGTGCAGTCAGTATGCTAGATACAACAGCCAACATACGATTTGCGACGATCGTACATACGACCGTCGTCCCGTGTGTACGAGGCTTAAGAGATACAATGTAACAACATGCTACATTCCATTTACTGTCTCATTCATCCGCAGATGAAAGGAGTGACCTTCGATCAGCATATGAGGTCAGTTCAGGTAACCAAAAAAAAAAAAAAAACCAGCCCCAATTATTCCCCATCATCATTATTATTTTCCACTGGTTTTTTTTTTTCCCCCCCATAATTTTAAATGTAATCATTAAACTTTGTTTCAGTTTTCATTCATTTTTATTTTTTTAATCCGTTGCATTAAAAAAAAAAAAACAGAACAAAATTGGGAACAAAAAAAAAACCTTTGCAATGCTTGGTATCAGAATGGTCATTTTCAACCGTTCTTTTTTTTTTTTTTTCATTATTTCTATTCTTTGACCATTAATATTTTTTTTTTTGTTAATTCCCTAATTTTAGGTTATTTTTTTTTGTGTGTGTGTTACATTAAACATGCACAATTAAAAAAATAAATAAATAATAATAATAATTATATATATATATTTAATTTCTTAACAATGTTGTAATGCTTTGTACCAAAACTGTTGTTTTAGGCCCCTTTCATGCGATCGGATCCGACTGTCCGTTTTTCAGCAAAGATGGACCCGTCATCCGACTGCTCAGCGGAGATCCACGGATCGATCCCTCGCTGAGCTAGCGGAGTCCGTCCAACTGATCCGCTGCGCGTGAAAGGGGCCTCACTGCCATAAGTGGAACTTGTAATTTTTTTTATTCACAGTAATGGTTGGCCACACACGGTTAGAAAATCATTTGAAAAAAAAAAGTATTCAATGCACAAAACGTTAGTTGGCTCATTTTGATTATTAAATTGCAAAGTTCTATGGCAAAAAGATGAACTGTCATGCCGGATTTTTTGAGCCTAAACAATCGATTTTCTAAACATTAAGTAGTGGAAATCGCTAGAAAGCAGTTCGAGGAAGTCTACAGCGCATGCGCATGGTTAAAATGCAACCCTGGGTCGTGGAGTCGATCCGTGAAAAATGTACAGCTTATGATATTGGTGATAATATGGTGACAGAGATCGATACAATGATGGCGTTAATGCGTGCACGTTGGACAGATCTTTCGAAATCCAACCATTTTTTTTTATTTTAAACCATTTTCTAACCATGTATGGCCAGATTAATACTATTTTTTTTTTTCACGCTACCGCTCATTAAAAGTAGGAAAAAAAAATGCAATTTTTTATTTTATTTTTTAATTTCGTTATATCTGTCTATGGATTGCATAGAAAATAAAAAACGAGCAGGGCCCTCCTATTCCTTCTGTATTGAATAGTGTAATTGTGCCGACAGTCCTCCCCTCTACATTGTAAAGTGCTGCGTAAACTGCTGGCGCTATATAAATCCTGTATAATAATAATAATAATAATACTACTATCACCAAAAATAAGCCTTGCTTGACCATAAAAAACAATATATTACTTTATTATCTTAAATAATTACAAGGTTGTTGCCAAATCAATGGGTCCAGAACAGAAATGTAAAAAAATAAAATAAAATGTTGTAGTCCACACGGTGTATGCAGCGTTTTTACACGCTGCTCGTTTATCAGACGCAACCAATGAGGTGTAAGACCCCCCCACAGACACAAGACGCTGCTCAACAGGCCTGTGGTCAGCACCTGAAGTGCAGAGTTTTGTACAATGATGACAAATCACCAAAACTTCCACTACCGAAAAAAAAAAAAATTGAATGGTCACAAGACATTTACAAACACTGAAGGTATAGGAAATCGGCATGAGAATCACAAATCATTATAAAGTATGCTGAAAAAAAAAAACAAAAAAACACTAAGATTGTGCATAAAAAAAATATTGTGCAGAAGGCTGGGTTCACCCTGCAGCGATGTGGGAACCCTGCGAACCCACTGGGCATCGTTCCCGGCGGCGGTTCACGCTGCCCTATGCCAACTGAAGGGAGGTGTCAGTACATTGTTAACGACACCCCCCCCTTTTCAGTTCGCATATTGCAGTGCGATCTGCAAACTCGCACAGGAATCGGATCGCATGGTCTGAACCACCAATGCGATCCGATTTTGACCCTGCAAACAAAAAAGGGTCCTGTGCGAGGTTCATCCGACTGCGATGCAATCTCAGCCATACTACCTCTATGGCCGAGATAGAGATCGCATGTGACTCACACTGCAAGGCGGTGCGACTCAGATGGGATCAGTGTGAACCAAGCCTAAGATGGAAATAAAAAACCCCCACAAAGATTATGTGTAAAGAAGAAAACACAGAAAGATTGTGCATATATAAAAAAAAAAAAAAACAAAAAGATTGTGCATAATAAAAAAAAAAAAAAGAAAAATTACACTAAAAAAAGAAAAAATACAGAAAGATTGTGCATAAAAACAAAAAAACAAAAAAAAAAAAAAACAAAGAGTATGTGTAAAGAAGAAAAAACACAGATTGTGCATATAAAAAACAAAAAGATTGTAGATTGTGCATAAGAAAAAAAATAATTATGCGTAAAAAAGAAAAAACACAGAAAGATTGTGCATAAAAAAAAAAACAAAAACAACAAACAAAAAGTATGTGTAAAGAAGAAAAAACACAGAAAGATTGTGCATAAAAAAAAAAACTGATAAATTACATGTAAAAAAGACAAAAAAACCAAACAAACATTGTAAAAAAAAAAATAACGAACCATTTGTGCGTAAAAAAAAAACACAGAACGCTGTGCAGAAGAAAAAAAAATTACAAACAGTTTCAGTTCAGTGTTTTTTTTTCTGGTGGCGGAGCTGCTTGTTTGTCAGAATAAAACAAAAGACGAAAGTTCATGTTGTGCACAACCCACAGACAACCGACCGCCTTCCCCAGACGTGGTCAGGTGATCAGTTGGACATCTGGCAATGTCTCCACTAACGTGAACAATTTCTTCTACCGAGAAAGATGCATCTTCACAAAAAAGACCAAGCTGGATGATATTGCAACTTGGTTTCAAGGTATAGGAAATGTCAATGCTAATTCTGTTTGAGTGATTATATCACAAAATTATAAGATAAGCAGAAGGGCTCTTCATGCATCACAATAATAAAAATTAAATAAAAACTAAAAAAGAGAAAAATAAAAATAAAAAAAGGGAGAGAAAAGTATATATATAAAATATTATGTATATATATATATATATATATATATATATATATATATATATATATATATATATACACACACACACACACACACGGTTTTTACTGAGCCGTGTCTCCAGTGAAGAAGAATAACAATAATAATTCTAATAAAATAAATCTGCACATTTTTTTCGAAGTCAAATCAACCCTCTCTAGACTTTTGTTTACGAAATACGAAAATAAACCCTAGGCAGCACCAACCTGTGGCTGGCACTTGTAGCTCCACACTATTTGGGAAGCCTCAGGTATCCTAGCAGACCTAGAAAAAAAAACGATTTGAGATCCTGAGAAGGCGCTGGCACACAAATCAGTTGGGAAATCCTTAGGTTGCTTACCAGGCCAACCTGTGCGGCACCTTGGTAAATGCTGGTTCTTGCAGTTCCACAGCAGCTGGAAAGCCACAGGTAGGCTTCCATACCAGTCTGTGCGTTCTTAAAGAGATACTGGCACTTTTAGTTTTATCTCAGCTGGAAAGCCACAAGGTGCCTAAGAGACCAGCTCCTAGGGACAGGCTGGTGCTTGTAGTTCCACACCAGCTGGGAAGCTACAGGTAGACTACCCTGACCAATTGTTGGCTTCTTAGGAAATTCTTGCTCTTGTAGTTCTTGGTCAGCTGGAAAGCCACAAGGTGCCTACCAGACCCTAAGGAGGTAGCAGACCCTAAGAAGCCTAGCAGCTCCGAAGGACATACTGGCACTTGTTTTTCCACACCAGCTGGAAAGCCACAGGTAGGCTACCATACCAATCTGTGCTTCCTGAAGGCATGCTGGCACTTGTCGTTTTAGCTCTGCTGCAAACTCACAGGTAGCCTGCCAGACCAGCTCCTAAGGATAGGCTGGTGCTTGTAGTTCCATGCCAGCTGGGAAACCACAGGTAGCCTAGTCTGGCCAATTTTCAGCTTCTTAGGAAATTCTGGCACTTGTAGTTCCAAGCCATGTAGCCTACTAGGCCAAGTAGCAGCTCCTAAAGATATGCTGGTGCTTGTAGTTCCACACCAGCTGGAAAGCCACAGGTATACTACCAAACCAATCTGTGTTCCTCTTAAGATTTACTGGCATTTGTTGTTCCACACCACCCAGAAAGCCACAAGTTGCTTATCAGACTGAACAGTGGCTCCTAAGGATATGCTGACACTTGTAGTTCCATGCCAGCTGGAAACCCACAGGTAGCCTACCATACCTCAGCTGGCCTCAATCAACCGATAGCAATAGAAAACTACAAATAAATACAACAAACACACAGAGTATGGTCTGGTTCTTGTAGTTACATACCAGCCAAAAAGCCACAGGTGGCCTTCCAGACCAATATGTGGTTCCTTAAGAGATACTGGCACTTGTAGTTCTCCAACAGCTGGAAAGCCACAAGTACCCTAGCAGACCTCAATCAACTAATGGCAGAAAACTATTAAAACAAAAAACACAATATATACGACACAGACAATGCAGAGAGAACAGCCTTACTGGAGGTGCGCTCAGAGTGGCGAGGGTTGAAGGCCAGTCCAAGCTGGGGAAGACAGTTCAGGCTCTTCTCCAGTTCAGATTGGCGAAGACAGTCCAGGACTTCAGAATAGTTCAGAACTTCTGCAGTCCAGGATAGAGAAGACAGTCTAGTATGGAGTAGACAGTTCAGGATGGAGAAGACATTTGAGAGAAAACAGTTCAGGCTGGAGAAGACAGTCCAGGACTTCAGAACAGTTCAGAACTTCTCCAGTCCTGGATGGAGAAGACAGTTCCGGATGGAGAAGACAGTTCCGGATGGAGAAGACAGTTCCGGATGGAGAAGACAGTTCCGGATGGAGAAGACAGTTCCGGATGGAGAAGACAGTCCTTGACAGAAGAGGTA
>BLSH010433816.1:537907-548379 GCA_018402905.1 Glandirana rugosa
GTACTACTGCCTATAAGGTCCCGGGGTATAATTGGTTTCTCTAGTTTTGGGATGTGGCAGTAGCTTCAATCCCCTCCCCCCTCTTTTCCTGGTTGCACCCAGTTAGCCCTTCATTAATATTTACATGGAGCAACTGCCACCCTTTTTGGTTTAAATGTCATCCTCTGATGTTTTGACCTCCATACATGAAATGTAATATTTAAATCTGACCTCCAGCCTATCCTGCAGTCATGCAGGGTTGTACAGCCTCCTCTCCTGGAATGAAATAGCTTACTCGGATTTCACTGCACACTGTGATCTTCTCACAATATGCATTAGAAGCTGCAGCAACACCGATAGAGTCTTGTTTCCTGGCTGTATTTCCCCTGACAATGCCTTCATTTGATTTTTGTTTTTCTTTCCAGAAGGACAGCACCATCTTTGTTCAGGCATCATCCAAGGTCTCCGCCTACTCCCTGCACTGAAAAGGCTACATTTTAATCATCGAGCTATAAAACATTAAAATACATTTAAAAAATGTAAGGGTCAGATCAGAACAAGGGCCCTGGTGGAAGATATGAGTCTTCAACTCAGACCAGTCTGCCAGGGCAGGGCCTTTATCGTTTGACCACTGATCACATGATACAGAGTGCAGGGAAAGGTAGTTGGAATTTGTTTCTGTAGTAGATGCACGTTAGTGATGGAAATCAGGACTGTGGTCTGTTCTAAGGTTACTACTATAGTTGGTCATTGTTGGGCCAATGGCAGCAAAACCAGCCACCTTAAAACACATTTAACCAGTTGCAGATCCTGGGCATGGTCCATACACCCAGAAAACTTCATAAAAGTACACAGGTCGTGTACTTTTGTCCTGTCTATCCCCCCCTGATGCTTTTATAGGAAATGACAGCCTGGCCTGTAGCTATTGCTTTAAAAAGCAAAGACCACCCACCAAGTCATAATACACTTGTCAGTTCTGCATCTTACAGATAACTAAAAAGATCAATGGTGTCCGTGGGAACTTATCTGAGAGGCAGAAATTGCTCAAGGAAACCCTAGCAACCTCTGGAGGAACCCTAGTTGAAGAAACCCTAGGATACCATGGAACCTTGGGTGAGAAACCCTGATCTAAGGGAACCCTAGGGTTCCATAGGACCTTAGTTGAGAAACCCTGCTCTACAGGAACCCTAGGGTTCCATTTAACCTTGGTTGAGAAACGCTGCTCTAAAGCAACCATAGGGTTCCATGGAAACTTGGTTTAGAAACCCTGCCCTAGAGCAGGGGTCTCCAAACTTTTTAAACAAAGGGCCCCTTCAAGCTTTAGGGGGGCTGGACTGTGGCCAGTGTTAGTAGAAGATGTCCCGGCATCAGTGGAAGACAACATTGCCCCATCATTGGTTATAACAGGAGGAATAGTGCCCCACTGTTGTTGGTTTTAGCAGGAGGAATAGTGTCCCATAGTTGGCATCAATGGGAGGAATAGTGCCCCATCGACAGTGTCAGTTGGAGGAATAGTGCCCCATCATTGGTGTAAGCAGTAGGAATAGTGGCCCATCGATTGTATCAGTGGGAGAAATAGTGCCCCATTAATGTATCAGAGAAGGAATAGTGCCTCATCACTGGTGTTATTTTGAAGGAATAGTGTCCCAAGGGCCGGACTGAGGAAAGCAAAGGGCTGCATCTGGCCCCCAGGTAGGGTTGCCACCTCATCCCGTTAAAACCGAACACACATTAATTACACAGGTTCCTGGCTGATTAAGGTGGTAATTAAACTCACTTGGTGCCTTATCTGCATTAAATTAGCCTCAGAACCTGTGTGATTCATATGTGTTTTGGTTTAAAAGGGATAAGGTGGCAACCCTACCCCCAGGCCAAGTTAGGAGACCACTGCTCTAGATCAACCCTAGGGTTCTACGGAACCTTGGTTAAGAAACCCTGGTTTAGAACATCACTTGGTGAAGCCAAAGCCAACAATGTGAGACACTGAGGGGTTTATTTGCTAAAGCTGAAGAGTGCAAAATCAGGCTCACTTCTACATAGAAACCAATCAGCTTCCAAATTTTATTGTCAAAGCCTAATTGAACAAGATGAAGTTAGAAGCGGATTGGTTTCTATGCTGAAGTGAGCCTGATTTTACACTCTCCAGCTTTAGTAAATAAACCAGAGTGTCTTACAGGTAACTAATCACCAACACCAACATAAGCATTTTTCCACAACTGAACATTTTCCCACCAACATATATGGACATTCTTCCAACGACCACCAACTTAATTTACCATTTTTCCACTGAACCACCAGAACATAAAAAAAATCAGGTTAAAAAAAATCAGCACAGATATTACAGATCTCTCAGGTTTGACGTCTACGTGGTTTGCCCATGTTTTACAAGTGTGGACACAAACACGAGCCTTAGCATGATCAAAGTCTGTTTACTGTGGCTGACGCTGCAATAATAAACAGTTGGAGCACGCGCAACCTGAGCCCCAGTGTTGGTTACCTTTGTTTATTTTACATGTGTCCCCAGCGCACACCAAGGGCCTTGTATATGTGTGTCTATATACAAACACTGTATACATATCAAGGTGTGTATATATGTGTGTACAGACACATACCCATTTAATGAGCAGACAGGCATATTATTGCTTCCACCTTTCCCCATTGCGTCATACTCAGGAAAAACCTCAAAAAGGACAAGGACAACACATGAGCTCCTTTTATGTTTTTACAGGCATACAGGTTTGCAAAGTTAACGTTAACCTTTATTTTCTCCAGCTTTTGGGGGGTCTCCTCAAGGAGCCAACCAGTTTATATGAGTTAATGTGGACAACCTGGCTGTCAGACACATCTGCATCCTTTTGGATGTACGCAATTCTAAAAATGAACCCAGACATGTGATAAACCAACCAAATGGAGGGGAGAATGCCTGCTTTCTTCAGCTAATCTATGATGTTTGATGGAGTGTGCTATATAGAAAGTATTCCCTAAAGCAGTCATTCTCAAACAAGCTTCCGTGGAACCCTAAGGTTCCTCTATTGGTTGTTTGGGGTTCTTTGTGCTGTGGCTGATTGAAATACCATCTGATGGTGCCTGCATAGTTCCAGGGTCAACACCAAAAGCCATTCTCAACAAGGGTTTCGTGGAACCCTAGGGTTCTACCAGAGGTTGCTTACAGGGCCAACACCAACAGCCATTCTCAACAAGGGTTTCGTGGAACCCTAGGGTTCTACCAGAGGTTGCTTACAGGGCCAACACCAACAGCCATTCTCAACAAGGGTTTCGCGGAAACCAAACTTTCTACCAGCGGTTGCTTCCAGGGCCAACACCAACAGCCAATCTTAACCAGGGTTCTGAGGAACCCTAAGGTTCCACCAGAGGTTGCTTCCAGGAACAACACCAACAGCCATTCTCAACCAGTGTAAAGCAAAACCCTAATGTTCTACCTGAGATTGCTCCTTGAACTGTGGCTGACTGACCTCCCATCTGATGGTGCATGCACAATTCCAGATCCAACACCACTTAGCAGAGCCAGTGGTATGACAACAACCTTTTTTGCCATCTGCAACATTGGCATTCTGACCACCACTGTTAGGGTTTTGTTTTTTTTTCCATCAATGGATACCACTGTAAGAGGCATTCTATCCACTGCCACCCCCCCCCCCCCCAAATAATTTTAGCAGGAGTTCCTTCAGATCTGAAAAGATTTCCTGGAGTGAAAAGGTTGAAAGAGGCTGCTCTAAATGTTCATTACATTGAAGGCAAAGTCAGGGAACATAGGGTATATGCTGAATTGCTATAACCTACAACCTAAACAAAGGGCGAGTTTACTGTTTTTCAGACTTTGGGAGGGCCGGTTTGTCAATGTGAGTGGAAAATGCCCTGGCATCAATAGGAATAAACAATGCATCATCATTGGTATTCGTGGGAGGAATAATGCCCCTTCATTGGTAACAGGTGAAGTAATATTGTCTCGTCGTTGGTGTCAGTGGGAGAAATAATGTTCCGTCGTTGGGGTCAGTGGGAGGAATAGTGCCACATTGTTGATATCAACTGGAGGAATAGTGTCTCGTCATTGGGGGGAATAATGCCCCTCATTGGTATCAGTGGAAGGAATAGTGCCCCGTCATTCATGTCACTGGAAGGAATATTGCCCTATAATTGGTTAGTGGGGGTCATAGTATCCCATCATTGGTATTAGTGTGGGAAATAGTGCCCCATCATTGGTATCAGTGGGAGGAATGGTGCCCCATCATTGGTATCAGTGGGAGGAATGGTGCCCCATCATTGGTATCAGTGGGAGGAATGGTGCCCCATCATTGGTATCAGTGGGGGGGGATAGTGACCCATCATTGGTATAAATGGGAGGAATAATGCCCCATCATTGGTGTTAGTGGGGGAAATAGTACCCCATCATTGCTATTAGTGGGGGAAATAGTGTCCCATAATTGGTATCAATGGGAGGAATAATGCCCCATCATTGGTGTTAGTGGGCGGAATTGTGCCCCCTTGTTGTGGTCACAGAGTATTAATGCCCCAAGGGCTGCATATAGGCACTCAAAGGGCAGCATCTGGCTCCCTGACGCAATCTGTAGACCACTGCTGTATTTGATTAACTGTATCTTTTTAATAGCCTTAAATCTAAGCAGGCTAGTGTGTTCATTGGTTCCAGCAACCCCTTTGCAGTTAATATATAGGAGAACAGCAAGAACCATTTGACAATTAGATGCAAACCAACCCACCCCCCGGTGCCCCATTCTCAGGATCATGACCAAAAGCAAGCTAAATCTTGTTGTTAAAGCATGTCCAGCCGTAACCATCACTGCAAGTCCAAAACTGGTCAACTCAAAACCCAAAAACCCAATAAGGGTTCCAATGCAGCAACAAATATGCAGCAAATAAAGTTGTAATTTCTAACCTACGTATATATACACCAGGTATGAAAACTGAAGGAATGGACAGATATGGTTGCCCATAGCACAGAATTTCATACTCTGTTGGAATCTGAGGCGGTTTCTAGGCTACTTCACTGACTTTTATTAATATGCATAGATTTGTCCTAAAAGAGAATGAACTGTATGAGGGGACGACCTTGGCAATGAGATTTGGAGTGTGACATGGGCTCTCTATGGAGCTAGGGGGTTCCTGTGTTGCTGCTGTACAACGTGCCGTATAAATGATCGCTTTCCAGCAAACGGCAAATGATAACAAAAAGTCACTTCACACAGCCAGATCCTGTCACCCCCTTGCTCTCCGCCTGCATATTAATCAAGGAACTGTCACCAACCTGCAGACATAAATCTTCTTTTAAAGAAACAAGGAGGCACGAGGGAGATACATCAATTTTAACCTGTCAGTAAAAAAATAAAACTAAAAAAAAAAAAGGCACTTGATTTTTTGCAAGTGTATACATACCTCCATCTCCGACAGATTAATTGTGCAGCGGAGATACGAGGAACCTGCGTGCTGCAATCATAATGCAACACGCTGTAATGACAACACAATAATCAGCAATTTGCTGCAATTAGTTGGGTAGTTATTAACCCCATGAGGATTGAGACTCATCGCGTTTGGTGGAAAGGGATTACGGCAACCAAATGCAACTAATAGGTTAAAGGGAGAAGCATTGCTCTGCAAGCAGCGAAATCGATAATTGAAATATACAAAAAAAAAAAAAAAAAGGATTTGTAAAACTACCCCCCACCACAACCTGCTTGGTCCCCAACGTTTTCCATACTTTGCCATTCTGTAGCCTCATGTCTATGTCTTCATCCAACACCTACACTATATTACCAAAAGTATTAGGACGCTTACCTCACAAAAGCGCTTCTGGAAGAACATTCCCATAGACACTCCTAAACCTTGTGGACAGCCTTCCCAGAAGAGTTGAAGCTGTTATAGCCGCAAAGGGTGGGCCAACTCAATATTGAACCCTACGGACTAAGACTGGGATGCCATTAAAGTTCATGTGTGTGTAAAGCCGCATCTTTGTGGGGGATGTGTATTCACTGCTCCTCCACCACCCCTGCCCATTGAAAACAATGGGGCAGCCCTCCCGTAGCGCCTTGTGGGGGGGGTTAAAAGCGCACCGCTGCTGCCCAAATAGTGGCGCCAAAGCGCCGCTATAAACAGCGGTAAAGTGCTGCAAATTAGCAGTGTTTTACCACTAACGCTTGGGCGGCCCTGGTGTGGAAGAGGTCTTAGTGTAGCAGCCCCTCAGAGCCCCCCTTATACTTACCACAACCCGGTCTTTCCCACACCGGGGACGAGCACACTCGCTTAAGCTGGTGTCTCGGGTCCTGATTGGATAGATGGATAGCAGCGCAGCCATTGGCTCCCGCTGCTGTCAATCAAATCCAATGACGCGGGAGCCGGGGAGCAGGTCCGAGTCCTCCTGTCTGTGTCAATGGACACAGCAGCAGGACTCAGGAGCGCGCCCGCATGAGTGTTCCCAGGGAAGTGCTTCCCCATGAGGGCACTCGATGCAGGGAGGAACCAGGAGGGACCAGAAGAGGAGGATCAGGGCCACTCTGTGCAAAACCCTTGCACAGAGGAGGTAAGTATGACAGGTCTGTAATTAAAAAAAAAAAAAAAAAAACTACAAAGCTTTACAATCACTTTAATGACTTGGAGAGGCTCTGCAAAGAGGAGTGGGACAAAATCCCTCCTGAGATGTCTGCAAACCTGGTAGCCCCAACTACAAGAAACATCTGACCTCTGTGATTGCCAACAAGGGTTTTGCCACCAAATACTAAGCCATGTTTTGCGAAGGGGTCAAATATTTATTTCACTCATTAAAATACAAATCAATGTATAACTTTTTTGAAATGCGTTTTTCTGGATATTATTGTCTCTGACTAATAAAATAAACCAACCATTATAATTATAGACTGATCATTCCTTTGTAAGCGGGCAAACCTACAAAATCGGCAGGGGATCCAATACTTTTTTTCTCCCCCTCGTATGGCCTGAATAAGCCAATGGACAGATGGTGCAAACGCTTCAAATATTACGGAGAAGCGCAGCACACCGGACAGACCTTGCTCCGCTCTACACAGCGCCCTAATGAGAGCCACTGTGTTTATTGTCTCGTCACCACGGGATAAGAATTGCCCACGTAGCTCGGATCAAAGGCAAGCTCACACAGCTAACATGAAAAACACTGAAAAGAAGACAGTGCTCGGCATTTGTGATGAGCTGGTTATCAGCGTGCACTTGTGGTTTGTTAAACCTGCACAGATAGCACACACATTCCTTTACAGCGGATGCCCACAAAAATGTCATTTTTCATGACTGTTGCAGAAGGTCAGACAGCCCCATGCATCTCCAGGCTGCTGAGTGATTAGTGGAGTATGGAGAGGGGCACCCCCTACGCCTATACCTGGGAACTGCCAGCTGACCCATGACCCGGGCACCTACCAAAATGTAAACTGATGGTGTTGTGAGGCACCTAGGTGGACTTTCTGATTAGTAGCCAACATAGAAAATAACTCTTGATGCACCAGGTGCAGTCTGGGTGGCCCAGAAAACAGAGTGTGCATTAGTTCTGCAGTACTGAACAATTAGAGTTACCAAACCCAGTAATATGAAAAATAGTTAATCTGCCCCCACAGTGCCCACAGCTTATACATCTTCTTTTTGCATTAAAATACTGCCACTATATACCTTTTTGGCTGATCTGTAGACCACGGTCATGTGATAAACTGCAGGGTCTACCCAGTGCTGAGTGTTCAGATAGGAGGAGATTTTCACTACAGCCTGTATACACGCCCACATGTGTGATGTCAATATCATGTGACCTGGCTATCTCTGAGAACAAGGATAGGTTCTCTCCAGCAATAGAGACTAAACTGAGCATGTGCAGCTAACAGTGCTAGCAGTACATCCATTTACTAGAGACCAGTGACGTCACTGAGAACACAGCCTATCCATTCATTAGAGACCAGTGACATCACTGAGAATGCAGCCTATCCATTCACTAGAGAGCAATGACATCACTGAGAATGCAGCCTATCCATTCACTAGAGAGCAGCGACATCACTGAGAATGCAATGCAGCCTATCCATTCATTAGAGACCAGTGACATCACTGAGAATGCAGCCTATCCATTCACTAGAGACCAGTGACATCACTGAGAATGCAGCCTATACATTCACTAGAGAGCAGTGACATCACTGAGAATGCAGCCTATCCATTCATTAGAGACCAGTGACATCACTGAGAATGCAGCCTATCCATTCACTAGAGAGCAGTGACATCACTGAGAATGCAGCCTATCCATTCACTAGAGACCGGTGACATCACTGAGGATACAGCCTATCCATTCAATAGAGACCAGTGACATCACTGAGAATGCAGCCTATCCATTCACTAGAGACCAGTGACGTCACTGAGAATGCAGCCTATCCATTCACTAGAGAGCAGTGACATCACTGAGAATGCAGCCTATCCATTCACTAGAGACCAGTGACATCACTGAGAATGCAGCCTATCCATTCACTAGAGACCAGTGACATCACTGAGAATGCAACCTTTCCATTCACTAGAGACCAGTGACATCACTGAGAATGAAGTCTATCCATTCACTAGAGAGCAGTGACATCACTGAGAATGCAGCCTATCCATTCACTAGAGACCAGTGACATCACTGAGAATGCAGCCTATCCATTCACTAGAGACCAGTGACATCACTGAGAATGCAACCTATCCATCCACTACAGCCTGTATACACGCCCACATGTGTGATGTCAATATCATGTGACCTGGCTAACTCTGAGAACAAGGAAATGTTCTCTCCAGCAATAAAGACTAAAGTATGTGCAGCTTTACTACCCTCACTGTGTATTATCTGGCCTTGCCAAGAGAGACCCTGCAGGAGGGAAGGATCTTTCCATGCAGGATCAAAGAGCCTTTTTACACAATGCAGAGGATTAACCCCTTAAGTACCACAGTGAGTATAACAAGCATGCTATTCTGCACAGAGAGATTATACTGTTGTGGGTTTAGTAACACTGTACCCTCTATTACAATGCAAGAAAATACAGTATTAGCAGTACATCTATTTACTAGAGACCAGTATCATCATGGAGAACACAGCCTATCCATTCACTAGAGACCAGTGACATCATTGAGAATACAGCCTATCCATGCTCCGGCCTTTCCATGCACTTGTAGTTAGGTTCCCAACCAGCCATACATTTCCCCCAATAGGTAAATCAATGTTTTAAGGAGGTAATTCTGCGCTCTAAACAAAATACATTATATCAGCATAGTTTCCTTAGAACTGGAAATCCATGCATAAAATGGGTTTATTAAACTATTTAAGAATAGAACGATTGGCTTAGAAATCATTTAGATCACATTAGATGCACTGGCAGAAAATGTCTGCATGTCAAGGGACTGAGATCAGCTAAGCCGTACCAAGGGGTACCTGGTATACACTGGCTCCAGAGACTACACACATCACTAAGAGTTCAGTTAGATCAGTTTCAGTTAGTGAAAAAAAAAAAAAAAGGACTGGCAATTGGTTTATGCAGATTAATGCCATCTGCACAGTCCTAAATAAAAGTCAGATGAAGCTAAACTCTGACTTCAACTTAAAAAGAGCCCCAGCTATTGCATAAAATAAAAGAAGTGTTTCTGGCTGTGACATTCGCCTCCTCTCTGGAAATTTCCTCCACGCAGTAATCCTTTTACACTACAACATGCTCTATGTCAGTGGCCTCCAAACTGTGGCCTGCGGGCAAGATGTGGCACTTTTTTCTTGTCTTAATCCGGCCATTGAGACACTGTTCTACCCACTAATATGGGGCCCCATTCCTTACACTGACATCAACAATGAGGCACCATTCCTTCCAATAACACCAATGACGGGGCACTATTCCTCCCACTTAAACCAGCAATGGGGCGCCCTTCCTCCACTGACACCAGCAATGGGGCACCCTTCCTCCACTGACACCAGCAATGGGGCACCCTTCCTCCACTGACACCAGAAATAGGACACCTTTCCTCCAATGACGACAGCAATGGGGAACCCTTCCCCCCCAATGATGACACCAGCAATGGGGCACACCTCCTCCAATGACACCACCAATGGGGCACACTACCTCCAATGACACAAGCAATGGGGCACCCTTCCTTCACTGACACCAGCAATGGGGCACCCTTCCTCCACTGACACCAGAAATGGAGCACCCTTCCGCCACTGACACCAGAAATGGAGCACCCTTCTTCCACTGATCCCTTCAATGGCACCATTCCTCCACTGACCACAGCAATGGCACTATTCCTCCCAGTGACACCAACAATGGGGCATTATTCCTTCCACTGGCACCATTGATATGGCGCTATTCCTGCCAGTGACACAAATGATGGGGGCATTATACCTTTTACTGACATGAATGATGGGGCATGGTTCCTTCCACCGACAGCCACCTTCCTTGGTACGGGGTAGTAAGTACAGTCATTTTCCATATTACGGGGGTAGTAAACACAGTGAC
>BLSH010433816.1:572229-582935 GCA_018402905.1 Glandirana rugosa
AAACAAAAAACCTGTATACTCCCCCCCCCCCCCAATCTGTACCCCGATCAGTGATCACCCCCCAGGATTACATTGGGAAGTTCCCTGGAGCACAGGAGGAGGAGGAGGGGAAGTTGATGGGGAATTGGATGGAACTTTGCAGTAAATGATCATCAGATTCACCGAGCGATCACCGCACACACCGGGAGACCCCCCAGGATTGAATAGACAGGGAGATCTCCTGGGGGTGGGAGAAGTTGATGGGAGAGAAATGTAACAACAATTCCATAGACAGAGACCGGAGCTCACCGACCGATCACCCCATCCCCCAGCATCGTACAATCCATGCCCCCCCCGATCCTCTGTGCATGCAGTGCGGGCACCCAGGGGCAGTGGCGGGGCACTTCACTCACCATTAGCGGAGGAGCCCCCCAGGCTGGCAGGGAAGGGATCTCCGGACTCCGAGGACTGCTGCTGGCACCCTCCGCCGCCGCTGCCTATCATCCTCCTGTGGCAGCCATTGGCTCCCGGGCTGGGGGGAGGGGGCGGGGACCGCTCTATTGGGGTTGATGAAGCGGATGAACAATGCAAAGGCGAACCTGCGAACACACAGCACACACTCAGCGCAACACCGAGCACGGCCACTGGGGGCGCTGCTACGAAGGGATGCACAGCCACCTGACTGAGTGCACCGAGCTCTCCTCTCATTGGCTGCACGAGGGAGATATTTTGTATCTCTTTATTATCAATAGGATGTGAGGAGTGAAGGCAGCCGCGAGCCGGCCTGTGATTGGCTGGGAGAGGGATACAAAGTATCTACTTATTATCAATAGGATGTGAGAGTGAAGGCAGCCTGGAGCCGGCCTGTGATTGGCTGGGAGAGGGAGATTTTGTATCTTTTTATTAATATTATGAATATGGAAGGAATGATTGGCCATACATTGCAATGTAATGTTAGGATTTAAAGGGACTGATTGCATGTGACCATACACCGTACAATCGTTATCTGCTAGTAATTGCCTATATGATTGTATGGGATTGGATGAACAAAGACAATCTAAAGGCAACCATACACTATACTATATGATTGTACAATCTCCTTAAAGGGGCCATGCATCATACAATCTGATTGTACAATCTTCTTAAAGGGCCATACACTATACAATCTGATTGTACAATCACCATAAAGGGCCATACATCATACAATCTGATTGTACACTCACCTTAAAGGGCCATACACTGTACAATCTGATTGTACAATCACCTTAAAGGGCCATACATTATACAATCTGATTGTACAATCTTCTTAAAGGGCCATACACTATACAATCTGATTGTACAATCACCTTAAAGGGCCATACACTATACAATCTGATTGTACAATCACCTTAAAGGGCCATACACTATACAATCTGATTGTACAATCACCTTAAAGGGCCATATATCATACAATCTGATTGTACACTCACCTTAAAGGGCCATACACTGTACAATCTGATTGTACAATCACCTTAAAGGGCCATATATCATACAATCTGATTGTACACTCACCTTAAAGGGCCATACACTATACAATCTGATTGTACAATCACCTTAAAGGGCCATACATTGTACAATCTGATTGTACAATCACCTTAAAGGGCCATACATCATACAATCTGATTGTACAATCACCTTAAAGGGCCATACACTATACAATCTGATTGTACAATCACCTTAAAGGGCCATACACTATACAATCTGATTGTACAATCACCTTAAAGGGCCATACATTATACAATCTGATTGTACAATCACCTTAAAGGGCCATACACTGTACAATCTGATTGTACAATCACCTTAAAGGGCCATACACTATACAATCTGATTGTACAATCTTCTTAAAGGGCCATACACTATACAATCTGATTGTACAATCACCTTAAAGGGCCATACTCTATACAAGCTGATTGTAAAATCACCTTAAAGGGCCATACACTATACAATCTGATTGTACAATCACCTTACAGGTAGCCACACACTATACAATCTGGTACACTCACCATTCGATTTATCAGATGTATGTAACGGGAGGGGACACCTAATCCAGCCCATCACTCTGCAACCAATCAGAGAGGCCCTTGTATTACATAGTTCATGGTAGATCTAAAGCAGATTGTACAATCAGATTGTACTGTGTGTGGTGTCCTGTGAGGTGACCATGCACGGTACAATCTGCTTCAGATTTGCCATAAACGATGTAGTACAAGGGCCTGTCTGATTGGATACCATTTGAAAGTCGTGTTTCAGTTTGTCCTCCTAGTTTGGTAAATTTAACAGAGATTGTACAATCAGATTGTATAGCATTTGACCAACTCGAAGGTGGCCACACACGTAACAATCTGGTTGAAGGATTCTTCACAGGATTCAATATATACAATCAAATCTATGAGTTAGTGAAACACACCAATCATCAATCGATTTTAAGAAATTTAATTAAAATGGTTCCTCCAGTTGGTGGGAAATCTGATCATAAGAAACCAGGTCGATGGATGTGATTGGTCGGTGTATGGGACACCAAACAATGTTTTTAACCTTCTGATCGTATTTTTCACCCAGACATGAAATTGACTGACAATATGATTGCATGTAAAATTGCTCCATGTATGGCCGCTATAACGGTGACCACACACGCTTCAATTCTATTGTCCAATCAATGTGTCATTCCATTAAAACCATCGGACGGCCATAACTTCCTCCCAATCGTTTTAGACTCGGTTTAGATAAAATGCAATCAAACTGAGCCGATCAGCCACAAGGGAAAATTATCGATTTATTGACTTTCCTCAGCAGCACTCAGATGATTCGGTCATAAAACGATCAATCAAATTATCGATTCGCTTGTTAAAAACAGAGGTATGATGGATTAATTGCGATCGTATTCTCCAACGAGAAAGCGAATTCAATGGCCCTGTGCGTGACATGTTGATCGATTGTGTTGTCACCTTTCGATCAATTATTCCTATCAGGGGAAAAGAATTTGATTGTTTATAAAGGTGACAATACACTCTACAATCTGATTGTACAATTATCAACTATATAGTGCAGGGGATGCCTGATTGGATACAAATTGGATGGATTGTCGAGTTTTGTCCTTATATATTACATAGCAGAGGGCAGTCTAAGGATGGCCATACACTGTACAATCTGATTGGACAATCTCCATTATAGGTAGGATCTGTCTGATTGGATAACATATTGAACGTAATTTAGGTTGGTCCTCGTATTATATAAATTCGGTAAATGTAAGGGTCTCCATTCACTATTCAATCTGATTGGACAATCTTTGCACAATCAACTTTAGATTGACCAAAACTATGTAATACAAGGACCTACCTACCCTATCCAATCAGGCAGTACACAGCTATTGGTGGAGTGAAGGGAGATTGTACAATCAGATTGTATAGTGTATGGCCAGCCTTATGGAGATTGTACAATCCGATTGTATAGTGTATGGCCAGCTTATATTGATATCTTCTGTATTTGATCACGAGTATGATGGAAGGGTTCCTTCACAACATATACATTGGGCAGCTCTGCCTAGAAACTAATCAGCTTCCAGGTTTTATTGTCAAAGCTTAATTGAAGAAGCTGAAGATAGAAGCTGATTGGTTCCCATGCACAGCTGAACCCAATTCTGTGTTCTCCCATTTTATTAAATCTTCCCCTATGAGGTAAGTCCAAGGAGGTGCCTGACAACCCCTGAACTTATCTCTATTATTTATATCTGACAGGTTTATTGTCTGCGGAGAATGCATACACTGATACTCGGATCTGTGAGGGGAGAGAAGCACACAGAGCGGCTATGCCGCCCCTCCCCTCTGCTGCCCATTCACAGAAGCCTTTGTATTTTGTGAATGAGGTCACATAATACAAAGGCTTCTGTGATAGGGCAGGGGGAGGGTGGAAGGCACCTTTTCAAGAATAGTTATACTTCTCTTAGAAATTCAACCACTTTGTATAATGTGCAGGTAGACTATGAGTCCAAGGAGTTGCATGACACCCCTTATCTCTATTATTTATATCTGAAAGGATTACGGTCTGCCGGAGCATTCACTGATACTATAGGCTGTGAGAGAGAGCCACACAGAGAAGCTATGCCCGCCTTTCCACTGCCCATTCACAGAAGCCTTTGTATTTTGTGAATGAGTTCATATAATACAAAGGCCTCTGTGATTGGACAGGAGTAGGGGAAGGGAGGGTCGGGCATAGCAGCTGCCCTGACTCCAATGGTGAAGATGCTTTAACTTACAGTAATAACTGTCTTCTGGGAGTGCAATAAACCAATCAGATGTAAATAATAGAGATAAATAAATAAATTTAAATAAATGTGAATAATAATAAATAATAGTAAGTAAATAAATGTGAATAATAAATGTAAATAATAGTAAATAAATAAATGTGAATAATAAATGTAGATAATAGTAAATAATAAATGTAAATATATGTGAATAACAGTAAATAAATAAATGTAAATAATAGTCAATAATAAATGTAAATAAATGTGAATAACAGTAAATAAATAAATGTAAATAATAGTAAATAATACATGTAAATAAATGTGAATAATAAATGTAAATAATAGCAAATAATAAATGAAAATAAATGTAAATAACAGTAAATAAATAAATGTAAATAATAGTAAAAAATAAATGTAAATAATAGTAAATAATAAAGGTAAATAAATGTGAATAACAGTAAATAATTAAATGTAAATAATACATGTAAATAACTGTGAATAACAGTAAATAAATACATGTAAATAAATGTGGATAATAAATGTAAATAAATAAATGTAAATAATAGTCAATAATAAATGTAAATAAATGTGAATAACAGTAAATAAATAAATGTAAATAATAGTAAACAATACATGTAAATAATAGTAAATAATACATGTAAATAATAAATGTAGATAATAGCAATTAATACATGTAAATAAATGTGAATAATAAATGTAAACAATAGCAAATAATAAATGAAAATAAATGTAAATAATAGCAAATAATAAATGTAAATAATGCATGTGAATAATACTAAATAAATAAATGTAAATTATAGTCAATAATAAATGTAAACAATAAAGATATGCCCAGGAGATGTCATGCACCTCCTTGGACTGAACTCAGCTTTCAAGGATTACTTCACCTTTACAGAAAAAAATTAAAAGGAGAAATAACGCCAGACACCTCCCCCACTCCACCAGTCCCCGCTGTACCTGCCTCTAGACATGTACAATTAGTTTCGGTCCGAATATAAATTCAGACTAACTTTTGTTTATTCGAAGATAATTTTTGTATCCAAATCTTCGAATGAAATAGTAACATTTAATTTCAATCTGTGCATTTGTTTCATAACAAATTTACATTTTCGGAACAATTCTAATTCGGATCGGTCAAATAATGATCGTCTGATTCGAATTCTGTGTGAAGAATAGCTGACTGTTAAGCAGCGGGCCCCGTCTTCAACAACCGATGACTCATTAGCTGTCAGCGGGCTTCTTCACTGACAGCTGAAATGTAAACAAAAGAATGCCGGCAATGTAAAATGAATTAAAAAAAAACTGGCATGGGCCGCCCCCCCCCCCCCAATCCATACCAAGTCCTTTGAGTCACGCCAAAATTAAAAAAAAAAACATGCCCCTTCCCCAAAATCTATACCAGACCTTTATCTGAGCATGCAGTCCGGCAGGTCAGGATGGGGGGCTAGCACCCCCCCCTTGAACCATACCAGGCCACATGCCCTCAACATGGGGGGATGCTTTGGGGCAAGGTGGGCACCTTGTCCCCATGTTGATGGGGACAAGGGCCTCTTCCCTACAACCCTGGCTGGTGGTTGTCAGGATCTGTGGCTGGGGGGGGGTTATCAGAATCTGGAAGCCCCCTTTAACAAGGGGGGCCCAGATCCCGCCCCCCCATGTGAATGAGTATGGGGTACATTGTACCCCTACCCATTCACCAAAGAAGTGTGAAAAGTGAATAAAGTCACCACACAAGTTTTTGACAATTCCTTTAAAAAAAAAAAAATGTCCCCCCTTTTAGATCCATCGTCATTCATGCCACCCGCCGCCCCGCCGACCCAAAAAAAAGGAGAAAAAAAACCCTCCGGTTTCGTCCAAGGCTCCCGCTGTCTGACATTACTCAAATATCTAAAGGGGGAGGTCACCTTCTTGTGATGCCATGGACCAGGGCATGCTGGGTCAGGGACGTCACAGAGGGCGGGGATCACCCAATGATGTCATCGTGGTTCCCTTCCCTTGGGTATTTAAGAAGTGTCAGAGGGCGGAGCAGGCAGACGGCGGGGAGCTTTCGACGTGACCAGACGTTGGGGGTTTTTGTGTTTTTTTTCGGGTGGTGTTGTGATTGACGATGGATGGGGGGGACATTTTTTAATATTTTTTATTTTTTAATAAAGGAATTGTCAAAAACTTGTGTTGTTGTCTTTACTCACTTTTTTGGTGAATGGGTACCCCATGTTCATTCACATGGGGGAGGGGAGGCGGGATCTGAGGGTCCCCTTGTTAAAGGGGGCTTCCAGATTCTGATAAGCCCCCCCCACCACAGACCCCCACAACCACCAGCGAGGGTTGTGGGGAAGAGGCCCTTGACCCCACCAGCATGGGGACAAGGTGCCTCTGTCCCAAAGCACCCCCCTATGTTGAGGGCATGTGGCCTGGTATAGTTCAGGGGGGGAGGGGGCACTTGCTCGCTCCCACCCATCCTTACCTGCCAGGAGGCATGCCCACTTTTTTAGTGAATATACCCCATACTCATTCACATGGGGGAGGAGGAAGGATCTGGGGGCCCTTTGTTAAAGGGGGCTTCCAGATTCTGATAAGCCCCCCTGCCCATAGACCCCCACAACCACCAGCCAGGGTTGTGGGAAATAGGCCCTTGTCCCCACCAGCATGGGGACAATGTGCCCCCCATCTTAAAGCACCCCTTATGTTGAGGGCATGTGGCCTGGTATGGTTGGGGGGGGGGGGCACTCGCTCGCCCCCACCCCATCCTGACCTGCTGGGCTGCATGCTCAGATAAGGGTCTCGTACGGATTTTGGGGGGGGGACCCCACGTTTTAATTTTGGCATGGGGTCCCCTTAAATCCAGACCAGACCCAAAGGACTTGGTATGGATTGGGGAGGACCCCACGCCATTTTTTATAAATTCATTTTTCATTGCTGGCGTTCTTTTGTTTCCATATCAGCTGTCGGTGGGGAAGCCCGCTGACAGCTGATGAGTCGTCGGTTGCTAGGGACGCGGCGACCAGCTTTCCGGCCCGCTCCTTAACAACCAGCGATTTCTTCACACAGAATTCCGAACCGGCCGATCATTTTTCGACCGATCCAAATCCGAATCTTTCCAAATATTTGGAATTCATTAGAAAATTTTGAAACTAAACTAAATTCCAAAACGAAATTGGTAACATAACAAATCTACCCGAGACAAATTTTTCCATTCTGCACATGCCTACTTACCTCCATGGGTGGTGGTGAGCTGTCAGCGCCCGTTCAGCCGGTCCAGCAGTCCCGGCGTTTGAAATCCTCGCTCTTCTCTGTGCAGTGGACCAGAGCGATTCACTGTGGCTGGGCTGACCAATCAGAATTGCTCTGATCCATCCCGGAAGCACTGCACAGAGGGAGAAGTGCGGGCATTTCAAACCCGCTGGACCAGCTGCATGGGCACTGACCGCTCATCATCCCTGGGGGTAAGTACAATGGGGACCAATGGGGAGTGGGGAAGGTTGAAGTCATTTTGCGACACTTCAATAAAAAAAAATATGATACATTGGGGTTGATTTACTAAGACTTAAGGGTGCAAAATCTGGTGCAGCTGTGCATGGTAGCCAATCAGCTTCTAACCTCAGCTTGCTCAATGAAGCTTTGACAATAAAACCTGGAAGCTGATTGGTTTCTCTGCAGAGCTGCACCACATTTTGCACTTTCCAGTTTTAGTAAATCAACCCCAATTGTCTCACCATCCTGCAGTACCACTTACATAACGCACACCAGGGGGCGCAGCATAATGGGCGCCCCCCTGGTGTCAATGGGCCCTAAAGGCAATCTGAAGCTGGTCCTACATTGCCACTTTCTGATTTTGATCTCTAATACGATTGAAAAAAAAAACCAAGGCGACCTACCCTCAAAAAAAAGTCAAAACTTCGATTGATTTTATGCATCAAAATGAAACATATATAATCGATCGAACAGATATTGATCCAATCGGAGGGGGACCCAATCTAATAGAAAGCGATCGGATTTTGCGGTCAGTTGTTTTTTTTTTTTTTCCCATTTATCATTCAGAAATATTGGATCATTAATTTGATTCTCTTTGGAAGGAGAATGGAATCCAAACCACAGATGTATCGATCGATCCGGTGTGTGGCCACCATTATTCTAATCTCATCGTTATCCTGCCCCTAAACGTCCATGGATTGCACGGGTCACCATCAATTTAATATATTGAAAAAATATTTAGAAGGGAATAGAAATTGATCAAAACTTTAACCTCCCAACGTGATAGAAAACAATCGGTCTTTCCGCTGCGTGCAATCTGGGTTACATCGGGTCGATTGCCCAGTGGGCGATCGATGATAGCGGATTATTTATTCAATGTATTGTTCCATAGACAATCCCATAGAGACAACAGATATAACCCAATGATTTTCTCATTGCATATATGGCCAACATGCCAATCTGGTGTACATTCTATTCTGATTGGTTAGGGATTGGAAGGTGGGAGGGGCTGTGGTGGATCAGATATGATCGGAGCCTTCTGATTGGACTGAGTAGGAATAATGGTGGGAGAAAATGTTTTCGCCAATCAAATTGTATCTAGCGTGTTCATACTATTGTGTGATTGGTTTATTTTGCAATGTGCAGGGGGATGTATTAATTTAATAAAATAATAAAAAAAACTAAAAATACATTATTAAATATTTAAAAAAAAAAAAAAATATATATATATATATATATATAAAATAATAATATAGTTGAATATATTTTTATAAAAAAAAATTAATTATCAAATATTTTTTAAACAAAAATAATAATAGTTTTAAATATATCTTTTAAAATATTAAAGTAACAAATTGGTGTTTTTCAGGTAATAATAATAATTTATTATTTCAGGTAATAATAATTTTTTTCATTTGAATAAAAAAAGCAGTGTTGTGGGCTATTGCAAGAATTAATAAAAAAAAAAAAAAAAAAACAGCCAAATTGAATAAAATCCACCAACATTAAAGAAAAATAGCAGCAACTATTTTTTTAAATTTTTGCTTGTGACAGGCATTCATTGTAGGATTGCAGGCAATTTATTTGCACCCATGGGGAAAGTAGAAATGTCAAATAACTTTTTTTTTATTATTAATTAATAATTAATTACATGTTTGTTCTGAATGTTATTGCTGCCAATGATTTTTAGGGAGGTGTTTGATGTTGTGCCTTGTTTGTTGCGCAAGGTGACTGTTTTGAAATATCATGATTCCATTCTTCCGTCTTTAAAAGAATCTTGACATTTTCAGCTGTGTTAGATATTTTTTTTCTTTTTTTTATCTAACTTTTATACTGTGCAGAACACAAAAGGTTTTGATGCAAGAAAATATTGCTGAAAACTGAGATTTATTTTATTTTTATTTTTTTTTTTACCAATCAATGTTTTTTTTTTAAAATATATTTAAGGCACTACGCTTTTCTACAATGTAGAAACATTTTTTTTATGAGATCTTCTTATAAAAAGCTGAGACATTTTGGAGACAACTACTGATTTTTTTTTTTATATATTTCACTCTTTATGCCATCCTTTTTTAAAAATCTGGTACATTTTGAAGACAAATTGCCTATATTTCCTTTCTTTATATATATATATATATATTGGTTCTTCTTATAAAAAGCTGGTATGTTTTGGAGACTATTGTCTTTTTTTTTAATATTTAGATTTTATTTTTTTTACATCTTCCTATAAAAAGTTGGTATATTTTGATACATGTTTGTACATTTTGGGGAAAATTACCTACTTCTTATATATATATATATATATAGGAACATACATCTTCTTATAAAAAGCTGGAACATTTTAGACAATTACCTATTTTTTCTTTTTTTTCTTCTTTTTTTTTTTTTTTTAAAGAATTTCAGATTACTTTATTAATCCCAAAGGGAAATTATTATGACAACATCTACGATATTTATGACAACTTCTGGTACAATTTGGAGCCAATTACCTTTTTATATAATATACTGTATATATATATATATATAAAAAATTTTATGCCATCTTCTTATAAAAATCTGGTACGTTTTGAAGACAATTACCCATCTCTTCATTTTTTGTTCATTTTATTATTATTATTTTCTTTTTGTTGTTTTTTTTTTTTTCTTAATGATGGTGAAAAGTGCTGTGCACCCCTTCATCGGCAAACAAATAAAACATACAGTTCATGTTTTTAGACTTTGAACATAATACAAACACAAAACAAAGACAATATTTTTTACATCTTCCTATAAAAAGCTGGAACATTTTAGACAATTACCTATTTTTTCTTTCTTTTTTTTTTCAGATTCAGATAATTTACTTGTTTTTTACTTCTCTACCCATTAACAGAAGTTTTGCATGGTCTAAAAATATTCTTCTACCGTATTTTAAAAAATATATATATATATATATGTCATATAATATATTTTTCCATTA
>BLSH010433816.1:584706-633398 GCA_018402905.1 Glandirana rugosa
AACGTATCAATTGAAAATCTTTGGGGGGAGCTGAAAACTGCCATTGGAGAAAGGAACCCTGCAAATGTTCAAGAGCTTGAGCATATTGCAAAGGAAGTGTGGGAGAAAATGCCACCCGAGAAGTGCAAGAAGCTTATCGATGGATATAAGAAACGTTTGGAGGCTGTCATCGCTGCCAAAGGGTGTGCAACCAAATATTAAGGAGGGGTGCCAATATTAGTGCACATGCTGGTTTTCTGTTTTTTCTTTATAATTACAATATCTATGTTGAAATAACAATTGTCTTTGTTAAATTACTTTGGACCTCCAATTAAAAGATCCTGCTGATATAAATTTGGTACATTTCCATTTATTTCTGAAGACATTCACTCAGTTATGCAAAACATGAAGGGGTGCCAATAATGGTGAGCAGGACTGTATATATGTATATATTAATATAATATAATGTATTATAATATATATATATAATTTTTTTATGCCATCTTCTTATAAAAAGATGGTACATTTTGAAGACAATTACCTATCTTTTATTTTTTTTTGTTCTTTTTATTATTATTGTTTTCTTTTTGTTGTTGTTGTTTGTTTGTTTTTTTGTTTTGTTGTCTTAATGATGGTGAAAAGCGCTGTGCACCCCTTCATCAGCAAACAAATAAAGCATACAGTTCATGTATTTTAGACTTTTGAACATAATACAAACACAAAACAAAGACAATAAATAACAGACTTTGAACACAGGAATACAATTGTAACATTTTTTTAAAGGTAAACATTGAAAAAAAAAAAAAAGGTTATAAAAATCTAGAGAAGAAGACAGGAGAAGATTAATGGAAGAAGGAAGGGATGGTGGAGAATGAATTGGCAGAGCGGGGTGTAATGAAGACGGGCATCTCTAAAGGGGACGTTCAGCCAATTCCCAGTAGGAAGAAGGATCCGGCTTTGAAACCGAGGCCTTCAAAACGTCTCCAGATTTGAACCTCAAATAACTCCGCCATACACCACACTGCGCCTCCTCAATGCCCTGCTTTTTTTTCCCACAAAGGAGGATTTGCATAGCCCGGGTTCCGCGTCTTCACGTATCAATTAAGCCGCTTACTGTACCCTCTGTGTTCCTCCCAGCTCTGTTCTGCCCATTTATTATTTTCAGGTTTTAGTTGATTACACGGTGTGTTGGCGGAATCATTTTTTTTTCCCAATCTCTTGGTCTCTGTTTGGGCCTGAATAACGCACAGCTGGAATTCCAGACCTTTCACACTGCTGAGCCAGACTGGTGTCTAGAAGTGACTGACAGCTCTGCCCCTCCCCCCACTAGAAAGGGGCACCTCTGCTGCCATCACAAGAAACAATGGGAGCCCATGGAGAAAAGTGATTGCACCCAACTGACGCTACAGACGCACAGATATCTTATTCAGTATGATGGTTGCCCCTTTAGATTCTAAGCTTTAATGAGCATGTACCTCCCAACTTTCTGAGAGGGGAACGGTGGAATACTTTTATTAGAAAAAAAATCTGTAGGCAAAGGGCACACCCCCTGCCATGCTCACAGTTATGTGGGCCTTGAAGATATAGTAAGCAAAAAATAAATTGGTTAAACCCAAAAGTGCCTTTTTTTTTTCTCAAATATTATTTTTTTACTTTATTTTATTTTTTGACATGAGGATGCAGTTAACATGGTGGATGCAACATTTGGCCAATATGATTATAGCAAAATAACCGCATTATTTTACGTTGAATCTGGTTTATTACGTTTTAAACAAGACTACAGAAAACAGAATGAAAACCTGGGATTATCAGCCCGACTCCAGCGGGTTGACAAGAATGCATTGATATCGCAAAAATCACAATAAAACAAGTGTCACATAAGTACAATAACGTGGTAAAATGAGCATAATAACTGTATTATTAATTCCAAAAGTGCCTTTTTGAACATTGTGCTTAATTTATTTATTTTTTATTCCTATTAATAATAAATTTGATTTATTTTAATATTGTTATCATTATTATTTATATTATTATTACTATTATTAATATTTCATTTTTTCTCGTTATTTTATTATTATCATCATCATTAATATTATACAGGATTTATAGAGCGCCAACAGTTTGCTTTACAATGCAGAGGGAGGAGAGTACAATTACAATACAGAAGGAATAGGAGTATCTTTTTTTTTTTAGTTATTTTAATATTATTATTACTACCATTATCATTTTATTTATTTATTTTTTTAGTCACTTCAATACCAGGCACTTAGAACACTTTCCTACCAGACCAATACTTAAACGTGTACCCAAACAATTTTTTTATCATTTTGTTTCCACAAATGGAGCTTTCTTTTGTTGGTATTTGATCACCTCCGCGGGTTTTATTTTTTGCGCTATAAATAAAAAAAGACCGAAAAAATGTTTTCACTGTTTCTGTCACAAAACTTTGTAAATAAGTACATTTTCTCCATCACTGATGGCCACTGACGAGGCAGTACTGATTGGCACTGATGAGGCAGCACTGACGGGCACTGATGATGAGGAACTTATATGCAGCAATAATAGGCAGCACTGATAAGCAGCACTCACGGGCACTGATATGCAGCACTTGCGGACACTGATAAGCGGCACTGATGGTCACTTATAGGCACTGATTGGCAATCACAGGCGACACTGGGCACTGATAGGTGGCACTGATAAAACTGATAGGTGGCACTGGTGGGCACTGTTACGCACTGATAGGGGCATTGGTGGGCAGATGCACTGATAGGGGCCATTTCCCTGGTGGTTTAGGGTGGCATCTGAAGGTGGCACTGAGTGTTATCCATATTGGGCACTGTGCCCCTTACCTTGTGGTCTAGGGTGGTCTCCCTTCTCCCTAGTGGTCCTGATCGGCTCCCTTGGTGGTCCCTGGTCGGCTCCCTGGTGGTCCTGGGTGGGCACATCCCTGGTGGTCCCTGGGCAGTCTCCCTGGTGGTCTAGGATAGCGATTCGAGAGGGGGGGGGGGCTGCGCTGATAAACCATTAGCACAGATCCCCCCTGTCAGGGGAGCAGCCGATTGGCTCTCCTCTACTCAGGTCTGCAGACCCGAGTTCCGGAAAAGCCAATCAACGGCTTTCCGGTTTACACTGTGACCAACTGTGATTGGTCACGGCTGATCACATGGTAAAGTGCTTCCGATGGAAGCGCTTTACCGAGATCGGTTATGCGGGGGTCAGAATGACTCCCCACACCACCGATCACCGCGATGCACGCCCCCCGGTCATATGACGCCCAGTTATGATAACTCAACCACTTTCCGGCCATCATTCTGAATACGGCGGTAGGGAAGTGGTTAGTCATATTAATATTACTACCATTATCATTTTATTTATTTTAATATTATCATTTTATTTATTTTGTGGACTTATATAGTGCCACCAATTTACGCAGCACCTCCACCACGTTTTTGGAGCATGGGAGGAAACCCACACAGGCACAGGGAGAACATGCAAACTCCACACAGGTAGCGTGCCAGTTGAGATTCGAACCAGCGATCCTAGTGCTGCTAGGTGGAAGGGCTAACCACTTTGCCACTGTGCTACTCACTAGTTATTTTAATATTATTATTATCATCATATTTATTTTTTAATTATTTATTTTTTTTTTTTTTAGATATTTTAATATTATTTTTATTAAGATTTAACTCTTTTTAAATGTATTTTATTTATAAAAAATAATGTAATAATAAAAAGGTCATTGTGAGAAGTTTAGGGGTGTATTCCTAAAAACAAATGAGTAATTTGTCCAGTGAAACATTTTCTTTTTAAGCCTATTATCTGTGCTGGACAAATGTTGTTCACTGATTTAAAACAGAAAATACTGCATTTGACCGCTAGACGGCGCTAAGTATCGCAAACCATTCCTTTGCTACTTATTGCCATCTAGTGGCCAAATGTGGTATTTTCTGTTTTAAATCAAAAAACATTTATCCAGCATGAGAAATAACCTCTTACCCTTCATTTTTTTGCCCCATTTACAAAATAAAATTGTTATGTGAATTTTGTTTAAATACGCCCCCTAGTGTAGTGTAACACTTTTTGCAGTTAAAGCACTGTCTGTCTATATACTACCCTAGCCTGTCTATATACTACCCTAGCCTGTCCATATACTACCCTAGCCTGTCTATATACTACCCTAGCCTGTCTATATACTACCCTAGCCTGTCCATATACTACCCTAGCCTGTCTATATACTACCCTAGCCTGTCCATATACTACCCTATCCTGTCTATATACTACCCTAGCCTGTCCATATACTACCCTAGCCCGTCTATATACTACCCTAGCCTGTCCATATACTACCCTAGCCTGTCTATATACTGCCCTAGCCTGTCTACATACTACCCTAGCCTGTCTACATACTACCCTAGCCTGTCTATATACTGCCCTAGCCTGTCTATATACTACCCTAGCTTGTCTATATACTACCCTAGCCTGTCCCTATACTACCCTAGCCTGTCTATATACTACCCTAGCCTGTCTATATACTACCCTAGCCTGTCCATATACTACCATAGCTTGTCTATATACTGCCCTAGCCTGTCTATATACTACCCTAGCTTGTCCCTATACTACCCTAGCCTGGCCATATACTACCCTAGCCTGTCCATATACTACCCTAGCCTGTCTATATACTACCCTAGCCTGTCCATATACTACCCTAGCCTGTCCATATACTACCCTAGCCTGTCTATATATATATATATATATGATAATACTGTGACCTGTCACGATAATACTATGACCGGTCATGATAATACTGTGACTTGTCATGAGATTGGGACATGTAAGGACTGTATTGATGCAGATATATAAAGTTACATAGAGGTGCCCTGTGTGCAGTAACAATGCATCTGATAGTCAGAGGTGATCCTTATCTCTACCTACAGTATGGAATCCCTGCACAGCGTGATCCATGACCAGAGCGAAGTTTGAATAGGGATCATTGTTTGGATGGCTCATTATAGTTATATAGAGTTAATTAAATGATAAAAATCAGAGCAAAATTTTATAAAAATAAGGACCCTTTGTAGGAGATGTAAAACAGAAAGCCCCAAAAATCTAACGAGTTGCCACAAGTGATCTAATACATTCACAATGCAGTTCATATCCAATCGATTGTATGGATTACTATGTGCTGCCTATTTACTTTCCTTTAATAAATGACTCCTGAAGGGTGATACCTTTTCTGTAGGGGGGGAGGGGAGGCAGCTTTACATCCTGAATCAATATACATAAGAAAGACATTCATCACTTGGCTGGGAACTGATGACATCAACAATGTAGCCGATGACACAATGAGATGATTATAGGTTAGGTAGTGCTTGGAGAAGGGGGTAAGCACTGCCATTTGGCCCGGGTCTCCATTCACAAGGGGGCTTACCCTAGCCAATGGTGCTTCACTCTAAGAGACAATGACCTTCCACATTCAGGGAAAAGTCACAGAGTAAAGGGGCTCCCAAACCTGTAGCCATCACTTCCCCACCGGTCTTTCCTTCGTCACAGCAGATACCGGAATCATTGAGACTTGGGCACGGTGACTGTCACTGGGTCGATACACAGACATATCACTTTGCCCGTTATGAAGGAGTGACCATACTGTATGCCAATACCACACTTACCACACGTCATGTGCAGCTTCCCAAAAAGAGCCCATGCACACTTATCAATGGTGGCAGTTTTTTTTATAACAGGCACATTAGTGGGCATTACCACAATGCATAGCAAAATTCACCTCTTCTATGTGGGGGGCATTGCGGTGTCATTCATTGTCAATGGCACCCCTATGCATTGGACAGTAGAGCCCAATACACAAGGACCAAGACTATAGTGATACCAATTTTTAAGGGAATGAATGAATGAGAAAAGCCGATGGCTATTGGGGAATGATCGACTTGATGGGTTTAAAAACATTTTTTAAAATTCTATTGTTTCCCCTTAGATGAGCTTTATAATTTGGCCTTTTATTCTCTCCATTCAGCCTAAAAGACTTAAAGGGTAGCACGTTTTTAGATGTCAACTGACATGCCTTCAAGTGGTTGGCTTGTACCATCTCCTAAGGTAGCCATTCTCAACCTTTTTAACATGGTGGAACCCTTGAAACAACTTTCACGTCTCAAGAAAGCCCTGTTAATATTTACTATACCCACAGCTCATTAATTATTAGGGTGGTGATCAGTGGGAAGAATGTTCCTTACATTGGTGATCAGTGGAAAGAATGTCCCTTACATTGGTGGTCATTGAGAAGAATGCTCCTTACATTGGTGATCAGTGGGATGAATGTCCCTTACATTGGTGATCAGTGGGAAGAATGTTCCTTACATTGATGATCAGTGGGAAGAATGTCCCTTACATTGGTGATTAGTGGGAAGAATGCTCCTTACATTGGTGGTCAGTGGGAAGAATGTCCCTTACATTGGTGGTCAGTGGGAAGAATGTCCCTTACATTGGTGATCAGTGGGAAGAATATCCCTTACATTGGTTATCAGTGAGAAGAATGCTCCTTACATTGGTGATCAGTGGGAAGAATGTCCCTTACATTGGTGGTCAGTGGGAAGAATGTCCCTTACATTGGTGGTCAGTGGGATGAATGTCCCTTACATTGGTGGTCAGTGGGATGAATGTCCCTTACATTGGTGGTCAGTGGGATGAATGTCCCTTACATTGGTGGTCAGTGGTATGAATGTCCCTTACATTGGTGGTCAGTGGGATGAATGTCCCTTACATTGGTGGTCAGTGGGAAGAATGTTCCTTTTACTGATAGCTAAACGATCACTGGTGTCAGTGGTTACTTATTTGGGAGGCATAAATTGCTCAAGGAACCCCAGCAACCTCTGGAGGAACTCTGGCTGGTCTATAGTCACCTTAAGGCCTCATACACATGGACATTTCTTAAAAAATAAACAAAACGTCGGGCCCGACGTCAAGGAAAAAAAAAATCGGCGCTAGTGAGCGTCTGCGTCAATAAGCGTCTTTTTAAAAAAATCATCCCTTTGCTATTTTTCAACCTAAAAACGTCAGCATCAAAAAACGCTGGTTAACGCCGGTACGGTATTAGTTGGCGTTTTGCGGCGTCGGCGTCAAAAAAAGCCAAAACGTTACAGCCTCAGAACGCGCTGGCCATGGGTTCTAGTTTCAGCTCACTAACGCCGACGCCATCTACACCTCAAAAACGTCTGCGTTTTTATGGGGCCATTGACTAACATGGAGAGCTGCAAAAAAACGCCAGAAAGCGCCGGCGTCAAAAAACGTCCGTGTGTATGAGGCCGAAAATGTATGCAATCCATAAAAATGAGCATCTCTTATTTGCTTCCTTTTGGTTTGTTAACTATAGCATTAAAACCATTCTGTTACATCTGTTCAATAAGAGCAAGAATAACCTGCTGATCCTGCCAGAAATCTATTGATCTCATATCAACTTGCTGTGTTTTCTGTAGTTCTCTCTGGACTACAGAACATTTTCTGCTATTTTATGAAGAAAAGGAGATGTTCAGTAGTCCTAACGCACTTCCTGTTCCAGGGTAAACAATATTCCCCCTCAATTGACTTAGTACAATAAGTGAGAGTTAAGTCCCCTAAGGATGGATGAAATGTCCAGTAGGCGCCATCATAAATATGTAGCTTTATTGTGGGTGCAAAGGTTACAACACCAGCAAATAGAGTAGACTATGCACTCAGCAAGTACAGTTGCACTCATTAAATGTAATGTGGTAAAGCTTCAATACCCAATCAGGTGCAAGGAAAAAATAAATAAAAGTATTTTTGCTTGCACGTCATTGGATGATGGAAGTCAGCAGAGCTTTATCACATTTACTAAGCTCTGAGAAAAAATAGTGCAAATGCATTTGCAAAATGCACGGTCTATTTGCCTTTAGTGAATTAACCCTATGGTGTACCACAAAGCTGCCATAAGCTTTGTAAATTCACTCAGCGACATTAGATTGCATGTGTCTGATGTATGCTAAAGGTGCTCGGATTCTTTAACCCAAGAGAAATTACTATCTTACAGCGCCCCTAGTGGACAGATGTTGATACATCAATAGTAGAATAAATTGAATTGGCTTGTAAGATAATTATTTGGGTTGCCCTGCAATGAGTTTTGCAAAAACATTGAAAACATGTCCCTTACAAGGTGCAGTAAAGGAAGGACAGGAGGCACAATGTCAACACTGTGTGAGTTAATGTCAGTCTGTCACATTAGAGACATTAAACAGAACCTGAGCCCACTTTTATCATGTGTCCCTTTCAGAGTCCCTCTTTAAATCATGGGTACTCAACAGAGTCCCCCTTTACACCAGAGTCCACATTAGAATGCCCCCTTACATCAGAGTCCCCCTTTACATCAGGGTCCCGATCAGAGTGCCCCCTTACATCAGAGTCCCCCCTTACATCAGGTGTCCCCATCAGAGTGCCCCTTTAGATCAGGTGTCCCCATTAAAATGCCTCCTTAGATCAGGTGTCCCCATCAGAGTGTCCCCTTACATCAGGTGTCCCCATCAGAGTCCCCCCTTACATCAGGTATTCCCATCAGAGTCCCCCCTTACATCAGAGTGCCCCCTTATATCTGGTGTCCCTATCAAGGTCCCCTCCTTACATCAACTGTTCCCATTAAAGACCCCCCTTACATATGATCAGTTACCCCGTCAGATTGCCCCCTTAGACCAGGTGTCCCCATCAGAGTCGCCATTTACATCAGGTGTTCTCATCAGAGCTCACCCTTACATCAGGTGTCACCATCAGAGTGCTCCGTTACATCAGGTGTCCCTATCAGTGTGCCCAGAGTGCCCCCTTATATCAGGCCCCCCCCATCAATGTCCCCCCCTTACAACAACTGTTCCCATCAGAGTGTACCCTTACATATGATCAAGTTACTTCTTCAGAGTACCCCTTAACATTAGGTGTCTCCATCAGAGTGCTCCCTTACATCAGGTGTTCAAATCAAAGTATCCCTTACATCAGATATGGCCATCACGGTGCCTCCTTACATCAAATGTCTGCATCAAAGTGCCCCATTACACCAGGTATCCTCATCACAATGCCCTTACATGGATTGCCCCAATTAGATTGCCTCCTTACATCAACTGTCTGCATCAGAGTGCCCCCTTACATCAATTGCCATCACAGCCCACCCCAGCACCCCCCTAGATCCGACCCTGCTACCGGCCAGAAGATCCTGACACAGTCATTGCTCATATCTTCAGGAATTGCTTCCCCAGTGCCCCCATGGGTGTCCTGATGTCCCCATGGGTGTCTTGACTGGAGGTTGTATATGACGCCTCTGTCAATTTGTCCTTATTTTGGTCAAGCAGGACGCAAATAGGCAAACACCTCAAACCCGAATCTGAAAACGAATAGAGTCAATGGTGACCGAATTCGGGTGGGCTGTACTTGCCACACTCCCGCCTCTAAATGATAGATTCCAGGCTGCGGTAATTTATAGATGGCAGTGGGGAATTGTGATTGACGTGGATTACATTGCTGGATGCTGTGATTGACGTGGATTACCCTGCCTGACAGCGTAATTGATGCAGAGCACCTCACTGATGTGGATTACCTGGCTGGACGCCTTGATTGACACTGGATTTACTGTGGGGGGACATTAATAAACTAAATTTTTAAAGCCAGGAAGTATGTGGTTGTGTTTTATTTTGTTAAATGTAAGTGTTCATCTTGGGCTTTTTTTTTTACCTTTAACTCTTTGGGCTCCTACACATGGGTGCTTTTTTTGGCATACAACACATATTTCTGGTGTATTTCTGTGCCAGGGATGCACAGCTGCTGCGTACAGCCAACCATAGTAATGAATTGCTGTAGGCTTCTCAGGGTTATGCTGCTACTTGCGCTAACCCGCATATGCGTCCAGAGCTGTAAGCCACCACACAAGGAATAGCATAAGCCATTCATTAGTATGGTCATCTGTATGCGGCAGCTGTGAGATTGAAGGATGCAGAAATACGCCTATACACCTGTAATTTACATTATATTGCCTAAAGCACGCATATGCATTAGGGAATTTGTGGGAACGGGTATGAGGTACTGATGCACCACTGTGCTTGTTCCTCTGGGAAGGTGGCCGATACAGTATCTTGCTGTACAAGTTTAAATCAGTATTTATTTTGCAAGAAAATTACTTATAACCCCCAAACATTATATATTTTGTTTTTAGCAGAGACCCTAGGACAGTGATCTCCAAACTGCGGCCCATAGGCCAGATACGGTCGTTTGCTTACTCTTATCTGGCCCTTGGGGCACTGCTCCTCCCACACACACAATTGATGGACCCCATTCCTCCAACAGACACCCACGATGGGGCACCGTTCCTCCAATAGACACCGATGATGGGGCACCGTTTCTCCAATAGACACCAATGATGGGGCACCGTTCCTCCAGTAGACACCAATGATGGGGCACCGTTCCTCCAATAGACACCAATGATGGGGCACCATTCCTCCAATAGACACCAATGATGGGGCATCATTCCTCCCATAGAAAGCAATGATGTGGCACCATTCCTCCAATAGACACCAATGATGGGGCACCATTCCTCCAATAGACATCAATGATGGGGCACCGTTCCGCCAATAGACAACATGGATGGGGCACCATTCCTCCAATAGACACCAATGATGGGACACCGTTTCTCCAATAGACACCAATGATGGAGCACCATTCCTTCATAGACACCAATAATGGGGCATCATTCTCTAATAGACAACAATGATGGGGCACCGTTCCTCCAATAGACACCAATGATGGGCTACCATTCCTCCAATAGACACCAATGATGGGGCACTATTCCTCCCTTGAATATCAACACTGGGACATTATTCCACCCATTAAAGCTAAGATGGCGCATTTTCTACTCCTGCTGGCCACAGTCCGGCCCCACTGAAGCCTGAAGGACTGGCCCTTTGTTTAGAAAGTTTGGAGACCCCTGCCCTAGGGAATAAAATGGCGATTGTTGCAATTTTTTATGCCACACGGTATTTGCGCAGAGGTTTTGCAAACACAATTTTTTGGATAAAATACACTTTAATGATTTAAAAAAAAAACACAATAGTTACCCTAATTATTTTGTATGATGTTAAAGATGATGTTACAAAAAGTAAATAGAGGCCTAACGTCACGCTTTAAAATTGTCGGAAAGTCAACAAACTATGGTGCTTAAAAATCTCCATAGGCGACGCTTTAGACTCCCCTACAGGTTACCTGTTTAGCGTTACAGAGGAGGTCTAGCACTAGAATCATTGCTCTCACTGTAACATTTGCGGTGATAACTTACATGTGTGGTGCAAATACCGCTTGCATATGCGTGTGCGACTTATGTATGCTTTCGCTTCTGCACGCGAGCATGGAGGGATGGAGGCGGTTTACAGTTTTTATTATTATTATTTATTTTACTTTTTATTTTTACACCGTCCCTTTCATTTTTTATCACTTTTATTTCTATTACAAGGGATGCAAACATCCCTTGTAATAGAAATAAGAATGACAGGTCCTCTTTATGGTGAGATCTGGGGTCAATAAAACCCCAAATCTCTTTTTGACCTTTTAAAAGCAAAAGATCAAAAAAAAAACAAATGTGATTTTTAAAAAAATATATATACTGTATATATTTACTTCCAGCCTGGACCAGAAGTGATGTCATGACGTCACTCCGGTCTTCCAAGGCCATAGAGGTGATCAAAGAGGAACTCTTGCTCCTATGAGGCCTCCGTAGGCATCAACAAGGAAGCAGCCATCTGATTGGACACTGCTGCGTTGTATGACCTCGGCGGCCATCTTTAGTGAGGGCAGCACTAATGAAGATCACCACCTTGTTTTTTGGGGGGGACACAGAGGCAGGGAAGAGGCCCTGCTCCCTCAATATTGGGATAAGGGTGCTTTAAAAGGTACCCCGCCCAATGTTAAAAGGCATGTAGCCTGGCATGGTACAGGAAGGGATGGGGGGCACATGCTTACTGACCTCCCTTTCCTGCATGCCTGGATAAAGGTCTGGTCAGAATATTAAAGCAAACATGTATTATTTATGTATGTATTATGTTTATATTTTAGTGCCTCGATATAAAGAGTGTAAAAAATTAGTACCTTCGCCCAGAAAATTTCTACAGAAGAATAGGAGGGGGAGAGTGGCCAGGGCTTACCTCCTTACAAGGCAAAAAAATTGGACTTTTATGGTACCATATGAAATCATAAACAATAGAAATTTCTAAAATTATACATCTTTATTAATACTCCTTTAGAAGAAATAGTACAGCAGTACACATTAAAAAAAGAGCAAAATTACTCATTAACATTTCACACAGTGATATATATACAAGACTACTGATACGTATACTGATTCCTGCAGACTCAACATGTTTCGTGGGTTTGATGGGGTTTCACCGCTTCCTCAGGAGTCTTTTACAGGAGGATGCATGAATGCTGTATAGTTACATTCTACATGAGAACAAATATCACTGTGCAGGTAAATGGAGAGGCCTATGTCTCCCCCGGCGGAGATAGAGGCGTCAAGGCGCCCACAACGAGGGGACCCTGGTTAAAAGAAGTTGCTTAAATAAGCCGCTGTAAAGTATACTTCAAAAGTTTTAATAATCAAGTAGGGATGCCAAGCCTTTTGGTTTCAAAGTAAAGCCAGGTAGGAGGAATCGTTGCCTAAGTGGTGAGTAGTAAGTAAGGTATCAAGGGTAGGTCCAGCCATGCTTCTTCCCTAGATCAACATCTAGGTCCCGAAGTACTTCCAGCGGCTGCTCCATTTACCTGCACAGTGATATTTGTTCTCATGTAGAATGTAACTATACAGCATTCATGCACCCTCCTGTAAAAGACTCCTGAGGAAGCGGTGACACCCCATCAAACCCGCGAAACGTGTTGAGTCTGCAGGAATCTGTATAAGTATCAATGTAGTCTTGTATATATATCACTGTGTGAAATGTTAAAGAGTAATTTTGCTCTTTTTAATGTGTACTGCTGTACTATTTCTCCTAAATGAATATTAATAAAGATGTATAATTTTAAAAATTTCTATTGTTTATGATTTCATATGGTACCATAAAAGTCCAATTTTTAGCCTTGTAAGGGGGTAAGCCCTGGCCACTCTCTCCCTCCTATTCTTCTGTATGTATTATGTTTATTATATATTATGATATGGCAGCTTACCATTTCTTAGGTGTGATGGTTGCATTACTTTTCTTTGTTTAAACTGTCTTTCTTTTATTTTGATCTGGGATCCAGCCAGTAAGTCTCTTGTTTTTCAACAGAACAAGCAGATGTAGCAAATAGAGTGTTGAGACAAACCATTAATCCCTGACTGGGGCACTTACAATGATCAGTTTTTATGTATTCGTGTAAAATATTTATCCCAAAAGGGGAAAAAACTGTTGCTGTAACTCATGGGTGCTCAACCTGTGGCCCTCCAGCTGATGAAACCACCACATCTAATGATTAGTGCCATATAAGATTTAGTTTTGGGTTTAATATCGCCCTAAGGGGAACCCCATGCCATTCATTTTAATTACCAGCCCTGTACCGGTCTATAATTTAACAATGGAAATAGACCCTGGCTGTCTTTAAAGAGCTCCATATGCACATGTGATCATGCAACTTTTTTTTTTTACATTTTTCAAAACCGAATCTGCGATTGTGCAAATTTAGCATTTTCCTCAAATAGAAACAGCAACCATTGTCCTGACAACATTTTTTCTTAATGCTGATGGTTCCCCCGATAGCCGTCACACAACACAACCTTTTGCTTGACATGCTGGTTCAAAGTGCCCCTAGTGGCAGTGATAATATGACACGATAATAAAAGCCTTTTTTTCCTAGCCGCAGATGCCGCGTTTCCCCTGCTTTGCACTGACGACAGCCAGCGAGCCTGAAATAGCTGTAGGCAGGTTGGAATAAATGGCTCTGTCATTTCAGGCTGTATCTGTGCCGTAAACCAGCAGATCTGGATGCACAATTGGCCACTCGAGCATAAGGATATGATATGCATGGATTTTCCCACTGTCCTTCAGTAAAAAAAAAACAAAATCCCTTGTCTACCGGATTTGGGTTGGAAATAATGATTTTAAAGTGGACCTAGCATGAAAATGCTACTGAGCACCTTGAATATCAAAAAAACATGACTAAAAGCTAAAAACACTCAAAGGATTAAACCACAAAATAAAGTAAGAGATACTTAAAGCGGTAGTAAACCCATGCATTTAACAGGTTAAAAACCGTGCCGGAAATGTAACACTCCCATTGGTTGTGCTCTAAACCATACCGTCAAACCATCCAATGGCTGGTGTCATAGCTGATCACATGTGCAGCATCATGGCAGTTGTAGATTAAACAGAGGCCAAGATGGCAGCTTCCTTGGCTGAAAATGATAGGAGGGTTTGCTACCACTTTAAAGAGGAGTTCCGCTACCCCAACAAAAAATGTCAAAGTCAGCAGCTACAAATACTGTAGCTGCTGACGTTTAATATTAGGACACTTACCTATCCAGGGTTCCCGCAATGTCGGCACCCCAGATCGGCTCTCGGGTGCTTCCGCCGCCATTCATGGTAAGGCAAACCAGCAGTGAAGACTTTCGGCTTCACAGCTGGCTCCCTACTGCACATGCATGAAGCGTGCTGCGCTTTCTAACTGGCCCACGAGGGGGGGGGGCACTGTCTCCTGGAAGTGGGGAAGGGTACCTGTCAAAACTAGGTACCCATTCCCTCCTCCCCCTGAAAGGTGCCAAATGTGGCACCAGAGGGGGGAAAAAGCAGATAAGCGGAAGTTTCACTTTTGGATGGAACTCCACTTTAAAATGGCGACAGCACAGCAGCTTAGAGGGTACACGATGCAGCAAGTTTGAATTTTGGTCAGGACACTATCCGCATGGAGTTTGTATGTTCTCCCTGTGCTTGTATATACTTCCTCAATGCTCAAAGGATAAAAATGGCCCTAGTATACATATATAAGTGTGAGATAAAGACTTTAGATTGTAAGCTCCTTGAGGCCAGGAACTGAATGTAAACTGCTGGTGCTATATCAATGCCTGAAATGAAGAAAAAAAGCTTCCAGATTATGAAGTCTGCTTGTCAATCTAAGTGGAGTACTTGTAAAGCAAAATCGTAGAGCTATTCATTCTGTGACACCACATATACATTCACTCCATGCAAATGGGAGCAAAAACAAATGTTATTAGGCTATTTTCTCTCTAGGTTGAATGTTGTCCAATCATACAAGATGCAAATATCTCATTAAGGCCACTAGATGGAGCCGATGAACATATGAAATAAAAAAAAATATATATATATATTTTTAATTTTCTTTCAGGTACTTATATAGCGATGTCAATTTACGCAGTGCTTTATATATACATTGCACATTCACATCAGTCACTGTCCTCAAGGAGCTTACAATCTAAGGTCCCTAACTCACATTCATACACATACTAGGGACAATTTAGACATGATCTAATTTAACTACCAGCATGTCTTTGGAATGTGGGAGGAAACTGGAGTACCTGGAGGAAACCCACGCAGGCACAGGGAGAACATGCAAAATAAAGTCACTATGACTGTTAGCTCCATCTAGTGGCTATAATGTGGTATTTTCCTGACTCACTCTATTCTGTATGAAGAATAAGGTCTCTTGCACATGAACACAATCATTTTCTGATGTTTATAAGCAGTATCTTTGTGATTGAAAGATCCAGAGTAAAAAAACACAAGTTATGTTCTTTAAAGACCTTGTGTATACATGCATACAGGCTAAAACCTCACCAAAGCAACTGCAGTCAGCTGTCCTATACTGCCCCTAGAGGCAGGTTATAGTACTAGTGAACACAATATTTCCATCCATTAGCAGCATCACCCATAAAATCAATAGACCAACCTTTCTCAACCTTTTAAACACCGAGGAACCCTTGAAATAATTCTCCGGTCTCGGGGAACCCCTGCTAAAAATTAAAGATCTACAACTCATGATACATTAGTGTGATGGTCAATGGGAAGAATGCTCCTTACACTTGTGGTCATTGGGAAGAATTACCCCCTTACAGATAGCTAAAAAGATCAATGATGTCATTGGGAATTTATCTGAGAGGTAGAAATTGGCTGCCGCTGCTGTGTGAGCCAATGAGGAGAGACAGACCTGGGAGAGTCGCTGTTCTCATTCACATCGATGGATTGGGATGGGCTCAGGTAAGTATTAGGGAGGGCTGGTGGGAGCTGCACCTAGAAGGTTTGTTACCTTAATGCATAGAATGCATTAAGGAAAAAAAACCTTGAACCTTTAGAACCACTTTAATCCCAATAAAGGCATATTCTTAGTAAGAGTTTATAAATCCTAATAAAGGAACTTTCCCAATAAAGACTAATCCTAGTAAAGGGATGTTCCCAGTCAGTGGTGGCTGGTGCCCCATCGGTAGGAAGGGGGGGGGGGCAGATAGACCTGACCACGGCCCTCTGGCTCTAATCACGTGCTTCCCTCATTGGAATCCATGCTTCTGGCATGTAGATTAGGTAGCCGGACGCATGGATGGGAGGCACACTCCTAATGGACAGGCCACCACTGTTCCCAGTAACAGCATATTAATCCCAATAAAGAGATATTCTCAGTACATAATATCAACCCCAGTAAGGGGCTATTCATAATAAGAGCATATTAATCCCAATATACAAAATTTTCCAGTAAAAGCATAATAATCCTAGTAAAGGGATATTCCTAGTAAAAATCATATTAATCCCAGTAAAGGAATATTCCCAGTAAGAGTATATTAATCCCAATAAAAAAAATTGAAGTGAGGGTAGGACAATAGAATGGAGGAGTGGAAGGGAGGGTAGGAGAATAGAATGAAGGCGTGGAAGAGAGGGTAGGAGAACCAGAGAGTGTGGAAGAAGAGACAGAAGGAGAACAAGGGAGGGGAGAGAAGCAGAAGGAGAGAGCGTAGAAGAAGAGATAGAAGGAGAACAAGGGAGGGAAGCAAAAGTAGAGACTATAGAAGAAGAGATAGAAGGAGAACACATGAGGGAAGCTGAAGGAGGGAGTGTAGAAGAAGAGATAGAAGGAGAACACGTGAGGGAAGCAGAAGGAGAGAGTGTAGAAGAAGAGATTGAAGGAGAACAAGGGAGGGAAGCAGAAGGAGGGAGTGTAGAAGAAGAGATTGAAGGAGAACAAGGGAGGGAAGCAGAAGGAGAGACTATAGAAGAAGAGATAGAAGGAGAACACGTGAGGGAAGCTGAAGGAGGGAGTGTAGAAGAAGAGATAGAAGGAGAACACGTGAGCGAAGCAGAAGGAGGGAGTGTAGAAGAAGAGATAGAAGGAGAACACGTGAGGGAAGCAGAAGGAGGGAGTGTAGAAGAAGAGATAGAAGGAGAATAAGGGCGGAGAGAAGCAGAAGGAGAGAGTGTAGAAGAAGAGATAGAAAGAGAACAAGTGAGGGAAGCCGAAGGAGAGAGTGTAGAAGAAGAGGCAGAAGGAGAACAAGGGAAGGAAGCAGAATGAGAAAGTGTAGAACAAGAGACAGAAAGAGAACAAGGGAGGGAGGCAGAAGGAGAGAGTGTAGAAGAAGAGATAGAAGGAGAACAAGGGAGGGAAGCATAATTAGAGAGTGTAGAACAAGAGACAGAAGGAGAACAAGGGAGGGAGGCAGAAGGAGAGAGTGTAGAAGAAGAGGCAGAAGGAGAACAAGGGAAGGAAGCATAATGAGAGAGTGTAGAACAAGAGACAGAAGGAGAACAAGGGAGGGAGGCAGAAGGAGAGAGTGTAGAAGAAGGGACAGAAGGAGAACATGGGAGGGAAGCAGAATGAGAGATTGTAGAACAAGAGACAGAAGGAGAACACGGGAGGGAAGCAGAAGGACACAGTGTAGAAGAAGAGGCAGAAAAAGAACAAGGGAGGGAAGCAGAATGAGAGAGTGTAGAACAAGAGACAGAAGGAGAACACTGGAGGGAAGCAGAAGGAGACAGTGTAGAAGAGAGAAAGAAGGAGAATAAGGGAGGAAAGCACAATGAGGGAGTGTAGAAGAAGAAATAGGAGAACAAGGGAGGGAAGCAGGAGAGAGCGTCAAAGAAGAGAAAGAAGGAGAACAAGGGAGGGAAGCAGCAGGATAGAACGTAGAAGAAGAGATAGAAAGAGAACAAGGGACGGAAGCAAAAGAAGTGAGTGTAGAAGAAGAGACACAAGGAGAACAAGGGAAGGAAGCAGAAGGAGAGAGTGTAGAAGGAGAGATGGAAGGAGAACAAGGGAGGGAAGTAGAAGGAGAGAGTGTAAAAGAAGAGATAGAAGGAGAACAAGGGAGGGAAGCAGAAGGAGAGAGTGTAGAAGAGACAGAAGGAGAGTCAAGGGAGAAAGCAGAAGAGAGTGTAAAAGAAGAGATAGAAGGAGAACAAAAAAGGGAAGCAGAAGGAGAGAGTGTAAAAGAAGAGACAGAAGGAGAACAAGGGAGGGAAGCAGAAGGAGAGAGTGTAGAAGAACAAGAGAGTGTAAATCTAGAACATAGTAGATAACAATCCTAATGACAAAAGTGCCAGTTGCAATATTGAAACATACTCTAAAGGGATTCATTTTTCACAAATACAAAAACAAAGCCATTAGCAATACTAATTTTAAATGATTGAAGACTTTACAGCTTGTAGGCCGGTGAATGATTGCTAAGGGCCCTAAATATGCCTAAACTGTGTCATATTGATAAGGATGGCCTAATAAACGCCTTCAGCATTATAGATCAAGTCTAGTTGAATGTGACCAACTATTACTACCATCTATACTATGACCTGGATAAATAGGAACCTAGAGATAACAGCCAGGAAGGCAGAAGTTGCAGAAGGGGGCCAGCAATGAGAAGCTCATATTTCTCCTAGGACATCATAATAAAGCCAACACTTCTTGGTATGTTGTGTCTCCCTGTTTTGGAACCCTGGCTGATACATTACACGAGTGCACTCCAGAACTGGAGGGACACACTAGTGACACAATGACCAAGAGTGGGGCGACAGTGGGAGAACAGGAGCATTCAGAATACCCTGAGGGTTGAACGCAGAAGATTCTAGTTTTGCAAGTAATGAGACAATATTCTATTTAATGGAGGTGCTGATGGTGAATATTATAATTATACTTCAGCATTGAGTTTCTGACTGATTGTTACGAATGATGCCTTCATTATGACCCTCCTGTTGTTCTGACCCAGTCTTTTCAGCTTCCAGAATGATTACTATACACAGAGATCTGTTTGCACGTTGAAAAAAATGAAAGTCATCAGCTCTCCTAACCCTGTGTCCAGTGATCTCAAAGGCTTTACCGGATTCTTGGAAAATGAAGTCACTGGGTTTATGACTTATTTTCTTTTCATTTTTAAGACCAGAATTAATATTAGGAGGCAGCCATCTGATGCAGGGTGTACTGCACACTTCTAGGCTTAGAATGTCTGGAAAATAAAATGTGCAGGGAGAATGTGGCACAGAGGAATTTAGACTGTATATTGAAGTGGACCTGTCATTAATGTTCACACATAAATCAATAGGGGGCGCTGTCAGCATTGCCAAATCTCAGTTGAAAACGTACCAGTTTCTTGCCATTGATAAAAATAACTGCTGCTTATAAGCTTTCTTGTGTAGCTCAAAGCCCAGGGGGATCTAAGCCTAACCAGACGCCATGTCATTGGAGACTGAAAAGTCTATTTTTTATCAGTCTGATCCCGCATGAAAGATAGGAGGGTAACTCCCATTTTTAAATTGTTCCCTTATATTCACTTTCCTTTTGCTCCCTCACTGCTCTGTTCAGTTGCAAGGACCAATAAAGATGATGCTATGTTTAGGCTCTAAGTACAACTCCAGCCAAAACTTTCTTCTATCAGTTGTGGAGTGGGAAAGCATTAGAGCCCCCTATCAGGTTCTCATTGATAGTAGGGAAACGTCTTAAAAGTCACACATCACAGCAAAACCCTGTAAGGAGGTGTATGCAGTGGCGGCTGGTGAAATTTTCGGATGGGGGGGGGGGCCCTTCCTTTTTGACCCCTCCCAGTTCTCATAAGCCCCACCGCTTATAGTTTCCACCCCTTGTGTCAGGCGTATACAGCCCAGCATCACCAGATAGGGTATACAGCATTACCAGATAGGAGTATAGGGAGTCACCATATAGCAGTATACAGAGTCACCAGATAGGGGTATACAGAATCACCATATAGCAGTATACAGAGCCCTAGATAGCAGTATACAGTCACCATATAGCAGTATAAAGAGTCCCAGATAGCAGTATACAGAGCTCCAGATAGCAGTATACAGAGCCCCAGATAGCAGTATACAGTCACCAGATAGGGTATACAGAGTCCCAGATAGGGGTATACAGGGTCCCAGATAGGGTATACAGGGTCCCAGATAGGGTATACAGTCACCAGATAGGGGTATACAGGTTTCCAGATAGGGGTATACAGGGTCCAGATAGGGGCTTGCGGTGCCCCCCCCCCGAAGTCAGGACAAGTCCCGCACTTACCCCATCTAATAGGCAGGCTGGCAGTGTGCAGAGGTCGGCTTGCGGAGAGCGGGCTGATAGTGTGCAGAGGCAGTGCTTGCGGAGAGCATGCTGGAGCCTGGCTGGCAGTGGACTGTCCTGCTCAGAAGTCCCGGCGGAGTGCTGTGCCTGCGTGAGTAATCACGCAGCCAGCATGTCCGCCATAGTACCGCCACCACCCACAGCATCCAATGACAGAGAGTCATTGGCTCTGATGGCTCGGGGGCAGCCAATCAGACTATGTGTGTGTACCTGTTCAGCGCACACACATAGTCTTTTATGACTGAATAATCGGCTCACTACTTGCTGTCAGGTGACAGCAAGGAGCCGAGAAATAAAAAAAAAATTAGAAATGTCAATATACCGGTGCCTCCTGCAGGGCCGCACTGGCTTTTTTTTTTTCCTTCATGTCGGCGGCAGGGAGGAGGCGCTCAAGTGCCCCTTATACACCAGCCACCGCTGGGTGTATGACAGCCTCAGCCCGGGCTCTGACCAGGCCCCAAGTTTGTTTTACTCCACCCTGGGTTCCCCATGATGAAGTTCTGCGGGTGGAGTGAAACACTTTGGGAGGCGTGTCCTGGTTGGAGCCCAGACTATCATACACCTCCATACAGGGTTTTCCTGTGATAGGTGACTTTTAGGATTTCCTTTCCCTACTAGATGTTTTGAGCTCGTACAAGCTCTGTCCTTGTCGGCACTCCTTGCGGTTTGTCATGCAAGAGAACCTGGAGGAGCCTTGAGTGGCACCTGTCATTTTTGTTGAGGTTCTCACTGTTGTCTGTGCCTCCGCTGGGGAAATGTTTCCTTGTTTTCCTGTGGTGTCACCAAGACAGACAGTGACCGTAAATTTCTGCAGTGGAGACGCAAACAGCAAAAATTTAATTTTTTAGGTAAAAATGTTAAAACAGCTTTTATAACTGTGTTCCCATTGACAAGACTTCCCCTAACATCCTGGTTCAGCAGCTAGACAGCGCTTCCAAACCTTCCCTACTCTTAAATTGTCTGTGGCTTCATTTTAAGTTGTAGGTGTGATTTAATGATAATATCTACCATTTAAAGCAGGTTTTCTTAACCAGGGTTCCATGGAACCCTAAAGTTCCTCCAGAGGTTGCTAGGGGTTCCTTGAGCAACGAGCAATTTCTACCTCTCAGATAAATTCCCAATGACATCATTAATCTTTTTAGGTATATGTAAGGAGGTAATTCTTCCCGCTGACCACAAATGTAAGTAGAATTCTTTCTCAACCAGGGTTCTATGGAACCCCAAGGTTCTTCCAGAGGTTGCTAAGGGTTCCTTGAGCAATGAGCAATATCTGCCTCTCAGATAAGATCCCACTGACAACATTGATATTTTTTAGGTATCGGAAAGGGGGTAATTCTCCCCAATGACCAAAAGTGTAAGGAGCATTCTTCCTCAACTAGGGTTCCACCAGAGTTTGCTAGGCGCTCCTTGAGCAATGAGCAATATCTGCTTTGATATTTTCAGCTATCTGTAAGGGGGTAATTCTTCCCAATGACCACAAGTTAAAGGAGCATTTTTTCTCAACCTGGGTTCCACCGGAGGTTGCTAAGGGTTCCTTGAGCAATGAGCAATTTCTGCCTCTCAGATAAGTTCCCACTGACATCATTGATCCTTTTAGTTATCTGTAAGAGGGTAATTCTTCCCAATGAGCACAAGTGTAAGGAGCATTCTTCTTCAACTAGGGTTCCACCAGAGGTTGCTAGGGGTTCCTTGAGCAATGAGTAATTTCTACCTTTCAGATAAGTTCCCATTGACACCATTGATCTTTTTAGCTATCTGTAAGGTGGTAAATATTCCTAATGACCACAAGTGTAGGTAGGATTCTTCTTCAACCAGGGGTTCAACCTAGGGTTCCTCCAGAGGTTGCTAGGGGTTTCTTGAGCAATTAGCAATTTTTGTCTCTCAGATAAATTCTCACTGACACCATTGATAGCTATTTGTAAGGGGTAATTCATGCCAATGACCACAAGTGTAAGGAGCATTCTTCCCGCTGACCAACACACTAATGTATCATGAGTTGCAGATAGTAATTGTTAGCAAGGGTTCCTTGGGACCAGAAAAGTATTTCAAGGGTTCCTCTGTGTTGAAAAGTTTGGGAAAGTCTTATTTAAAGCATGTTATAAATCAGTATATATATATATATTGTGGGATATTAGCTCGTGAGGATCAACTTTCCTGAGGAAAATATTCAGCATGCAGGCAACTTTCTTTGAAGTCTGGCGACTTGCCAGGTTTATTGGTAAAATATTTGCATTTTAAAAAACAAACAAAACTGAAAATAAATCCTTGCCATCTGGCGCTAAACTAAACATTATAGTTTCCTCACTATACGGTGTGGGGCTGGCCCCCGACACCCACAAAACATAAGCCACCATGCAAACCTTGTCTTTTAAAGTTCAAACAGACACAGAGCTCCCTCAGATCCCTCTCTGAGTTCCAGGTCAGAGATCACGTGAGATCTCTTCCTGATTATTTAAGCCGCCTGCTGAACTCCAGTGGACCACAAACTCCGGACCGGAATCAGCCCTGCCATGTTGGCTGGTAATATCGGGACCGGACTCTGTTTAATCCAGTCCACATGAACGTATATGAGACGACAGGTAGCATTCGTCTACCACTTCACCTCGCATACCGTCACAATATATATATTTATTTGCTAAAAATAATGATCCTGAGCTCTCTGTAAGAATTTTCAATTATGTAGAGTTGGAGACCAGTACGTCGATTTGTCTGTGCGGGCTGCCCGTCCGCAGTACATTGTGGGCGGCCGGTCCACAAGCATTTAACTGCCAGCTTCTCCTGCTACAGGAATTGGAAAAACAATGGATCTACTGACAGGATCGATAGATAACACTACTATCTTCCAAGGAAGACTCCGGAAAAATTGCTGTGGTAATGCTAGTGACACATTATGGGCTGGCTCACGCTGCAGCTCAGCGACTGGTGTACGGTGCAATCTGGCACTGTCTCCTTTTTTTTTGTTTTGTTTTAAACAAACTTTTTTGAGATGTCACACAGACATCACATAAAGTTCAATTGACCGGCCACGTGATGCGAGGCAGTGGATTGCCTCGCAATGCACTGAACTGAAAAAAGTACTGCATGCAATACTTTTTAGCACGTCGTGCCCGCACACCACTGCAACATACTGACAGTGCTGCGAATGAGGGACATAGAAGACGAGGCCATGGAAGTCGGCTAAAACATCCTTTTATTATTGCATGTGAACAATAGTCAAGAAAGCCAATGAGTTTTGGCCATCAGGCCTTAATCATGAGCCATGATTAACCACTTCATTACTATGCACTTAGAACACTTTACTACCAGACCAATTTTCAGTTTTCAGTGCTGTTGCGCTCTGAATGACAATTGCGCGGTCATGCGACGCTTTACCCAAACAGATTTTTTTATCATTTTGTTCCCACAAATAGAGCTTTCTTTTGGTGGTATTTGATCACCCCTGCGGTTTTTATTTTTTGCGCTACAAATAAAAAAAGACCGAAAATTTTGAAAAAAAAAAAAAATTCTCTATTTTTGTCACAAAACTTTGTAAATAAGTAAATTTTCTCCATCACTGGTGGGCACTGATGAGACTACACTGACGGGGACTGATGTGGCAGTACTGATTGGCACTGATGAGGCGGCACTGATGAGGTGGCACTGATGATGAGGCACTTATATGCAGCAATGATGAGCACTGTTAGGCGGCACTGATAAGCAGCACTGATGGGTACTGATAGGTGGCACTGATATACAGCACTGACGGGCACTGATATGCAGCACTGACGAACACTGCTCAGCGGCACTGATGGGCACTCATAGACAGCACTGATTGTCACTCATAGGCGGCACTGGGCACTGATAGGTGGCACTGATAGGTAGACACTGGTAGGTGGCAATGGTGGGCACTGATATGTGGCACTGGTATGCATTGATAGGGGCACTGGTAAGCACTGATAGGGGCACTGGTGGGTACATATACTGATAGGGGCTCATTCCCTGGTGGTCTAGGGTGGCATCTGAAGGTGGCATCCACTATGTCTCTTACCTGGTGGTCTAGGGGGGTCTCCCTGGTGGTCCAGATCGGCTCCCTGGTGGTCCCTGGTCGGCTCCCTGGTGGTCCTGGGTGGGCACATCCCTGGTGGTCCCTGGGCAGGCTCCCTGGTGGTCTAGTGTGGCGATCCAAGGGGGGGCTGTGCTGATAAATCATCAGCACAAACCCTCCCTGTCAGGAGAGCAGCTGATTGGCTCTCCACTCCTCAGGTCTGCAGACCTGAGTACAGGAAAGCCGATAAACGGCTTTCCTGTGTTACACTGTGACCAGCCGTGATTGGTCACGGCTGATCACATGGTAAAGTGCTTCAGATGGAAGCACTTTACCGAGAACGGTATTGCGGGGGGTCAGACTGACCTCCCACACCACCATTTGCCGCGATGCGCACCCCCCCCAGGCGCGCGGCGGCTTGTTATCCTGAGGACGTCATATGACATCCTCAGAATAACTAAGCCACTTCCCGGCCGTCATTTTGCATATGGGAAGTGGTTAAGGCCTGATGGCCGAAACGCGTTGGCTTTCTTGACTCTTGTTCACATGCAATAATAAAAGGATGTTTTAGCCGACTTCCATGGCACAGCCTTTTTCTTTTTTTTTTGTATGGACTACATGGAAGTTTATAGAGACTTCATAGACTGAGTGCTGTGTTCATGAGGCTCACCAGACATTGCACAGGGGTGGCAGCTCGGATGCACCTGTTCCAATAGAATACGAGGCATTTCGCCTTGTCCATGCAGTAGAACTATTGGAATATTCACCCAATGTAGCCCCACCGCATCTGGTGTGAACCGGCCCTTAATGTGCCATTTTCGATTTTCATTCAGTTACAACTGAAATTTTATTTATTTTCCAAACATTTTGTGTATGAAACCTTTTTAGTATATATACAGATTGACATCCATCATTCATAAAATTAAATATATCTCAATAACGAGCATTGTTCTGTAAAAAAAATGCATTGTATTTGGTGGTGCGTGCATGAGAAAAATTGCATGATCTTTCTAAACGTTTTATTGTAAATAGAAGCAACAAGCAAAAACAATTTCGTGAAATTGCAAAGTGCAGATTTCCAGGTTTGCGGAACAAATTGTATTTTGTCAGTTCTTTTTTTTTCCTTTCCTCCTAAAATGGAAATCTTTGTGCCTTCCCGCTATATCTCCTAGTAAAGTTTTGCTTGCTGCAGAGATGTACGGTGTGGGGAGATAAAACTTATTGATCGGCAGTAAAGACGCCTTGTGCCTCGAGACAAACGGATCCATAGTTTGTTGATACTTTATAAAAGTATGCTGATGAGTTTACTGAAGTTGGAAATATCACACCAATGTATCTTTAATCAAGTAATTGCAGATGCAAGGAACACGGTAGAGGATGAGCGTCTATGCCAAACAGGACTTATTAAACATAGCAGGTCAATATAACCTATACTTATCACAGTAAGCATTACAGTGGACCTTATCATAACCTTACAATTCTACATGAATGAATTCCTAAGTATATACGCACACAAGCCACTTTATTAGGTACACCTTGCTAGTACCGGGTTGGACCCCCTTTTGCCTTCAGAACTGCCTTCATTCTTCATGGCACAGATTCAACAAGGTGTTGGAAACGTTCCTCTGAGATTTTGGTCCATAGTGACATGATAGCATCACACAGTTGCTGCAGATTTGTCGACTGCACATCCATGATGCCAATCTCAAGTTCCACCACATCCCAAAGGCGAGCTTTATTGGATGAGATGCAGTGAGTGTGAAGGCCATTGGAGTACAGTGACCTCATTGTCCAGTGGTGAGATGATTGGAGTACAGTGACCTCATTGTCCAGTGGTGAGATGATTGGAGTGCAGTGACCTCATTGTCCAGTGGTGAGATGATTGGAGTGCAGTGACCTCATTGTCCAGTGGTGAGATGATTGGAGTGCAGTGACATGGTGCATTATCCTGCTGGAAGGAGCCATAAGAAGATGGGGACACTGTAGTCATAAAGGGATGGGCATGGTCAGCAACAATACTCAGGTAGGCCGTGGTGTTTAAACGATGCTTAATTGGTACTATGGGGCCCAAAGTGTGCCAAGAAAATATCCCCCACACCATTACACCACCACCACCAGCCTGAACCGTTGAACCAAGGCAGGATGGATCCAGGCTTTCATGTTGTTTACACCAAATTCTGACCCTACCATCTGAGTGTTGCGACTGAAATTGAGACTCATCAGACCAGGCAACATTTTTCCAATCTTCTATTGAGCTATTTTGGTGAGTCTGTGCGAATTGTAGCCTCAGTTTCCTGTTCTTAGCTGACAGGAGTGGCACCCGGTGTGGTCTTCTGCTGCTGTAGGCCATCTACTTCAAGGTTTCGATGTGTTGTATGTCCAGAGATGGTATTCCATATACCATGGGTGTAACGAGTGATTATTTGAGTTACTGTTGCCTTTCTATCATCTGGAACCAGTCTGCCCATTCTCCTCTGACCTCAACAAGGCATTTTCCTCCACACAACTGCTGCTAACTGGATATTTTGGATAAACCTGAGAGATGGTTGTGTGTAAAAATCCCAGTAGATCAGCAGTTTTTGAAATGCTCAGACCAGCCCGTCTGGCACCAATAACCAGTCCATGTTCAAAGTCACTGTTTGAACTTCAGAAAGTCATCTTCACCACGTCTAGATGCCTAAATGCATTGAGTTGCTGCCATGTGATCGGCTGATTAGCAATTTGTGTTAATAAGCAGTTGAACAGGTGTACCTAAAGTGGCCAGTGAGTGTACAGGGAGAGTATATTAATTTTTTTTTTTCAAAACAGCTCATTAAACAGCAGTCCCTGTTTTCCTGTAGAGTGATTACTGGTCTGCTGCAGGCAGCAGGAAGCATTTCCTCAGTCACCTCTCCCCCAGCAACCAGACTGCAACACTGTAACCTTGTAGTAAGTCACAGAGTCACAGCAAATTCCTGCTGCCATTTTGACAGTCGGGAATTGCCGGTGTTCTCTCGATATACCCGATTTAGCAAAATCTCCAATTACGTCACTTCCGGGTACAGTAAACCGTCCATAAATGGAGAGTTTGACGACTTGACGTTTTGACACAACGCCAGGAGCTGTAAACACTCCGGTACATGAACACTTTGCTGTTTTGACACAACAGCGGGTAACAAGGAAAAAGTTGTCGCCGCTGCGGAAGAGGCCATTTTCTTGGTTAGTATCGGAGCAGACTAAAGCCTGTACACACGGGACGACAATCGTACATACGATCGTCTCAAATCGTATGTTGGCTGTTGTATGTAGCATACTGACTGCACTACACGATCGTACGACCAAAGAAAGAACGTTCAGGTGCATGCAATTAGCATCCGGCCGTTCCTGACTTCTGAGCATGCGTGTTTTGCACAATACAACTTGTTGGACCAACTTCTCTGTACACACAATACAACGGTCGTATGAGCGCTTGTTGGTACGACCAAGTTTTCTAGTTTGCTCATACAAATCCCGTTGTACGACCGTCGTATGTCGGCTGTTCTAATCGCGCGTACGAACGATCGATTTCGCATACAACGGTCGTTCGTACGATCTGCTGTATACGATCGTCGTCCTGTGTGTACGAGGCTTAAGAATATACACTCATGATATAGTCTACCAGAGTGTTTACGGTTCCCGGTGATGTGGCAAAACAGTCGTCAAAATCACCAATTACCGGTGGTTTACAGTAACCGGAAGTGACGTAACTGGACATTTTGATGAATTGGCTATATTGACAGAACAATATAGCCAATATAAAAAAAAAAATTGGGTTATACATTGTGATTTTATTTTTTGCATTAAAATTCATTAACCACTTCACCCCTGGAAGGATTTCCCACCTTAGGACCAGAGCACTTTTTGCGATTTGGCACTGCGTCGATTTAACTGGCAATTGCGTGGTTGTGCGACGTTGTACCCAAACAAAATTTGCGTCCTTTTTTTCCCACAAATAGAGCTTTCTTTTGGTGGTATTTGTTCACCTCTACATCATTTCTGATCACCGCTATAAACAAAAGAATTTTGCAAAAAAAAAAAAAACAATATTTCTTACTTTTTGCTAAAATACATGTAAAAAAAACCCCATTTTTTTCATTGGTTTTGGCCGATTTATATTCTTCCTCATATTTTTGGTAAAAAAAAATTGCAGTCGGTGCTTATTGATTGGTTTGCGCAAAAGTTGCCGCGTTTACGAATGATGAGAATTCATTTATGGAGTTTTTATTATTTTTTTTCATTTTTTATTAGTAATGGCGGCGATCTGCGATTTTTAGCAGTACTGCAATATTGTGGCGGACATGTTGGACCATTTTGACACTTTTTTGGGACTATTGGCATTTATACAGCGATCAGTGCAATGGAAATGCATTGATTACTGTATAAATGTCACTGGCAGGCAAGGGGTTAACCTGCAGGGGGCGCTCTAAGGGGATAACTGTGTTCCCTCAGTGTGTTCTAACTGTATGGGGGCTGGGGGAGGGGAGTGATCATGGCTCCCATACACAGGAAGCCTGTGATCACATCCCTTCCCCCTCTGTCAGAACGGAGATCCGTGTTTACATACACGGACCCCCGTTATGTCACTCTGGGGGAGTGATCGCGGGTAGCCGACGGACATCGAGTCTACCCTACCCGCTCCCTGGCCCCTCCGGAACACAGTGATACTCGTCCTTGCGGCGTTTCGCGATAACGAGCCAAGTTGCCACTGTCAAGCCACGGCGGGCGGTCGGCAACTAGTTAAAGTGTATTTTTTCCAAAAAAGTTGTCATTCCACGAGCATGCGCAATTTTAAAGCATGACATGTTGGGTATCTATTTATTTGGCGTAACATCGTCTTTTATATTTTACCAAAAAAATGACTGTGCAAATACTGTGTGACATAAAATAATTGCAACAACCACCATTTTATTCTCTGGGGTCTCTGCTAAAAAAAAAAAAACTATAATGTTTGGGGGTTCTAAATCATTTTATAGCAAAAAATACAGATTTTTACTTGTAAATAAAGAGTGTCAGGTAAGGCCGGGTCTTGAAAAACCTCCATCATAATTTTAATATGTCCCCAGTCCCTGGTACTATGGGGAGCTCCTCCGATGTTGGGTTACTACGAGTGCCATTATTTGGTTGGTAGGCATGCTGGGATTTTTAATCTCTTGACAACCTCAAAGGCAAAGGTTGCTGAGGCTTTGTATTTATGGGGCTCTTTGGGGCCCATCACATATTAAGAGGTCGTTGTCTGCAGAAGACAAACAGGAAGGCAGGTGGCTCAGTGGATTCATGGCATTTAATAAAAGTGACACAATGTGGAAACACTGACATATGTTTGTGGACTGGCTACTAAAGCATCCCTGATTGTGAGCCGCTGCGGACATCAGTCATGTGTAACCCTGAAAAAGCCCCTTTATACAAACCAACCCATGCATCAATAATTAGATTACTGCCAAAGGAAGAGACCGCCCCAATATACAAATGTATGCACTGCCAGCTTCCCATGTGTGCTGATTTCACTGATGGAGTTTATCTGAACTATACAAGCACTGCATACATTTTAAAGAATAACTCCACTTTTAAAGGAAAAAAACAGCAAATAATAATAAAAATAATAAAATGGCACATACAATTGCTAGACGGGCCATACTGTGATCTACAGTTAATAAAAATGACCCTTTCTTTTCAATCTAGAGCCGCCATGGTTTGCTCTAAAAGTCACTGCAATTAGGCAACCCCAGAAATGCCATCTCCCTGTGTGATTGGCTCACTAAGATACAATGAGGCCACCCGTACATTTAAAGCTGAATGCCAGGCAGACGGAAAAGACACACAAAATACAAGTCATGTAAATATGTGAATTTCACTTGGCATTGGCTTTTTACAGCAGAGCTCAGAGAGGTGGATGGAGAAGCAGCGCATCAGGAGCTGAACAATTGTTCAGCAGTGCAAGGAGCCAAGCTGATAGAAGGAGAGAGCAGAGGCAGAATAAAGAGCTCATTAGACATGTGCAGTTTGTCTCATCTCGTTCAGTAATTGAAATTCTGACAAATTTTTACGTTATTACAATAATAACAAATTTAAACTAATCCAAAATAACGAAACAAAATTTTGTCTGAAATCCGAATTTGAATGGAATTTGAAAACAAATTTGAAATATAAACATACAGTAATACCTTGGTCAGGGCCGTCTTTAATATTGATACGTATTCTTGGGCCCTCCCGAATCCACTTATCAACTATTTGCGGGCTCAAGGGGTAGCTGCTTTGGGCCCCACAACAATGACTGGGCCCAGGGCAGCTGCCCCTTTTGCCCTGCGTTAAAGACGGCCCTGACTTTGGTTTGCGAGTAACGTGGTATACAAGCGTTTTGCAAGACGAGCAACATTTTTTCTAAATTGTAACTTGATATGCGAGCGCTGTCTTGCAAGACAAGCAGTAGAAGGATCACAGTTTTAATGTAAAAAACAAGTGCAATTACACTCACAACGTATATCCTGCATTAAGGAGTCTGATGCTCATCCACGTAAAGCTGCTGGAATATGCAGTAAAGCCGCTGTTATAAAGAGTACTGTCTGTGGCCAGAAGTCCGGGGGTGCTGGTGGCTCCCAGCACTTCCTGGAGGACTCAGAGACACTCCCAGCTGGACGGGTGCAATGCGCGTTCGGAGCACCCGGAAGCATGGGCGTCCGCAGAACTTTTTTAAGGGGAGGGCATAATTTTAAGGTCATCCATGCTCTGCCCCTTTTTGACAATGTCATTATTACATTATCACGGTCAGAGACTGCAGACATAGTATATGAGATGGTCAGAGACTGCAGACATAGTATAGGAGATGGTCAGAGACTGCAAACATGATACAGGAGATGGTCAGAGACTACGGACATAGTACAGGATACGGTCAGAGACTGCGGACATGGTACAGGAAACAGTCAGAGACTGTGGACATGGTACAGGAGATGGTCAGAGACTGTGGACATGGCCCAAGAGACTGTCAGAAACTGCATACATGGCTCAAAGGATAAGGACCTACTGGGGAACCCCCGATCCGATCCCTGATGCCAGGGGGGGGGCAATTGCCCCCCCTTGCCCCTACCTGAGGATGCCCATGCCCGGAAGTATGAACATTTCCCGAGTGTCTCCGAGTGTAGACGCTTTATACATTGCAGGTAATTTTGGTGGCTCATCCAAGGAGTATGGATGCTACATTAATACTGAAGTACAGTCTGGAGAACATAGAGTGATGGTTCGGCTTAAACCTCCTTCTGTATTGACTGTGAGTAGACATTCAAAGTCTACCGTTTTTTGGTCTTTTTTCGGGTACCCTGTTCCCTAACCCCTCTCAGCCTGGGGTTTTTGACTATAAAAAACTCTGTTAAATCTTCCACCTCAATTTCCTCCAACCCACAAAGAGGCAAGGATTCTGCCCTAAGTGGAAGTGGAACAAAGTATTAAGAAAGCCTCAACAATGTACAACTAGGCCCGGTGAGTAGGCACAGCTGACCTTGGCCACTAACTAAGCTGTAGTAGAGGAGAGAATCCTGAGATGATGCCAACAGCTTCTGCTACGAGGAGCAGGAATGAGGCCTGGCAGGTCCACATCCAAATGGGAGGCTTCCTGAATGGAGATAGCATAGCCCCTGCCAGTGGCGGTTGGTGCTCAATATTTTGGGAGGGCGGCAAACCAACACCATCCCCCGGCGGGAGACGCATGGCAATGCGGTGATCCCCCCGCGGGAGATGGATGGGAATGGGGCGATCCCCTCACCCCCCCCCCCCACAGGAGACAGATGGGAATGCGGCGATTTCCCCCATGGGAGATGGACGGGAATGTGGCAGCGATCAGAGGCCTCCTTACCTTAGGAAGGAGGCAGATCAGGCAGACACGGATCCGGGCCAACTTTCTCCTCCAAGCCGAACAGGAAGTGGGTCCTGACTGAGACCCGACTGTCCAGGAGTCCTAAGACTCCGTGGCCAATCGGGTCTCAGGAACTGCTTCCTGATTGGCCGGGAGGAGAATCAGGAAGACAATAGCGAATATTAATTCGCTATTGTCACACAAGTGGGTGGGCTCGGAGCACAGTGCTCTGAGCCACGAGCCTACCATTTTTTTGTAGCCAAGCCTCAGACTAATCACGTGCTTCAAAAAAAAAAAACAACCCCACTGAAATCCATGCATCTGGCTCCCCGCATGTAGATTAAAGGGCCAGGCGCATGGATGGGGGGGGCGGTGCCTGTGTGCCCCCTATGGACGGGCAGCCACTGGTCCCTGCACTTTCCTTGCTACCTGCCACTATGTGCTGTCCCTACCAGGCGGGGAACCCATCCCTACACATACCACTCGCACAAAGCGCACCAAAACCGGGAGCCAGAGTCTTAAATAGACACTGTCCTGTCCCAAGATGGCCACCAAGATCACATGGAGCGCCAGCGTCCAATCAGATAGCTGTCCCCCTGGGGACCACAGGAAATCATAGAGGAGCCAAGTTCCTCCCCTCCCCATCTACAGTTGGAAGTAAAGACTGCACCTGCCTTTTGTCAGTAAGCTGGTGATCTGGGTACCCATTCTTGTGACGCTTATGAGCTAGTCCCAAACACTCCCACTGCAGGCTCCTTGTTGTCTCACATGAAAAACCAAAATAGAATAAAGGGAACACGCTTTTCATTCATTGGATTTCAGTGTAAATACATGCTGCTTAGGAAAGCCCAGACTGGCATCCATCCACCCATCGGGGCATTTAATTATTTGCATAACTCCTCCCAAGAGCCAGCCCACTGCTTCATCAGGACTCTGGAGAGGAGTACTGAGGCTGGGTGTTGTTTTCAGGGGCACCCTGCTGGCCCCTCCCACTAGCTGTGATCTGCCTGCGTTGCATAGAGAAGCACAGATAGCCAATGATGACATCACAGCATCTAAAATAGAGACCGTAATAAAAACGAATAAAGTTGTATTTTGTAAAAATTCCTCAAAATGTTGATATAGGGAAAAAGGAGGAACAAAGAAGAAAACAGAGAAGAAGAAGGAGAAGACATAAACGTTAGCAGATTAATCTTGAGCTTTAAATGCACTAGCTCTGAAAAATTGCGCATTTAATAAACGGACAGCAAGGCTTAAATTTGCAGGCGCATTCTTTAAACTGTCCCCATTACCGCTATTAATGTAATTATGAGAGAGATGTGCTTTCCCTTCACTGAGGTACATTTGTACGGAAAATAAATGGAACACAAAACTAAAGTTGATCAATTAGGGAAGCATGACATTGAATGAATGAGCATTTAAAGGAAAAAAAACATTGTAATTTCCAAACATGAATTTTAATGCATTAACTAATTAAATCAAATGAATCCAGAACTGCAAATGTCAGACTTCTTGGAAACACTTAGCGGAGCTGTTTTTAGTGGTAAAATAGCAGATTAAAAATAATTTTTATTTTCAACAAAAATTAATCTCAGTTAGAGTCAGCGTGCCTCGGGTTTAACCCGCCAAATGCCAAAGCGAACCTGACCACTCCGCACCGCTGACTGCCAAAGCGAACCTGACCACTCCGCACAACCGAATGGCAAAGCAAACCTGACCACTCTGCACCGCTGAATGCCAAAGCGAACCTGACCACTCCGCACCGCCGAATGCCAAAGCGAACCTGACCACTCCGCACCACCGAATGCCAAAGCAAACCTGACCACTCCGCACCGCCGAATGCCAAAGCGAACCTGACCACTCCGCACCACCGAATGCCAAAGCGAACCTGACCACTCCGCACCACCGAATGCCAAAGCAAACCTGACCACTCCGCACCGCCGAATGCCAAAGCAAACCTGACCACTCCGCACCGCCGAATGCCAAAGCAAACCTGACCACTCCGCACCGCTGAATGCCAAAGCGAACCTGACCACTCCGCCCCCCGGAATGCCAAAGCGAACCTGACCACTCCGCACCGCCGAATGCCAAAGCAAACCTGACCACTCCGCACCGCTGAATGCCAAAGCTAACCTGACCACTCCACAAAGGTGCTGGGAGCTAAAGCACTGATGGTCAACTTCCTTCATAGGGTGGAGGTCAAGTGCAGTCCCCCTGATGTCACCATAGGGATACATATAAAATTCTTTGAATATTCATTATCAGGGACAGTAGACGCACAGCAGGATATGGTCAAAGGCCACTGGAACGATACAAGAGATGGTCGGAGACTGAGAACATGATACAAGAGATGGTCAGAGACTGCAGGCATGATACAGGAGATGGTCAGAGACTTCAGAAATGATACAGGAGATGATCAGAGACTAGAGACATGATACAGGAGATGGTCAGAGACTGCAGACATGATACAACACATGGTCAGAGACTGCAGACATGATACAAGAGATGATCAGAGACCGCAGACATGATACAATAGATAATCAGAGGCTACAGACATGGTACAAGATATGGTCAGAGACTGCAGATATGATAGAAGAGATGCTCAGAGATTGCAGACATGATACAAGAGATTGTCAGAGACTGCAAACATGATACAACAGATAATCAGAGACTACAGACATGATACAGGAGATGGTCAGAGACTGCAGACATACTACAGGACATGGTCAGAGACTGCAGACATACTACAGGACATGGTCAGAGACTGCAGACATACTACAGGGCATGGTCAGAGACTGCAGACATGATACAAGAGATGGTGGGAGACCGCAGACATGATACAACAGATAATCAGAGACTACAGGCATGATACAGGAGATGGTCAGAGACTGTAGACATGATACAAGAGATGGTGAGAGACTGCAGACATGATACAACAGATAATCAGGGACTACAGGCATGATACAAGAGATGGTCAGAGACCGCAGACATGATACAACAGATAATCAGAGACTACAGGCATGATACAAGAGATGGTGAGAGACCGCAGACATGATACAACAGATAATCAGGGACTACAGGCATGATACAGGAGATGGTCAGAGACTGTAGACATGATACAACAGATAATCAGGGACTACAGGCATGATACAGGAGATGGTCAGAGACTGTAGACATGATACAACAGATAATCAGGGACTACAGGCATGATACAAGAGATGGTCAGAGACCGCAGACATGATACAACAGATAATCAGAGACTACAGACATGATACAAGAGATGATCAGAGGCTGTGGACAAAATACTTTTTTTGAGTTACTGAGCATGTGCAGTAACTCAAATAAAGTTGATGCTGTGACCTGAGACATGACCCTGAACCCAGCACTGGTGGAGCAGAGCTCAGCTGACATGTATGTATATGTGGTAGCTGCATTCGTTTTCATATTTACATTTTATGCTTGCACAAAAAAAAACAAAAAACTGTTAATCCAGCAAGAAATCAAACAATGTTATCCGTTTTACCTGGTCTCTTCCACAAACTACAGATCATCTCCCCCTATATTAGGAGACAAGGAGAGAGGAAGGTGTTCTATAGTCCTAACACAATTCCTGTCTTAGGATGACAGTGCTGTTCTTCCATAGATGCCGTACACTGTGTATGTATGGTCACGCTAGGACAGGAAGGGTTTAAATGGCAGGATCATTGTGTGAAAGTAAAGGAAAAAAAAGCCTGAGCAAAGAAAACAAATGCAGTCACCATATCCAAGGACTGATAAGGTGCAATATATTCCATTTTTGTTCTCGGATTTGAATACACTTTAACTTCTCACCATCTCCTGCAGCAGTGCCTCCTAGCCTTAGATGAACAAAGAGCCTCTGAGAAGTCTTCCTGAACATCAAAATAACTCCGTTTCACAATGGAATTTGGAGATGATGGATCTAATTATTATTCATGCTTTTCTCCAAACTCTATTTCTGGGTTGATTTATAATTAAAATGTCAGTAAATCTCATATCACCATTAGCGTTCGGAGAAAAGCACATCTTTAAGAGTGTCGGGGCGCAGCAGCTATTCCCAGGGCCGCCGAAATAAGTGCTGAGCTTGTGCATCCAGTCATAACAGAAGATAGAGCTGGCCAGTTATTAGCCGCCTAGTGCTAATCTATGATCCAAATGAAGAACAAAGAGGATAAAATGCTGTAGTGAAAGCATTGTAAGTGAAGTATTTCTACAGCGTTTACTTTACATTTACTACCATGACTAGTTATCTAGGTATCAAGGCCAGGGCTGGATTAAGAGCATCATGGGCCTGGTGCTGAAGAAGTTACATCCTCCTCCTTTGCCGGGGCCTGTGCTTGAATTTGATTGGTTGCTATGATGCTAGGCGGTCCAAGCAACCAATAATTTTCACAGCACTGGACACTGGGCAGTGGTGGCCAGCGGTGGTATCATGGTGCCAGGGGGAAGTTCTTGGGCGGCTGGGCCTATATTAAGGTAGGGGCCTGGAGCTGGAGCTCCAATAGCCCTTATATTAATCTGGCCCTGATCAAGGCTACAATGAGACTAAATATGCAGCGCATACCTAGTTGTGGACATTGGACATACCACACATGTCCCATTGAAGTTCACAGGACGTGCGTAGTACTTCCTGTCCCTCTGCAGCTCTCCCCCTCGCACTTGCCGGCAGTCCCCGGCTGTCAAAATTACAGCCGGGAGTTGCTGTGTGAATACAGGACTGTAGAAGTTGCTGCTTCAATCAGCAATTTTTAGCGGTGGACAAATCTTACACTTTTTGGGGACCAGTGACACCAATACAGTGATCAGTGCTAAAAAAATGCACTGTCACTGTATAAATTACATTAGCAGGGAAGGGGTTAACACCAGGGGCAATCAAGGGGTTAAGTGTATGCCTATGAGTGCTTTCTAGCTGTGGGTGGAGTGGTGAAAAGCTTAGCTGAAACACAAGATCTCTCTTTTACTCCCTGACAGTACAGCGGTCTCCCTTGTTTACATTGGCAGACTGTCATTCTGCCTTTCCTCTGAATGAACGGCGGGTCCCAGCTAGGGTTGCCACATCATCCCTTTAATCCAGGATACATATTATTTTCACAGGTTCTGTGGCTGATTAAGGTGATAATTAAACTCACTTGGTGCCTTATCTGCATTAAATTAGCCTCGGAACCTGTGCAATTCATATGTGTCCTGGATTAAAAGGGATGATGTGGCAACCCTAGTCCCAGCGGCCATTGCAGACACTAAACCCGCTGAATGGTTCCCGCTGCGTCCAATCAAGAGCAAGTTTGGGGTGGAGGAACTTGACTGGCCTGCACAGAGTCCTGACCTCAAACCGATAGAACACCTTTGGGATGAATTAGAGCAGAGACTGCGAGCCAGGCCTTCTCGTCCAACATCAGTGCCTGACCTCACAAATGTCCTTCTGGAAGAATGGTCAAACACTCCCATAGAAACTCCTAAACCTTGTGGACAGCCTTCCCAGAAGAGTTGAAGCTGTTATAGCTGCAAAGGGTGGGCCAACTCAATATTGAACCCTAAGACTGGGATGCCATTAAAGTTCATGTGCGTGTAAAGGCAGGCGTCCCTTGTGATAACAATAAAGTTGATCCAAAAAATAAAAAAATAAAGATGCAACATAAAAAAAAAGGTAAATAATAATAAAAAAAAATTAACGTGCCCCCCGTCTCCCTGTGATCAAGCGCAAATACACGTGCACATAGGTTCCTGCGCGCATTGATTGTACCACGCATGTGAGGTATCGCCGCAAAGCTTAGAGTGAGAGCAATAATTCTAGGGTCAGGCCTTCTGTGTGACTCTAAACTGGTAACCCATAAAAGCTTTTAAAGGGTTGCCTATAGAGATTTTTAGGTACCATAGCTTGGCGCTGTTCCACAGGCGTGCGCAATTTTGAAGCATGACATGTTAGGTATCAATTTACTCGGCGTAACATCATTTTTTATATGTTATCAAAAAAATTGGGTATTATATTGTGTTTTTGTGCATTAAGATCCATTAATGTGCATTTTTTCCAAAAAAATCAGTGTAACTCCAAACTGGTAACCCATAAAAGCTTTTAAAGCATCACCTATGGAGATTTTTAGGTACTGTAGTTTGGCACCATTCCACAGGCGTGCACAATTTTAAAGCGTGACATGTTAGGTATCTATTTACTCGGTGTAACATCATCTTTTATATTTTATCAAAAAATTGGGTATGATATTGTGTTTTTGTACATTAAAATCCATTAAAGTGTATTTTTTTTTTTTTTTTAATTTGTGTTGCAATACCCAACATTCTATTTTCCAGGGTCTCCGCTTTAAGAAATTATATAATGTTTGGGGGTTCTAGGTAGTTTTCTAGTAAAGAAATGCTATTTTTTAGATGAAAGCGAGGAATGGGCTGGACTGTCACTGGTTAAAGAAGGAGAAGGCCCTAATAATATGTGAGGATCTATCACTGTACTGCAAGGTCTGCTTTACAATTCAAATGACTAGATGTGGCAGAGTTAATTTGACGTGAAAATTATTTCTACCCAGAATGAAAAACTGTAATTAGGTGTGAAATGCGACTTTTTTTTTTAAAATAAAGAATAAGTGTGTTTGAGTTAAAATTAAATATTTCCCCTTTGGCCCTTATCAAAAATATAGCGATAGATAAATGGACCTTAAATGTAGATGTGCCTCACTGGGCAACACTTGGGTATCCCCTCCCGAGAACTCTAAAACCATGCTCTGATCAAATGTGGCAGTGCCCGCTTTCACTATTATCATTGGTGGCCCCATTCATATTTCGCGTAGTGGGAACGGGCATTACCGCCCGCAATCCGTTGGGGCGACTTACACGCATTTCCGCGTGTCACGCGTCGGGCAGCCCATTCGCTTCGTCACCCAAAAGAAGCTCATGCGGCTTTTTGGGCAATGAGCTTAGCGCAACATTTTGCCATGAATGACACACAATTTTTGTCGTGCCAAAATCAAACCACGTTTAGGGTGCCATTAAAGCGGGGTTCCACCCAGGTAAAAGGATTTTAACAATCGGCCACTCACCTGTCCCTCACTCCAGCGATGCGGTCGCCCGAGGGCTCGCTCCTCGCCCCCTCCCCTTGGCGGCGCCGGCATCATAAGTGTGGGCACCCTGGCTTCAAAGCCGGGCACCCACTGTGGATGCGCGAGTCGCACTGGGCCTTGTGACTGGCTGTATCTTCTGGGATCTGTGACGTGTCCCAGAAGATCGCTGGGGGGGAGGTGGACTTCCTTCCCTGAGCCGCGGCGCCAGGGGAGGATGTGGACCTGGTCAACCCCCCAAAAAAAGACATGCCAATTGTGGCATGTCGGGGGGTCACCTTCCATTAAAACGGAAGTTCCACTTTATGGTGGAATTCCGCTTCAAGAATGAATGGCACCCAAATGCGCGTTGCCTGTTTTGGAATCGTGGGCAGAATCGTGCTGACTCTACCCGTGAATCCGAATTACTAGGTGCGAATGAGGCCTTGGTGTTCTCATTTGTGACGTGTTGTTTTCTCCAACCTTACAAATGAACGTTAAAGTCGAACTCCAAGTAGATGTAAAAGATCGTCATACCTGTAAAATGTTACAGAAATCCCCATCTGCATTCATTTCCTTTATGCCTCTGTCTATGATTCATTTTGCTCTCTCAAAATCCATCTTCAGATGCACTGGGAGCAAAGAGTGTAAGAGATACGTGATGAGTGAAAGAACACATCCCCGGCATCCCTTTAGATAAGCACATTCCTACCTGATGGTCACTGAATGGTGCAGACCATAGGCGTGCACAGGGGGTGTCCTTAGGGTTGCCACATCATCCCTTTAATCCAGGACACATATTAATTACACAGGTTATGTGGCTGATTAAGGTGTTAATTAAACTCACTTGGTGCCTTACCTGCATTAAATTGGCCTCAGAACAACCTGTGTAATTCATATGTGTCCTGGATTAAAGGGATGATGTGGCAACCCTAGGTGTGCCAGGTGTGCTTGGGCACACCCTAATCGCTGCAAGCGGTCTCCCTATTGCCTGGGTTTTCCCCTGTGTTGCGCCCGCCCCTTCCCTGCAGTGTTGCATACTTAGGGTTGGCACATCATCCCTTTAATCCAGGACACATATCAATTACACAGGTTGTTCTGAGGCTCATTATATGCAAATAAGGCACCAAGTGAGTTTAATTACCACCTTAATCAACCACAGGACCTGTCTAATTAATATGTGTCCTGGATTAAAGGGATGAGGTGGCAACCCTAGCTGACCACCCTCCTCTCCTCTCCCCCCTGCTCCCCTGCTCCTGTGTGGTATGTTTCAGAATGGAGAGTTGGGGAAGGGGCTGGTAAATATGTCATTTACTGGCCCCTTCCTTTTCTAAATGAACACACTCACTCACTGTGTTTATTCATAAACAAAGCATAGTAAACTGTTTACTATGCTTCAGTCTGTGAATGAACAGGAAGCCGCTCAGCAGAGAGCACTTCCCATTCATTCACTGCCCTGTGCAGCTGAGGCTGCAGAAAAAGGTGTGTGTGTTTGAACTTTGGGGTGCTCACCCTAATGCAATAGACTGCGCACACTTATGGTGCTGACTTTAGCTGTTCCGCGCTGATCAATTGCTTGATTACTGTTCCGGGAGCAAATCTGAGAATGTAATCACGCAACTGATGGGCAGACTGTATAGCTAAAGTCTCCACCACCCCCTGTCCAGCTCCTTCCCCTGAACATGCATGTCTAAAGGGTGCCTGGGAATGAGTTATTTCACTGTTGCAATCAGCAAGAAGCTGATTTATCACTGTTGGCTGTGATAAAGAACCAGAAATGCTAAAAAACAGCAGCCCCAGCTACAGGGATGAGTGGACTGGGGATGCTTAACTATTTCAATACTAATACAGCGTTTTGAGTCAGTGATTTATGCTTTTATTAATAGTTAATGTAACGAATGTGACTTTAATACTTATTTAAAGTGCTTGACGTTTTTTTATCTGTTACTTAACCCACAACAGTAAAATCAGTGTGTATATGCAGTAAAGCATGCTTGTTATACTCACTGTGGAACCTAAAGGGTTAATCCTCTGCATTGTGTAAAAAGGCTGTTTAATCCTGTCTTCTCTGATCCTTCCCTTCTTCCACAGTCCCCAATCCATCTCCTGATAGAACAGAGCCTTGAGGACACGCTGCACATGCTCAGTTTGGTGTGTATTTTTTTTCTTGGGTGGGTGCATGTGATCAGCACAGGGCCAATCAGCACTGTCCAGACAGAGGGTCTGGGGGCCATGTAGCCTCATAGGACAGTCAGAGCAGAATGAAAACTCCTCCTACAAACTTTAACCAGACACTGATAGAAGTCACAAGACTGCTATATACTGCTGATGAGAAAAGGTATCTAGCAGTTTACAGTTACTAAAACCCATGTTCTGTGTACTGTGGGAGACCAAATATAGGGAATGAAAGCTCCTGGGTTTAGTAACACTTTAATTCATCCTATGCATTAGGATGAAAGCCTTCTGTGTGCAGCAGCCCCCCTAACAGTTACCTGAGCCCATCTTGATCCAGTGATGTTGCACAAGAGGCTCGGCACTCCTTAAGTGGCTGAGACAGCAGCAGAGCCATTGGCTCCTGTTGCTGTCAATCAAAGTGACCAAGCCAATGAGGAGATAGAGGGGGGCGGGGCCAGACCGTAGCTCGGTGTCTGAATGGACACACAAAGCAGCAGTTCGGCTTGGGTGCCCCCATAGCAAACTGTTTGCCGTAGGGGAACTCGACAGGAGGGAGGGGCCAGGAGCGCCAGCGAGTGACCCGAGAAGAGGAGGATCCGGGCTTCTCTCTGCTAAACTTTAGTAACACTTTAAGGCACACTGTAAGTTAAAGCAGTTGTAAAGTCTCAAGGGTTTTCACCTTAATGCAAAACCTTCTGTGCTTCAGCTGCCCCCAGAGCCCCCCTTTTTATTACCTGAGCGCGATCGTTCCAGCGTCAAGGACGAGCCCAGCAGCTCCAGCCTCTGTCTCGGGTCCTCGTTGGATAGATTGATTGGCTCCCGCTGCTGTCGGTCTTTGTCAATGGACGCAGCAGCAGGACTAGTGAGTGCGCCCGCATGGGTGCCCCACAGGGCAAGCGTCTCTCCATGGGGACACCCGATGAAGAGGAGGAGCGCTGCCAGGGCACCCCAGAAAAGGAGGATCAGGGCTGGACATGTGCACTGCTGAAAAATGTGTTTGTTTTCATTTCATTCATTTGTTTTTCATTTGTTATGATCGCAATTCATAAATTGGAAAATTCGTAAATTCTTAAATTCGTAAATTCAAATATTCGAAATTCCGAAAATAAGAAAGAAAATCTGAAAATAAGAAAGAGCAAAAATCTGAAAATTTGAAATAATAACTAACCAACTAATAAAAAGAACTATTAAATTATAGGTATTGGAATTTCCTTTCAAATTTGGCTGTTAGTGAAGGTAACGAATACGAATTTATCCGAAGTTACGAATTATCCAAAATAACGAATGCCGCATCTAAAAGAATGGAACATAACAAATTAATAATAAATAATAATATTAATAACAATAAAAAGTTATTATTATTGTTCTTTATTATTATTAATTTGCTATATTCCATTGGTTTAGATGCGGCATTCGTTTTTTTCGAATAATTTGAAAGGAAATTCCAATACCTATAATTTAATAGTTAATATTAGTTATTATTAGTTCGTTATTATTTCAGATTTTCAAATTTTCAGGTTTTCTTTTTTTTTTTTTTCTTTTTTTATTCCAAAAGATTTGGTTGGAGGATAATGTGATTACCAAAGGATACAATTGTAACAGTTAATACAGATGTAAATGAATAGGAGGGTACAAATGATCTCAGGTTATGGTATATAATAATAAACAAACATTCAGCAAGTATAAGTCACTCAACAGTAAATCATAACTATCTTTTCCATTTAAATTTTATTAGGGTTGGAGAGTGTGATGTTTTTAAACCTATATTTATGCTGGGGAGTTTTATTCTCTCATTTCTTTTTTTTTTATTATTTATTTCCTTCCTTTTGTGCGTGAGCAGCACGCCATATATAGCAAAGGGGGTGGGGGTGGGGAAGGTATAAGGAGTGTTTTGCAGTAGGGGTTCGCTTACTTTGATAGTTATCATGGTTATTTTGTTGGAAGGATAACCTCAGGGTATATGAGGATGTGTTGAAATCAAAAGTTCAAAATGTATCTAACGTTCAAGGAGTCTCCCACAGTTCTGCGATATGAGTCTGAAAGTTTGAATCGGGTCCAATTTGCCCAAGTTTTTGCATAAGTAGAAGGGGAGTCTCGACGTTTTTGCATAAGTAGAAGGGGAATCTCGACGTTTTTGCATAAGTAGAAGGGGAGTCTCGACGTTTTTGCATAATTAGAAGGGGAGTCTCAGTGTTTTTGCACAATTAGAAGGGGAGTCTCAACTTTTTTTGTATAATTAGAAGGGGAGTCTCAATGTTTTTGCATAATTAGAAGGGGAGTCTCGACGTTTTTGCATAATTAGAAGGGGAGTCTCGACATTTTTGCATAATTGGAAGGGAACTCTCGAGCTATTGCGATGAGTTCTTCATAGGTGCGTGCAGCCTATTGTATTAGGTTGTGAACCACAAAGCGCAAACAAACACGAGTGTGTGTATATATATTTGTCAGAAGGGCAGAGATTGGTGTCAGTAGTTTATTTTTTTTTTTTATTTTATATATTTTTTTTACAATTTTGTTTTTTTATTATTTTTTACAATATTACATTTTTTTTTTTTTTTTTACAATTTTAGTTAGGAGCCCTGCTGGGGGCCTTTGATGAAATATCAGGGGTCTAAACAGACCCCTGATGTCTCACTTTTGAGACAGAGAAAGTGACCGAGGACAGACATTCCCCCGTCCCTTTCTCTGCAGACAGGCAGCAGGGGGAATCTGCACAGTACAGGGTGATTAGGGTGTGCCCAGGCACACCTTCCACCCTATGTGCGCACGCCTATGGAGTTCTTCCATTTCTGCTATTCTGTTAATTTGTCAGGTTTTCTAATTTTTGGATTTTATTCTTATTTTCGGATTTATGTTCTTTTGAATTTTCGGATTTCCGTTCTTATTTTCTAATTTTGAATTTTCGAATTTCCTCATTTTTTTATCGAATTTACAAATATTCTGAAAAATTCGTTAAATGGGTTTTCGTTGAATTGGATATTCCCGAATTAACAAATTTGTCGAAATTCGTTAAAAAACAAATTTGAAGCGAAAAGGAATTGCACATGTGTAATCTGGGCTGCTCTGTGTAAAACCCTTGCACAGAGCTGGTAAGTATAAAATGTTTGTTATTTAAAAAAAAAAAAAAATGAACAAACCTTTAGCCTAGGTTCACATTGGTGCGGGTTCCCGCATGTCAGTCCTGACTTCAGGTGCGATTTCAGACATGTGTGCTTGTTGCTTCCCGGATGTCAATGGAAATCGCAACTAAAATCGCCAGTAGTAGTAGTACAGAAACTACGTTTGGAAATCGGTGTAAATGCATCACACCGATTCGGACGGCGCAATTGCAGCTGATTTGGCATGCGATTTTGACATGCCGACATGCCGACATGTGAACCAAGGCTTACAATCACTTTAAGACAAAAGCCTCAATTCACAATGCTATCACATTAGAACAAAGACACCTATTTTTTTTTTAAAAGAAAGTGACAGTTATTTTCAGCTCAGTCCAATGAAATGTAAAAATGACAGTCCCCATGCCTGAAAATACAGATCTTTATCCTTGTGTAAAGCTTTGTGAATGTCTCGTCGGATATAACGTGCGCCCCTCTGAAAATGGCGGCTCCCCACCTGGTAAGACCCGCGTATGAGCTTGGTATCTATTTAATATTTTGCACCGCCATTCAGTAAATCACAGATAAAGATTAACACATCGGCTTGAAAAAAATGGGAGAAAAAAAAAGGGCTGTAATCCCTTCCATCAGGAAGCTGATTTTAGGAGTAATCCATGCGGGTTGACTAAATACAACCATTTAACCTTAGTAAGTAGATGAAAGGCTTGGCTAGCTGTCAGGGTAATTAGAACAAGCTGTGAATATGCTCTCTCCTCTGCGGCGGATTAGGCGAACGCGGTCTGTGCTACCTTGATTAAACGGTGTTTACAAACACAATAGGAAGTGTCAGGGGGCGGCCGAGGTCCGGGCAGAGGTCAGAGAGCAGCGACTAGTAACGTCTTATGTTGGGTTGTGTTACTCAAGGCTGCTACTGGAAAACCTCCATCGCCGTTTCCACTCCCTTCTCAACACCCCTCAACAAGCCAAAAAATTCACACTTGAGCGTTAATGGATGACAAAACATATCACATGCGTTTCTGCGTCATTCATTTGGAACCTCACCCCAGTGCACTAAGACATTGCATGTGTGTTGAGTTACAAATGTAGCCAGGTGCTTGGCTAAGAATGGACAGAGGGAGAAACACTGGCTGCAGCTGCTCCCTGTAGTTGCTGCCCTGCGGTGCTGAACTGGTTGACAGTAGTGGTGGATGGTGCTCACTATTTTTGGGGGGAGGCACAACCAACACAACCCCCCCCCCCCCGCACACAGGAAACGGACAGCAGGTCATGAAACAACCACCCACCTAAGACTCCCTGGCCAATAGGGGCTATCTGATTGGCCGGGAGGAGAATGTGGCGGAATAGCAAATATTCATTCACTAGTGTCACACAACTGGGTGGGAACCCTGTTTTGAAAAATATTAGAGCCTCTGGCTGTAATCACAGGCCCCCCGCCATTGGAATCCGTAGTCCCTGCATGTAGATCAGGGGGGCGGGCGCTTGGATGGGGGGGCGTTGCCTCTGTGCCCCTTATGGAGCGGCCGCCACTGGTTGACAGCTATGGCAGCAAGAGGAGGGAGCTTCTGAGCAGTTCATTAGACTGAGTCAGGCAGCGCTGCATTGTGGGAACTGTAGTCCAGAGGAGGAGAGAGTGTACTGTAATCAGGAGTTTTTGAACTGCATTTCCCAGGTGGAGATTGCCAGGAGGAGGGGAAAGAGCTGAATTTTCTCAGGCTGTACAGGACACAGCTTCTTCTTGCCATGAGGGAACCCAGAGAGTGCACATAGCTGCTGAACATTGGTGGCCTGAACGGTATCCGGAGTGCTGAGTTAGGGGGTGCAGAGCAGAGAGAGGACCAATCTCTGTGTGCGAGCAGATGGTGAGCTGCAATATCACAGGGACTGGTGAGCTGCTGCTATGGGGATTTACTATCTCCTGTTAGAAAGACTAAGCCCTTTAGAAACTGACCATACAGCCATCTAATAGCCTTGTTTCTGCCCACAGGCTTGTGTGGGACTAGTCTCACATGCACCAACGGTACAACTAGGCACCAATGATAGCCGGCTGAAGAGTTAGGACTAAAGCCTGCCCCTTTACAGTTACTACACAGAGACCTTCTCCTATTGCTTATGCTAAGAGGTACCTCTCAGTGGACATTGCACCATATCCTAGTCATCCCCCTAGAGTGCACTCTAGAATAGTTATAGTTTTATTATTCAGTATTATTATTGCAGTTAATGCTTTTATACACTGTTTATTTCAGATTAAGGTGTTGATTCCAGTCTAGTGGTACAGAACTCGACTAAATTACTTTTGCATAGTGATTATACTGTCTAGCAGATTGTGTCCGAACCAGTGGCAGCTGGTGTTTTTTTTTGGGGGGGCAGCAAACAACCACCCCCTGGTCAGCTGCTGGCACCCCCCTGCTCCGTCGGGTAACTCTCGTGGTCGGTCGGCACTTACCCCATCGATGGTTGTGGGCGGGCACGCTCCTACGGGTGACAGACGTGCATCTCCTCCTCCTCTGCTTCATGGCAGCTTCTGCCGTGCGTCTCCTCTCGCCTCATCCTAGACGTCCAATAGGATCGCTTGTCCTTTCAGCCAATCGGGTGGCTGGTCTCAGACCCACTTCCTGATTGGCTGGGAGCAGGATCAGTGTGAAAATAGTGAATTCGCTATTGTCACACAACTGGGTGCGCTCTGCGCCCCGAGCCCACCCTTTTTTTGAAGCCTATTAGAGCCTCTTGTTCTGATCACATGCTTAAAAAAAAAAAAACAACCCCTCCCATTGGAATCCAAGCATCCGGCGGCCTGTATGTAGATTAGGAGGCCTGACGCATGAATAGGGTGGGCGTGCGCCCCTAATGGATGGGCCGCCACTGGTCTAAACCCACCTTCTCTATACTCATATATGCTAAAACACCATTTATTCTAGCCCGTAACAATACATTGAGTTCATTTACCACTAAACGGTCTTGTGTCTATTTCCTGGTACTAACTCGGAGCCAAGTTAAAGATATCTATACTCAAGTTCTTATAAGTGCTTGCAGTAATTTTCCTTCAACCAGGTGTGTCAGAGGGGCTGAGCGCGTTCTTGGAATCGAGCCGCAGAACAGAGAACCCAAATTACCAAGCGGCTCCGGCAGGGGTAGTGCTACGCAAAATTCCACCCCAATGCACCTGGTGAGAATGGGCCTTTAAAGTGCATGTAAATCCAATCAATAAGATCTCATATAAACTTTCAAGCCCAACTCCGGGAAACCTGAATATTCCTCCCGGTAGTGGGCCAAGAAATAACTGCACATTTAAGTCTAAGGGACAAAAAAAAGTAGATTTACTTACCCGATCCTCCTCACTGCTAGACCCCCCCCCCCATGCTACACCAACTGAATGTGATAACGCCAAGGGACAATCCACCGCCAGAGTGTGGGGGAGTGCCTTCTGTTAGGGTAATGACGGATCAGATTAAGTTAAATGCTTTTTCTTTCCAATAGACCTAATTGAGCAGTCAACCTTTGCAGAGCATGGCACAGCCATACAGCAAGGGTGAATTTTCTAATTACCTTGCTGATCCTGCCATGAATATCCTTGTTGAGGCACTCGTCGGTAAAGTTTCCACCGACGTACCGTAAAATGTCCCTGTTATTACTTGGTACGGACACGTTACGATAACTACGCCCCACTGTTGTGACTTCGCGTCAAGGTTCAGCCACCAGTGGGACATTATCCTTCACGGACTTGTCCCTAAAAGCACCGTCCTAGTCGTCCCCGATACAATTTCGGATTGAAACCCTCTAATGTTTTAAGGAGGATATTATCCTTCACGGAGTTGTTCCTATAAGTACCGTCCTAGTCGTTCCATTAATCTTTTAAGTGGGAACGACATACCGACACGGTACGAGACGTTTCCAACTGACGAGTTAATCCAGAT
>BLSH010433816.1:633408-649334 GCA_018402905.1 Glandirana rugosa
CCCCCCCCCCCAGATCGTCACTCCTCCTAGCCCATTCATTTAGATGAAAAAAAACAGGGAATCTGAACTCCCGGTAGTGGGCCAAGAAATAACTGCACATTTAAGTCTAAGGGACAAAAAAAAGTAGATTTACTTACCCGATCCTCCTCACTGCTAGACCCCCCCCCCCATGCTACACCAACTGAATGTGATAACGCCAAGGGACAATCCACCGCCAGAGTGTGGGGGAGTGCCTTCTGTTAGGGTAATGACGGATCAGATTAAGTTAAATGCTTTTTCTTTCCGATAGACCTAATTGAGCAGTCAACCTTTGCAGAGCATGGCACAGCCATACAGCAAGGGTGAATTTTCTAATTACCTTGCTGATCCTGCCATGAATATCCTTGTTGAGGCACTTCCTATTATAGGAGGAATTTTGTAATCTCCCAAAGTTAGGCTTTAACATAGCCCCTGCTGATCCTGCCACGAAAATCCCTGTTCAGGCACTTCCTATTACAGGGTGACCACCGACTTGGAACTGCGCTTCAGTGTTGTCACCCCGCATCAATAGCATTGCACAGGCATGGTTCATTATTGTCCCTGTAAAATGCCATGCAGCCACCTTTGAAATGGCTGCAAGGAGGCTGCGGGAGATCAGCAGCGCTGAAATGCAATAAAGGATGAATAAAAGGTGAACATGGTATTTTATTTAAAAATTGGCAATTGTTTTTATATACATTGATTTAGAGAACTCTCCTGCTGCCAGCATATTTGTTCACCAGCATATCTGCATGTAGCACATCTGATTGGCCCCTGGTGTCACCCCTCCTGCTCCCTGGTGTTGATGTACAGTGGATTAAAATAGATTGATATCAAAGTTGTTCTAAAGCTAAAACATTTTTTACCTTTATGCATTCCCTGCATTAAGGTAGAATACAGTTTTGCCACTTGCTGTGTCCCGTCCCCCAACCACTTACCTGATTCCTACATTGATCCATTGCTCCCTTCTCCCTGCTCTCACTACACTACACTGACAGTAGAGGGAGCTATTGGCTTACAAATTCTGTGAGCAGAGAGCGGGGGGCGGGGCCAAGCCACACTGTATGTGTCTATGGATGCACACAGCCCGGTTCAATATCGAGCCTTCACGTCTGTCCCCCACAGCAAATGGCTTGCTATGGGGGCAGACACACAGGAGCCAATATTGCTGCAGGGGACCCCAAAAGAGGAGGATCGCGTCCGTTTTGAGCAATACCATTGCACAGAACAGTTGAGTATAACGTGTTTATTATCTTAATTAAGTTTGCCTTTAGAAATGCTTTAATTTTAGGTACACACACTGGTTGTATTTAGGAATAAATGTAACAGTTGTTTAATACCTAAAGCGGAACTACACTGCATCTGAGCACCGCAAAACAAAAACTATGTCTAAATGCTTTATTTTGCTGAGAAATTACTTTTCAAAACACCCCCTAGTAATTCTAGCCTTGACCATCTTGAGTAAGGGCAGAGGATTCATGTAGCATTTACTTCCTGGGGTCCATCTACCCTTAGCTCAGGCATGCAGGCAGGAGGGTGTGCTTAAGTGAGAAAACCCCTCCATCGTCCCTCCCCTCCTGAAGACTCCTGGGACATCATTTATCTAGACCAGAAACCAGGAAATGTAAAAAACAAAAAGTTTAAAACCAGTAAATATAATACACTTTACTATCTATCTACTAATAATAGCAGCACAATGAATAAAAATAGTCAATGTAGATTGGGAGAGTGAATTTCTGCTCTGACTTTTTTGTTGTGTGACAGCCTGAAGTTTAGCAGTAAGTTGAGGTCCACCTGGAAGTGGAGGCCCCCTTTTAGGGGGCCAATTAATCCTTAAAATAAAGCCATTCCGGGGGAGCAGGAAAAGATCTCGCTGTGTATTTCAGTGTTGCCCCTCCACAGTCTCTCTTTCCCCAAAGCCTTCTGGGAATTTGATAAATAGTCCTCTGGCCCCGCCGCGAACGCCTGAACTTCAGACAATGTGTAAGTAGCCGGTGACTGACGGTGACTCGGTCACGCTCATTAACCTTCCTTTCAGTCACTGCAGGCCTCTTTCACAAATGTCACTGCCAACAGCTGCAGAGGACGCACAACAATACGGATTAGCAGCTTGTTTGGAGATTCCGGCTACTGAGTGCAAAGAAAAAGAACGCAGGAATTATCGGCATTTATAGACCGGGAGAATATTACAAATTCCTTTAAAAGTGGTAAAGCGATTAATTTGTGCATATAATTCTGTGTAATACTAGGAACTTCACAAGTGTCTGGTTAAAAATCGCAGTCACAGTCGTTCTTGATGTACATTTCCAACATAGGTGTGCATTAGGGTGTGCACCACAAAGCGCAAACAAACATGAGTGTGTGTATATATATCCGAAGGGCAGAGGGCGGTGTTGGTAGCTTATTTTTATTTTATTTAATTTTTTACAATTTAGTTTTTTTAAATTTTTTTACAATATTATATTATATATATATATATTTTTTTTTTACTATTTTTTTTAGGAGCCCTGCTAGGGGGCTTTGGTGAAATATCTAAACAGACCCCTGATGTCTCACTTTTGAGACAGAGAAAGACTGAAGGACAGAGATTCCCCAGTCCCTTTCTCTGCAGCCAGGAAGCAGGGGGAATACGCAAAGTACAGGGTGATTTGGGTGTGCCCAGGCACCCCTGCCACCCTTTGTGCGAAGGCCTATGGTTTCCAACACTAGGTAACTTTTTCTAGACGTCTTTGACTTGCTTAAAGCACAAGTTTAATCAGATTAGATTTTGCCTTTCGTTGGCTTCCCTCCCTCATTGAATGTTTATCCTCCCTGTCGGTAATCCCGAGTGTGGCTCGGGGTGGAATTTCAGTACCATTAGCGGTAACCCCGAGCCACACTCAGGATTGCATCGCTGGATCCAGGCAATGTTACTCACCTTGTCCCCTGAATCCAGCGATGTCCCCCGCAGTGTCAGCGTGTCTGTCCTCCGCCCGATGCCTCTGTGTGCCGGGCTCCGTTCCCTGCGAGCGTCGCGTCGCACGGGGATGGAGACCGGCGGCAAATTCAAATAGTGAAACACACAGCACACATAAAGTACACTGTGATCTGTAAGATTACATTACTGTATGAAATAATTTCACATCCCCTTTGTCCCTAATGGTTTGCCCAGTGCCCTGCGTGCATTTTTATATTATATATGCCATTCTTTCTGCCTGGAGAATGTCCATAGCAACCAAAAAGCGTCCCTTTACGTCAAAAGTGGTTTTTGATCAGCTAGAAAACACCGATATTAAATAAGAATCATTTGCAGAATTGAGTGATACTGATTTTTGGGGAAATTTATCATCAGAAACTGAAAGTGACGACACCAACAATTCTGCAAATGAGCAAATTTCAGTGTTTTTGATTTGATTACATTATTGAATACATTTTATTACTATTATGTTATTATTTTTTATAATTATTTATAGTTATTTATTTTATTATAATTTATGATTTCATGTTTCAAACTTTATCATACCCAGGATGTCTACTAGACTCTTGTTTGGACAGAAATAAGTGAGTTATTCCTTAGAATTACAGGCCTACAATATAAAATGCCAAATTTCCATGCAAAATAATGTACCGCTTTCAGCACCAAAAATCTGACATAATCATCCCGCCAGGGAGGTTAAAGCAGGGGTGCTCAACCCATGGCTGGTGGAGCCCTCTGATGTGGCCCACGAGTTAAACTCAGGGAAGCGTATACCCATGCTCTGGGATGGTCAGCAAGCCCAGATCATGATCAACGGGTTGACAACCCGCCCTCCCAGAGCATCAGAGTGCATGGAGCAGGCAGCTCAGAGGGAGCAGGAGCTTCATAAGCCAATGCTTCCTCCACAGTGCCGGCTTCTGTAACAAGTATACCAAGTTTTTTTGGCCTGAGACCTTTTCAGCAGCCAGGAGAGCGAAGCCAGCAGAAGCTCCAGCCACCTACTGGGCCACCTCTCCCAGGGATTGGCCGGCTCTCAATAAATCAACTGTCTTATCCACCCCCTTTCCTGGCCTGGAAAAGAAAGAAATGGTCGCACACCACTGTGAAGTCCAGAGTCCATTTATTAGACATCCCAAGACAAAACATGCCATGGTAGACGTGTCTCCTGCACCTCACGTGCACTTACTCATTACCATAATGAGTAAGTGCACGTGAGGTGCAGGAAACGCATCTACCATGGCATGCATTTCTTTCTTTTCCAGTTGCATGCGGCAGTGTTGCCAACCTCCCGCATCGTTTTTTACTGGCAAAGCATGTCAAATTTACTGGCAGAGCACATTTTTTACTGGTAACCTGAAAAATAACTGAACTCTTATTAAAAACTAAGACAATTGATATTTAAACACAACATGGAAACACTGACAATACCCATATCAAGTCCCTGGTTTACACTTAAAAAGTCAGCACAGCATGACAAATTATCAGACCCTGATATTTATAGACAGTTGTAAAAATCACTGATTTTGACAAACTGTCAGTAAATTTACTGGCGGTTGGCAACCCTGGCATGCGGTTGTGAGCCGAGGTCAGCACCCACCACTAGTCCAGTGGGCTTCATTATCCTCACCTGGAGCAGCAAGCTCTCTTGGATTTTGTCAGTAGCCCTTTCCTGGCCTGCCAGGCTGCACGCTCAGACGAGGGTCTGGTAAGGATTTTGGGGGGGGGGGGGCCTCACGCCAATTTTTTTTTTCATTTTGGTGTGAGGCTCTCCCCAAAATCCATAACAGACCCACGGTCTTGCTTTTTTACATTTTTTTACACCTTTGTTTACATTTTGCTGTCAGGCCATTCAATCGCAATGAAAGTCGAAATAGAAGTTCCTATCTCCATGCTTGTACAGAGCTTGCCTGAGCACGAGGTGGTGACCATGCTATCGGATACCTGTTGGCACCCCCCTGCATGGTAATGGATGTTATGATGTGATACTAGCGTCACCTCTGTGTTACCTAGTTATAAGTCTCCATGCACCCTTTGGCCCACCCCCCATTTTGCTGGTGGCCCCAGTGTTTTGGGCAATCCTAATTCTAGGATCCAAACTTCCCGCGTTGTCCACATGTGACGGCAGCATAATCCACATTTTGGTTTTTATTCTTGGTGACTCTTTATACACTTGGACATATTGTGCAAGAAAAAAAAACTTTGAACCTGAAAGCTTCCACCCCTGAAGAAGAAATCTACAGTCTCTAAACGTGTCGGCTGTTACTACACGCTGTATACAGGGGCGTAACGATAGGGGTTGCAGGGGTTGCACTTGCAACCGGGCCCCATGGTCCAGGGGGCCCATGTGCCTCCCTTGTACACCTGAATAGGAGGGATGCCGGGGTGGCATTTAGAGGACCCAATCTCCTCCATTTTCCTCTATCCAGTTTACTTGTCTTCTGCTGTTCCCAGGGCCCCTGTGTGCTTCTCTGGCCCCCCTGGGGCCTGCTGCAGAACTTGTGAAAGGGCCCCACTGCAGTACCGTAATATAGGAACCCACGATAGGAGTAAAGGGCCCCAGGATCAGTGGGAAGAGGGAAGGGCTCTGGCCAGTGGTCAGGGGGCCCTTCATAATTTCTTGCACCGGGGCCCTGAAGGTTCTAGTTACGCCTCTGGCTGTATATGCTATAGGTTCTGATCTTGTGTATAGCACGTTTTTCATGGTATGGTCGCCTACTTACAGGGTGGATAAAAAACAATGATTTAAAAATAAAAAATAAAATCTGATTTGTTTTATTTAAATTAGATTACTTTTTGATTTTTATCAATTTTTTATTTTAATAACATGCATTTGGAGTAAAAATCTATCTAAAGATAGTTTGGAGTAAAAATCTATCTAAAGATAGTTTTCTATTTAAGATACATTAATAGTTTATTTAGCATGAAATGGAGCTTAGTTGTGTAGCATGAGGCTGTACATTCTGCAATATTTACATTTTTGGTAAACTCATTCAATTAATCCAAGCTCTGCAAGCTGAGATAACATGCACTGCATTGATGCATTCACACAATTTCACAGTAACCTTGAGATAAAACAAAGTTCAGGAATATTCCTTTATCCCATTGTTTTGCAAATCTATGTACGCTACAAACTGTATGATTGAATCGGTTCTGATATCGCTGTTTTACTAACCTGACAGCTTATTAATCTAAACAGGAAATCTTCATTTTGTTTGCAAATATTAAAGATTCAAACTACCAGCAAGAATAAGTCCTTACATTTAACCATTTCAATACTGGGCACTTTCACCGCCTTCCCGCCCAGAACAATGTTCAGCTTTCAGCGCTGTCACATTTTGAATGACAATTGACGGCGCTGTACCCAAACAACATTTTTATTATTTTGTTCCCACATATAGAGCTTTCTTTTGGTGGGATTTGATCACCTCTGGGGTTTTTATTTTTTGCGCTACAAATTAAAAAAGACAAAAAATTTCGAAAAAAAAAAGTTTTTCTTTGTTTCTGTCACAAAACTTTGTAAATAAGTAAGTTTTTTCGCTCACTGATGGTCACTGATGAGGCTACACTGACGGGCACTGATGAGACTACACTGACGAGCACTGATGAGGCAGTACTGATTGGCATTGATGAGGTGGCAATGATGATGAGGCACTTATGTGCAGCACTGATAGGTGGCACTAATAAGCAGCACCGAAGGGCACTGCTATGTGGCACTGAAAAGCGGCACTGATGGGCACTCATAGGTGGCACTGATTAGCACTGATGGACACTCATAGGCGGCACTGGTGGGCACTGACAGGTGGCACTGATAGGTGGCATAGGTGGGCACTGATAGGTGGCAATGCTATATGGCACTTCATTGGTGGTCCTTCCCTGATAGTCTTGGGGTGGCATCCAAGATGGCACCTGTTGGGCACTGTGGCCCCTTACCAGGTGGTCCCTGGGTGGGCTCCCTGGTGGTCAGGGTGGGCTTCCCTAGTTGTCTCCCTGCTGGTTCCTGTGGGCATTCCCTGGTGGTCCTAGGTGGGCTCCCTGGTGGTCCTGGGTGGTGATGCTAGGGGGGGCTGCACTGATAAACAATCAGTGCAGACCTAATCCCCCCGCCCCCTGTCAGGAGAGCCGCCAATCAGCTCTCATCTAGTCACGGCTGCAGATGAGAGTAGAGGAAAAGCCGATATGCGGCTTTTGCTGTTTACACTGTGATCAGCCATGATTCGTCACAGCTGATCACGTGGTAAAGAGCTTCTGACAGAATATCTTTACCACGATCGGAGATGCAGTGGGTCAGACTGACACACCACACCACCGATCGCCGAGCTGCACGTCCCCGCGGGTGCACGCTGGGTTGTTATCCTACTGGACATCATATGACACCCAGTAAGGATAACTGAACCCCTTCCCAGCCGTCATTCTGCATATGGCGATAGGGAAGTGGTTAAAGAGCACCTGTCAATTCAGATCCATCATGGCAGTGCCTGTTAGCGGCATCCACTCACCTGCTGCCACCACGTCCCTCACCTTGTTGTGTCACTGCCGCATCACCAGCTGTCCCATTAAAGTGAATGGGACTGTCGGTGAGTCAACAGTGGGTCAGAGGATCTTAACCTCCTCCCATCCGCGCCATAGCCGAATGATGGCTACAGCGCGGCTCTAAAATGCCGGGAGGACGTCTATAGACATCCTCCCATTTGGCTCGTGCTGGGCGCGCTCCCGCGGGCACGAGCGGCGCGGGAGCGTGGCCGCGGGTCGGGCGGACCCGATGTCCGCCGGAGACCCGCGATCTCCTTACAGAGAGGAAGAATGGGGAACTGCCGAAGTAAACACGGCGGTTCCCCGTTCTGTGAGGGGGGGCATGCCAGATCTACTGATCCCTGTCACTGGGATCAGTTAGATCTGTCATGCCCCTGTCAACCCTGCCCCCCCACAGTTAGAACACACCCAGGGAACACAGTTAACCCCTTCACTGCCCCCTGCAGGTTAACCCCTTCAATGCCAATGACATTTATACAGTAATCAGTGGACATTTAAATTTCTGATCGCTGTACAAATGTCATTGGTCCCAAAAAAGTGTCAAAAATGTCTGACATGTCCGCCCCGATATCGCAGTACCGATAAAAACCGCAGATTTTTTACCAGTAAAAAAAAAATAATAATAAAAATGCCATAAATCAATGTCCATAGTTTGTAGGCGCTATAACTTTTGCGCAACCCAATCAATAAACGCTGATTGTGATTTTTTTTAACAAAAATATGTAGAAGAATATATATCGGCCAAAACTGATGAATACATTTTTTTTTTTAACTTTTATTTTTGGATATTTATTATAGCAAAAAGTAAAAAATATTGTTTTTTTTTTCAAAATTGTCGCTCTTTTTTTGTTTTTAGCGGCGATCAGAAATGACGCAGAGGGGATCAAATACCACCAAAAGAAAGCTCTATTTGTGGGAAAAAAGGACGCAAATTTTGTTTGGGCACAACGTCGCACGACCGCGCAATTGTCATTCAAAGAGCGACAGAGCTGAAAACTGAAAATTGGTCCGGGCAGGAGGGGGGTTTAAGTGCCCAGAAAGGAAGTGTTTAACCTCCCTGGCGGTAATCCCGAGTGTGGCTCGGGGTGGAATTTCAGTACCATTAGCGGTAACCCCGAGCCACACTCGGGATTGCATTGCTGGATCCAGGCTGGGTTACTCACCTTGTCCCCTGGATCCAGCGATGTCCCCCGCGGTGTCACCGTGTCTGTCCCTCCTCCCGATGCCTCTGTATGCCGGGCTCCGTTCCCTGCGAGCGTCTCGTCACACGGGGACGGAGACCGGTGGGAAATTCAAATAGTGAAACACACACAGCACATACAGTACACTGTAATCTTATAGATTACATTACTGTATGAAATCATTTCACATCCCCTTCCTTTGTCCCTAGTGGTTTGCCCAGAGCCCTGCATGCACTTTTATATTATATATGTCATTCTTTCTGCCTGGAAACTTGAGAACGTCCATAGCAACCAAAAAGTGTCCCTTAACGTCAAAAGTGGTTTTTGATCAGCTAGAAAACAGTGATAGTAAATAAGAATGATTTGCAGAATTGAGTGATACTGATTTTTGGGGAAATTTATCATCAGACACTGAAAGTGACGACAGCGACAATTCTGCAACTGAGCAAATTTCAGTGTTTTTGGTTTGATTACATTATTGAATACATTTTATTACTGTTACATTATTATTTTTGATGATTATTTTTAGTTATTTATTATATTATAATTTATGATTTCATGTTTCAAACTTTTTCATACCCGGGATGTCTACTAGACTCTTGTTTGGGCAGATTTAAGGGAGTTATTCCTAAGAATTACAGGCCTACAATATAAAACGCCAAATTTCCATGCAAAATAATCGCACCGCTTTCAGCACCAAAAATCTGAAATAATCATCCCGCCAGGGAGGTTAAAGAGGACTTTTTTTTTTTCACTGTCTTTTTTTTTTTTATTGCATTTTAGTGTAAATATGAGATGTGAGGTCTTTTTGACCCCAGATCTCACAATTAAGAAGTCATGTCATGCTTATTCTATTAAAAGGGATGTTTACATTTCTTGTAATAGGAATAAAAGTGATCAATTTTTTTTTTCCCAAAAGGACAGTCTAGGAATAAAAAATAAAATAAATAATTAAAAAAAAAAATTAAAGTGCCCGTTTCCGTGAGCTGCGCGCAGAAGAGAACACATACGTAAGTCACGCCCGCACATGAAAATGGAGTTCAAACCACACATGTGAGTTATCGCCGCAATCGTTAGAGCGAGAGCAATAATTCTAGCACTAGACCTCCTCTGTAACTCCAAACTGGTAACCTGTAGAAATTTTTAAACGTCGCCAATGGAGATTTTTAAGGTACAAAGTTTGTCACCATTCCACGAGTGGGCTCAATTTTGAAGGATGAGATGTTGGGTATCTATTTACTCGGCATAACATTATCTTTCACAATATGGAAAAAAGTGGGCTAACTTTACTGTTGTCTTATTTTTTAACTCAAAAAAGTGAATTTTTTCAAAACAAATCGTGCTTATAAGACCGCTGCGCAAATACGGTGGGACATAAAGTTTTGCAACGACCACCATTTTATTCTCTAGGGTGTTAGAAAAAATATATATTGTTTGGGGGTTCTAAGTAATTTATAGCAAAAAAACCCTGATTTTAACTTGTAAACACAGAACTCCAAAAAGAGGCTCGGTCTGGAAGTGGTTAAAAATTATAATGGCTACAGCGTGTATCTGGATTGCCGGGGGGACGACCATGGACGTCTGCCTCTTTGCGCGCCCCATACAGTAATCCGTGGACATTTAAATTCCTGATCGCTGTATAAATGTCAATGGTCCCAAAAAAGTGTCAAAAATGTCCGACATGTCCGCCGCAATATCACAGTCCCGATAAAAATCGCAGGTCGTCGCCATTCCTAGTAAAAAAAAAAAAAATAAATAAAAAACGCCATAAACCAATTCCTATAGTTTGTAGACGCGATAACTTTTGCGCAAACCAATCAATATACGGCGTTTGTGATTTTTTTTTACCAAAAATATGTGCAAGAATATATATCGGCCAAAACTGATGAATACATTTTTTTAAATATTTTTTTTGGATATTTATTATAGCAAAAAGAAAAGAATATTGTTCCTTTTTCAAAATTGTCGCTCTTTGTTTGTTTATAGAGCAAAAAATAAAAACCGCAGAGGTGATCAAATACCACCAAAAGAAAGCTCTATTTGTGGGGAAAAAAATTATAAAAATTTGGTTTGGGTACAACTTCGCACGACCGCGCAATTGTCATTCAAAATGCAACAGCGCCGAAAACCGAAAATTGGTCTGGGCAGGAGGGGGGTTTAAATGCCCAGTAAGCAAGAGGTTAAAAAAGCTGAGATAAAGCTGACCCCAGGACACTGCAGTTCCTTTTTATAGAATGAAGCAGATGAAGCCAAGTTGTATCGCCATCCCTGCTTGTATCTGTGCACATGGAGACCACAGGCGCCTTTTATCACCTAATCCTATTCTCATTTCTCATGAAAAAATGGAATGTTTTTCACAATCTTGTAAAGATTTTACTGCTTACCAGCGGTAACTGTATAACCCGTCTGTATGATAATTATTGGCACAGGTGCATTCTATGACTTTGTAGTGTATGTGGAGAGGTTTATGGCTTGCTAATAAAGCTATGGTGTTTTTTTTTTTTTTATTAGGCCCCTGAACACAGTGAATTCAATGTCAGCTGATCACTGGAGGCATCTGTGCATGTTCTCTCCTCATTAATGGGCAACACTGGAGTCTTGCCTGGTGACAATGCCCCTTTCCGATCTCCTCTGCTAATGCTGTCCTGTATCTTTTTACCCTTCTATGTTTACAGCATAGACTCCCAAAGTGGTCTATATAGACCTCCGGGGGTCGATTTCGACTTGCAGGGGGTCCATGTCAGCGAGAAAAAAAAATTGGGGGTGCAGGAGATGTAAATGGGGGTCCACGTGAGCGTGGCAGGTCATCATCAACGTTTAGATGTTCTGTAAATGTCTTATTACACCTAATACAGATTGTAATAGAAATTACTTATATATATTAATTATATTTCATAAAATTGTTTAACCGCTTCCCGACCGCCCGCCGTCAAATAATGTATGGCTCTCCTGCGCGAACCGGGAGCGTGTGTTGTAGGGAGCGTGCGGCGCCGGAGGAGCGCTCACTATGTAGCGGGTGGGGCGGACTCAATGTCCGCCGGCTACCCGCGATCACTCCCCCGCAGTGACAGAACGGGGATCTGTGAGTGTAAACAAACGGATCTCTGTTCTGACTAAGGAGAGTGATCGTGTCTTCCCAGTATATGGGCAGAGCCGGTGCTACTACTAGGCAAACTAGGCAGCCGCCTAGGGTGCACTACTGCCTAGGGGTGCCCGGCCGCTGACTTCCTTCCGCATCTGCATGCTCTGCAGGTTGCAGCATGTAACTAACTCACTCTCAGGCAGCTGCTCTGTCCGACCGGTAGTGTAACTAGAGGCGCAGCACTGGAGCCAGCGCTAGAGGAAGCAGAGCCGATGCTTCCTGTATAGCTCCGCCTCCCATAGCTCCCAACTATCCCTGATTTCGAGGGACTGTCCCTGACTTGGAACAAAGTCCCTCTGTCCCTCTTTCCTCCTTATCTGTCCCTCATTTTGGTCCGATCTATATAATTGTATATAAAATGCACTTTTCATCTTTCAAAAAGTGTTTCCCAGTACTAAATATTTCATCCAATTTCTAAATGGCTGCATTTGTAAATCTCAAAATACAATATAAAGGAATAGTAGTGGTAAAAGCACTTGTGGGTTTAACGAATCATTTTTTGTATAATTCTCCTTTAAGAGGGTGTGGTAGGGGGTGTGTCCTATGCCGACATATATTTGCTAATAGGCGTCCCTTGTTCCCAGCTCAAAAAGTTGGGAGGTGTGCGCCTTCTGTCACATGGGCAGGGCAAAGAGGGTGGAGTCAGGGGTGGAGCCAATGGGTCGGCAAAATGAGGTTTCGCCTAGGGTGTCAAAAATCTTTGCACCAGCCCTGTATATGGGAGCAGCGATCTCTCTTCTCCAGTCAGCCAAGCCCCCACACATTTAGTAACACCTCCCAGGGAACATAGTTAACCATTTGATTGCCCCTTAGTGTTAACCCCTTCCCTGCCAGTGACATTTACACAGTAATCAGTGCATTTCATAGCACTGATCGCTGTATGAATGCCAATGGTCCCAAAAAAGTGCCAAAAGTGGCCGACATGTCCGCCACAATATCGCAATCCTATTAAAAATGGCAGATCGCCGCCATTACTATTAAAAATAAATAAATAAAAACCCCATAAATTAATTCTCACCGTTTGTGAAAAAGAAATTGATTGCAAATGACTGAATGTGAAGATTTCAGACTCTACCTCACAGCATCAGGCTCATCCATCCCATTAACAGCATCATTTGTGCATTCATTTTTTGTAAGAATTTTACTACATTCTGATTTGTTTTGTTCCAAATCCAAATATTTCCTTGCATTTTGTGTCTTTTCAATAAAGATATGAATAAAAATTGTACATGTTTTTCTATCTTACAAGAAGAACTATGGTTAAAATGAAGAAATCAATATGTTATGCACCTATACAGTCTGTTAAACAGGTCACTGATTGTTTTGCAAAAAGCAGTAAGGGTGGTGAGATATCTACCTTGTCTCAGCTCTCCTGTGCACTTCCTTTAGTGAGGTGACAACTTTATTTCCTGGTTTTCAAATTGCCTGTGTTGAACAGCACACATGTTGTCCCCATTTGCGTCTATATCTCTCTGCAGAAATGTCCTGATATCACTGGGGAGGGGCTCCTATATCCATGGAAATCTCAGCCATTCAATCTACATACAAGTCCTGATTAGGCTCCATCCCCAATCGTCCTGTGAAGCCCCACCCACTTCCACCTATGCCCCACTTTGCCCATCCACTACCCTGTCTATACAGCCAGCTGCTAGGTTGGATTTTGTTTTGCCAGTTTACAAATTACCAGAGGAGAGCAGGCAGAGAGAAGCACGCAGATTAATAGACAGATCTGTGTGTAAATAAACCTGTAATGACTTGTACTGTTTTACATAGCACACACCCAGCTATTGATTGGCAGATGGGTGTGTGTTATGTAAAATAGACTGAGCATCATAGAAAGCTGGAGGACTGTTGGAGAGACAAGCCACTTCACGGAAAGGAAATGACATCTGAGCTCTGCTTTGCTGAACTCCTCCCATCATCTCTAGCAGTGTATAGCAAAGAAGAAATGAATGGGGGATTACAGACCATACTTGTAGCTACATGGTAGGAAAATAATCATTTCACTTATTATGTTTATTACCATGTGTAATTTTCAGGCATTTATATGAGGATTTACTAAAATATGTATGTTGCCTTTAGTTGTACTTTAATAAGTTTAGGAAAATTCAATATTAGGCAGGCAGTCTACAGAAAACAAAAAAAATTCGGCAAGTGGTCTACGGAGCGAAAAAAGTTTGTGCACCTCTGGTTTACAGCATGCAAGAGAGACTACAGCCAAGTAAAAATGTCAGTGCTCTCCAGGATATACTACAATTGCAAAATGTCCACCTAAAGAGACACTGGGGTTGAATTACTAAAACTAGAGTACAACATTTGGTGCAGCTCTGCATAGAAACATACACTATATTGTCAAAAGTATTGGGATGCCTGCCTTTACACACACATGAACTTTAATGACATTCCAGTGTTAGTCCATAGGGTTCAATATTGAGTTTGCCCAACCTTTGCAGCTATAACAGCTTCAACTCTTCTGGTAAGGCTGTCCACATGGTTTAGGAGTGTGTTTATGGCAGTGGTGGTGAACCTTGGCACCCCAGATGGTTTAGAACTACATTTCCCATGATGCTCATGCACTCTGTGTGTAGTTGAGCATCATGGGAAATGTAGTTTCAAAACATTTGGGGTGCCAAGGTTCGCCATCACTGGTCTATGGGAATGTTTGACCATTCTTCCAGAAGCACATTTGTGAGGTCAGGCACTGATGTTGGACGAGAAGGCCTGGCTCGCAGGGGCCGCTCTAAATTACCCCAAAGGTGTCCTATGGGGTTGAGGTCAGGACTCTGTGCAGGCCAGTCAAGTTCCTCCACCCCAAATGCTCTTATCCATGTCTTTATGGGCTGAGGTCAGAGCAGGTGGCATGCAAGCAAAAATGGTAGACAAAGCCATGGGTTCAGTACACAGGAAGTCAGACACTGAATATAATTAATACTGGGGAAACAGCAGCTCAGAGAACTAGGAAGTTGCTTAGGCAATGCGGGCTGTACTGAGCATGCCTTATATAGGAAAAAAAACTGCAGGCTAAACTGTGACAGGTTGTTATTTAAAAGTTCCCTCTTACATTGATGGTGAGGGAAGAATGCCTCCCTTACAGAAATCCAAAAACATCATTGGTTACCTGATGTTAGCTCTGCCAAATGGCATTGGACCTATGCAGCTGTTCTGCCAAAATAGGCAACTCATCAGAAACTCCAACCCCGTGACTTCTGGGTTTGTTAAACCATCAGTAATTGGAGGTTTTGACAAATTGCTGTTTGGACACAATAGTGGCAACTGAATACACTCCAGTGCACGATATTATGAGCGGAGATTGTTACTCCACTCCCATACCAACCAATAAAATGGCCACCTCTGAGGGAGCGACAATTTTGTCCTCGTTAGCTGCTGTGCTGTCAAATCAGCTAAATCTTCCTGTGCCGGACTGCATTTGGTTGCCGGTGTCGTGTCCAAACAGCAATTCGTCAAAATCTCCAATTACTGATGGGTTAAAGAAACTGGAAACTATGTGGTTGGAGTTTCTGATGAGTTGGCTAAAATGACAGAACACTCACACCATTAGATGGGAGGTCAAGGAATCCCTATCAGCCACTGGAGGAACCCTAGGATTTCACTGAACCCTGGTTGAGAATGGCTGATGTAGGCGCTTACCCAGGTGGATGCTTTCATGGATTTCATTCAAAATTGATTTGTTTTAAGACCATTTGTTCAACTATTGAATGGTTAGTGGGGTCGAATCAAGGTTTGCTTTTGACCACAGTCAAAACCACAAATTCAACAGAGCAGGAAGGAAATATTTTCTTAAATAAACTAATGGGGTTTTCATTTGGGAAAGTCCTTTCACTCCAAAATCAAATGCATTGTTTCAATTTTGTTTTCTTATTGCAAATGAAACATAAAAGTACCTTTGAGAGATATTTGTCCTTTCATTGAATGTACTGATGGGAACTTTTGTACGTTAGTTAAAACTTACTTTAGGTACTTTCGTAGGTGGACCCATTCGCGGATGTAGTCGGTAAGAGTTGGTCCCAAGTCACTTTAGGATCCCAAGGAGGTCACCGACTATCCCTAAGGAACTGGAGGGTAGATTACCACACTCACA
>BLSH010433816.1:661559-671658 GCA_018402905.1 Glandirana rugosa
TAAGAAATGCTCCTTACATTGGTGATCAGTGGGAAGAATGCTCCTTACATTGGTGATCAGTGGGAAGAATGCTCCTTACATTGGTGATCAGTGGGAAGAATGCTCCTTACATTGGTGATCAGTGGGAAGAATGTCCCTTACATTGGTGGTCAGGGGGAAGAGTGTTCCTTACATTGGTGATCAGTGGGAAGAATGTCTCTTACATTGGTGATCAGTGGGAAGAATGTCCCTTACATTGGTGATCAGTGGGGAGAATGACCCTTACATTGGTGGTCAGGGGGAAGAGTGTTCCTTACATTGGTGATCAGTGGGAAGAATGTCTCTTACATTGGTGATCAGTGGGAAGAAATGCCTCTTACAATGATGGTCAGTAGGAATAATATTCCCCCTTACACTGGTGGTCAGTGAAGAATGCCCCCTGTGGTGGTCAGGATGGCACCCTTATGAGCATCTACAAAGATCATTGGTGTCATGCCACTGGCTCTGCCAAATGGCACTGAACCAGTAGATGGACCAGTGTACACACTATCATATGGGTACAGCTCAATCAACCTCTGGAAGCTACTGGAGGAACCCTAGGATTTCACACAACCCACTCTTAACCAATGACACCACCAAGTTACTAATTCACTCCCTTATCTTTCACTTCAACTACTGTACCACAGTCTTCGTTGCCCTACCTGTACACAGACTACCCCCCCTTCAGTTTATCAGGAAGTGTATTATTTGCAGAATCACCAGGCGAAAAAATAAATGAAAAAAGTCTGAAAAAAGAAAAGCTAATGCAGCCACCACATCTAAGGGCCGGTGAGCTGAAATATATTAATAATTTGGTTTTGGGTTCAGATACACTTCAAGGCACCAAAAGTTATGTACCCACAGGCAAAATCGGCTCCTGGTTCCTCTATGAATCTTTGACAAGGAAGCTTATATGAGACTGCACATCTGATTGGCGGTGTTTATCTTTGAAGTGCAGAGTGGTACTTTCTGTAAGGATCCATTTGTTGCCGGGGATAATGTAGTCAGCCACACGTTTCTTTTCAGAGTAACCTTAGAGGCTGCGACCTACTTATAATATAGCAGAGAAGATCAATAATAGCTCATGGCTGATATCAGCTGCCTGCACACTGTTTCTCTATGGAAATTCAACAATATCTGATCCCAGTGTACGGGAAAAGTGAGAATGGGGACTCTGGTTACATTACTGCTCATGATGATAAATTCAGTGTGTTGTGACTTTTTTACCAATACTATACATATACCGGGTCTATAAAACTTCTCCATGCAGAATATCTGCTTTACATTTAAGCCTTCTCTTCAGTCTTGTACCGGCTCCTCTCCTTTACTGGCATTCAGGGCACCCATCAGAAATTTTGGGGCCCCTTACACAGCTTTAGACCTGGGCCCCCACCCCGTCTGACCACCAACATTCCCCAGGGCCCGCCGACTGGCCATCCCACCACATCCGCCCACTGCGCAGGGGTGCACACATGTTGCAGTCGCAGTAGGAATTATACACCCTGTCACACTTACCAGGTGTAGCCTGCCGAGCATGACCCATTCAAGTGAAGTGAAGTGTGCAATGCATGCTAGTGTGGGATCCAAGGGGTTAAATAAACAGTGCACAGGCAGCACTGCCTCACCCGATGCTTGCAATAAGACCTCACTCCGAACCATAGGTGCTGGAGGTCCCAAACTTGGACCAGTTGTGGTCCAGGGGGCCCTCTCCATGTGACCCAAGTTTGGCATTTTATTGCCTATGTTTCAGGAGAACGGTGTCCCCATAGACTCCAATGTTAAGTCCGAAATTCACCCGACAATTGCTGGTCAATGACTGGTCACTTTAAGGACCCGGTACAGCTGAACCATAGGTGCTGGAGGTCCCAAACTTGGACCAGTTGTGGTCCAAGGGGGCTTCTCTATGTGACTCAAGTTGGTATTTTTATCGGCGATGGTTCGGGAGAACGGTGTCCCCAAACCGGATGTCCCCCTCCCATAGACTTCAATGTTAAAGACTGCTAAAGTCTTTGTTGTAAGGGCCCCTTGAGACACTGGGGCCCCTTACAACAGTACTGCCTGTACCCCCTGATGGCGGCCCTGCTGGCATTGCTTACTCTGTTCCGAATTAGTTTTTTAACAAATTTTGACAAATTAGTTAATTCAGAAATATCCGAATGAACGAAAACCCGTTTAACGAATATTCGAAAATTCATAAATTCGTAAATTTGAAAATTCGTAAATTCGAAAATCCGAAAATTCAAAAGAAAGAAAATCCGAAAATAAAAATGGAGATCCGAAAATTCGAAAACACGACAATTAGAAAATCTGAAATAATAACTTAACTATTACTAAATATGAAATTATAGGTATTGGAATTTCCTTTCAAATTTGGCTGTTAGTGAATGTAACGAATACAAACTTATCCGAAGTTACAAATTATCTGAAATAACGAATGCCGTATCTGAATGAATGGAACGTAACGAATTAATAATAATTATAAATATCAATAATAATAAACATTTTATTATTATTATTTATTATTAATCGCTGCATCTAAATGAATGGAACATAACAAATTAATAATAATACATATCAATAATAATAAAAAACTTTTTATTATTATTAATTTGTTCCGTTCCATTTGTTTAGATGCGGCATTCGTTTGTTCGGATAATTCGTAACTTCGGATAAATTTGTATTCATTGCATTCACTAACAGCCAAATTTGAAAGGAAATTCCAAGACCTATAATTTAATAGTTAGTTATTATTAGTAAGTTCGGATTTTCTTTCTTCAAATTTTCTGATTTTTGCATTTCCAAATTTTCTAATTTCAGAATTCTCAAATTTACAAATTTTCGAATTTATGAATTTCGATCATAACGAATGACCCGAAAAAACAAAACAAAAAAAGAAAACGAATGAAACGAAAACTAACAAATTTTTCGGCAGTGCACATGTCTATTGCTCTGATTTCACTGCATACTTTGAGCTTCAATAGCATCAAATATGAGTCACATTAACCACTTAAGCTCCAGAAAGTTTTACCCTGTTCGCTGCCATGCTATTCGTCCCTGCACTTTAATTGCGCGGTCATGCATCAATGTACACAGATGAAATTTATATAATTTTTTTTTATACTTTATTATAAAACTGAGCATTTTGGAAAAAAAACTGTAATTTTTACTTTCTGCTATAACACATATCTAAAAAAAACAAAAAAAGAAAACAAATTTCTTCATACATTTTGACCAAAATGTATTTTGCTACATGTTTTTGGTAAAAAAAAATCCCAATAAGTGTATAATAATTGGTCTGCATGAAAATTATAGCATCTACAAATGATGGTACACATTGGCTGCTGGTGGTTTTTTGTTTGGGGGGGGGGGGGCAAACAACCCCCGGCACCTCAATATATTAGTAATGGTGGTGGTCAGTGGCTTAGCGTGAGACTGCAATAGAACGGCAGGCAATCTGACACTAAATGACACTGGGTGGGAACTGAATGACTGACACTGACATCACCAGTGAAACTATTACAGTGATCAGTGATAATACTATACACGGTCACCGTACTGATAGGGGTGCGCACAGGGTGTGCCAGATTTGCCTGGGCACACCCTTAATCACCCCATACGCATTAGCATTTATCGCTCTGTGTGCCTGCAGGTAGATGGGAACGATCTCCGTCCCACTGGCTGTTCCATAAGAGAAGTGTTTACGCACTTCTCTTTCAATGTTCCGGCAGGGAGATCAGTGTACCGGGGTCATATATATATGTAGACACACACACATGTGTGCTTGAGCTTTAGGGTGCACACTGGTTGGAAAGGGGTTATCACCCAGGGGCAATCAAGAGGTTAACTGTGTGCAGTGGCATCGCCCGGGGGGCTGACAGGGGCTATAGCCCTGAGCGTGCCCCCAAAAAGCCCGGTATTTGTAATTTAAGATTATTAGCCCCAAGTCCCAAGACCTGGGGTTACCCATGAACTCGGATCAATATGGGGCTGGACTACCCCGCACGGCCGAGTGACAGACAAAGTCCCGCCTCCAGTGGACCGGCTCCTATGATGGACACTGGCCAGGACAAGGAGGCGGGACTTAGTGGACGCTGCAATCGCACTGGGAAGCCGAAGATCTCTGTGTAAACCGGCGGGTGGCAGCTATCCTCCCACCATGACATGCACTGGCAAGGCTGTGTTGATGATTGGCACTAGCTAGACTGCACTGATGGGCACTGGCAAAGCTGTGCTGATGGTCACTGGTGAGACTGCGCTGATGGGCACTAGTGAGAATGCGCTGATGGGCACTGGTAAGGCTGAGCTGATGGGCATTGATCAGGCTGCACTGATGGGCACAGGTAAGGCTGCACTCATAGGTGTGCACAGCCTATTGCATTGGGGTGTTCACCCCAAAGCTTAAAGCTCAAAGACATATGCGTGTGTATGTGTATATATACTCCCGGTGTCAGTAGAGCAGTGGACTATGTCAGTAGGGCAGAGTTTGGTGTCAGTAGGGCAGTGGACAGTCTCAGTAGTTTTTATTTTTATTATTTCCTGTTTATTATTTTTTACAATTTTATTTTTTAAATATTTTTTTTTCAAATTTTTTAGAAGCCCCTTTTTGTGAAATATCATGAGTCTAAACAGACATCTGCAGCACACAACGTGATTAGGGTGTGCCCAGGCACCCCTGGCACGCCCTGTGCGCACACCTATCGTTGCACTGATGGGCACTGATCAGCCCACACTGATGGGCACTGATCAGACCGCACTGATGGGCACTGATCAGACCTCACTGATGGGCACTGATCAGGCTGAGCTGATAAGCACTGGTGAGGTGTTGCTGATAGCCACTGGCGAGGCTGCGCTGATGGACGCAGGTACATCAAATTTACCTTTGCGCTGAAGCCCCTGATCTTTTCCCCACCTAACAACAACCCTGACTGTGTGCTTAACAATGTGTAATCTGTGCTGCTTTTACCATCAAATCTCCTTGTTTCTTATCCCTTTGCAGGGAGAGGAAACAGAGAGATCGCTCCTTCTGTACAGAGCCCTGTGTTGATTGTCAACACAGGGCTCTGGGCTATGATTGGACACAGTTGATCAGCAGGTCCCGGCCATGAATCATTGGCTGGCATTTGCTGACTCTCGCTGCACAATCACAATGGGTGTCGGCGGGCACTTGCACGTGCACACCCCTAAACCTGGAAGCAGGTAGCAGTGTGCCAGTACGACACTTTCCCTGCACAGGCTGCCCATCCGCAGTACATTGCAGGCGGGCGGTCCGAAAGTAGATAATAATAATAATACAAAAAATATAATAAATAAATCATAATAATCTGATAAGAGAACAATGAATAATAATTTTCAATGTGCTTTTCTCACTGACTTATTACGCTGGCCTGATAGCTTCATCAGGAGGTAATCCAGAGAGTTCTCCGCTGTGAAGTCTTTCCATTTATTGAAGAAAACTCTTAGAATTCTACATGAGGTTGCAGAGTGGATCTCAGTCATTGCACAGAACTCCGCGGCTTTTTCCTCTGGCTGATGAAGAATCGGGATACTTAATAGTAATGACCTTGAAAATGTATTTTTTTCTCTTTATGAAGAAGTTTTATAGCCCTGCACCTCGGAGGAAGCCTCATCATCTCTACCCAATCCTCCTTATATCCATATTTCACCCCACACTCCTTTCTAGGTTCCTGGCAGCAAAAATGGAGTTTTACAACCAGGAAAAGTTCTTAGCGGAAGCGGAGATATAAAAGAATTAATGGCGGTGTTACAGAACGACGGCCTGGGAATGGCGCAGTGTCAGTGGCGGCGGTGAACTTTCATCCATAGACAGTTATTTAAGGTCGATGGAAACCCAATCCCCTATCATTGAAGCTTTAACAAGCTAATGTCATTTCAGAAGCCAATTTCACTCCTTTTAAATGTGTGGATTTCATTAAAATAATAGCAGGTGATCTTGCCATGAAGGTTCTTCATCGGGGCACCTTCTGTTATAGGGTGGCAGTGCCATGTACCCGTCTCCCAATTATGTCCCTGTGCTGTCCCAATGGAGGCTACAAAACAAATTACACAAGCATGGCCCATTGTTATGGCCAACAGGAGCCCCCCCCTGAGAAATGACATGAAGTCCCTGCTGGAATGTATTAAGATAGTAAGTGGCTGTAAAGAGGCTGCAGAGAATCCGCACAAAAAAAATTGTTTATGATATACCGTGCTTTAGAAAACAAAACGTCATTCAGTTAGGGTTTAAATCTACCTACAAAAAAACTGTATTGTTTTAGTAGCATATAAAGTAAAACTGTATCTGAATGTAAAATCTGCTGCATTATTTCTCCATCATCAGAATCTGCCAATCCAGGGGTGCGATAGCCACGTCTCTGCCAATAAATTCCTTTTCACTGCTAAGAGATCAACTCAAAGATTGATTTTATTTGAAGACCACTCTCACCCTAACCCTTCCTGCAAGCCTCACATTGACCCATCCTTTAACCCTAACACTTCCCATAATCCTAACACTAACCCTTGTCATAATCCTAACACTAACCCTTCCTGTAACCCTAACACTAACCCTTCCTGTAACCCTAACACTAACCCTTCCTGTAATCCTAACACTAACCCTTCCCATAAACCTAACACTAACCCTTCCTGTAATCCTAACACTAACCTTCATGTAATCCTAACACTAACCCTTCCTGTAATCCTAACACTAACCGTCCCTGTAATCCTAACACTAACCCTCTCTGTAATCCTAACACTAACCCTTCCCATAATCCTAACACTAACCTTTCCCATAATCCTAACACTAACCCTTCCTGTAATCCTAACACTAACCCTTCCCATAATCCTAACACTAACCCTTCCTGCAATCCTAACACTAACCCTTCATGTAACCCTAACACTAACCCTTTCCATAATCCTAACATTATCCCTCCCTGTAATCCTAACACTAACCCTTTCCATAATCCTAACACTAACCCTCCCTGTAATCCTAACACTAACCCTTCCCATAATCCTAACACTAACCCTCCCTGTAATCCTAACACTAACACTTCCTGTAATCCTAACACTAACCCTTCCCGTAATCCTAACACTAACCCTCCCTGTAATCCTAACACTAACCCTCCCTGTAATCCTAACACTAACCTTCCTGTAATCCTAACATTAACCCTTCCCGTAATCCTAACACTAACCCTCCCTTTAATCCTAACACTAACCCTTCCCGTAACCCTAACAATAACCCTCCCTTTAATCCTAACACTAACCCTCCCTTTAATCCTAACACTAACCCTTCCCGTAATCCTAACACCAACCCTCCCTTTAATCCCAACACTAACCCTTCCCGTAATCCTAACACTAACCCTCCCTTTAATCCTAACACTAACCCTCCCTTTAATCCTAACACTAACCCTCCCTTTAATCCTAACACTAACCCTTCCCGTAATCCTAACACTAACCCTCCCTTTAATCCTAACACTAACCTTCCCTTTAATCCTAACATTAACCCTCCCTGTAATCCTACCAATAACCTCCCAGTAAAAGTAGCCCCCCCCTCCTCGAGACCCTAACACAATCCTCCTTGTAACCCTAACATTATCCTTTCTTGTGACACAAACCCTTCCCATAATCCCAATACTAACTCTCCCTGTAATCCTAACTAAGGACACTGGCAGGGAAGGGGTTAACATCTAGGGGAGATCAAGGGGTTAAATGTGTGCCTTACAATGTGTAATGTGTGCTGCTTTTTACTAGAGATCTCTTTATTTCTCATCCCTGCTTTGCAGAGATAAGGAACGGGGGAGAGATCATTCTCTCTGTACAGAGCTCTGTGTTTATTGTCATCACAGGGCCATGGGCTGTAAATGCATTGGCTGGGACATGCTGACAGGCTCCTGCTGCATACAATCACAGTAGTGATGGAGTTGGTGGGTGAGTGCGCACGTGTATGCCCTAAACCTGAAAGCAGGTGGCGACATACGGGTACGCCGATTTGCCTGTGCGGCCCACCTGTGCGCAGTACATTATGGGTGGGTGGTCTGCAAGTGGTTAAAGCGGAGTTCCACCCACAAATACATCTTTATATTCAAATCCTCTATGCATGATAAATCACCTTTGGAAAAAAAAATTATACTCAACAGTGCCCTGTTGCTATGTGGTCCCTGTAATCTTCCACTTCCTGATCCATGGCACTCCGCATCACTTCCTGCCTCACCTGGGCTCATGGGAGATGTAAGTCATCATTTCCCATGAGTCAGTGGGCATCCCTGAGCTGGAAAATTGTGTTATTTTCAGACAAGAAATTACTCGATTTTGTGGGGGAGATACGTTATCTATGTTGCCATAACAACGGGGCGGGACCTTCCTCCGTCACTGCCAATTGTTATGGCAACGAGACATACACTCAAGATCAAGAGGTGCATGCTGGTTACCCAGCATGCACCTTATCCAGGAAGAGACTCGAGGAGGGTGCGACTGGGCTTCACATGCCCACAGCTAAGATGGGAACTCCCAGTAAAGATAAAAATCAGCAATGTAAGTACAAAATAAATAGGAAGACTTCCTGGATTTAAAGCTATCAATTACATTATTTATGTAATGAATACTAACTAGGTGCATGCTAGCAAAAAAAATAAAAAATGATGTGGGCTAAACTCTGCTTTAATACAAGTTTATTTGTGCAACTGGACTGTGTGCGTTTACTACCGCCGCACTGCGCTGAACCTCACCACAAGCTACAAAGGTGAGTGGTGTCAGTGGGAAGTCATCTGAGAGGCTCATCGTTCAAGGAGCTCCTACCAACCTCTGGAGGAACCCTAGGCGAGAAACCCTGCCATAGGGCGTAATAGAGTGATGTGTGCGGCCCCATTCAGGGCCATCTTAATGAATGGGCACCCTGGGCACTGCCCAGGGGCCCCAGGTGCATGGGGGCCCCATGATAATCTTGCATAATAGCATACTTGCCAATTGTCCCAGATTTTCCGGTACAGTCACCCTTTTTACTAAACTGTCCAGTATTGTGCCCTTGTTTTGATATTAGTCTTTGATCTATGGCATGTTTTCTTATTGTTTAAAATCAGTTTTATTGAAAGTACTAATAAATATATGTTTATTTCTATCAACTATTCATACTTTAATTCTTGAGAGTAGGTGCATAAATTTGAGCAGGTTGGTAAGGGCCCCTGAGTATTACTTTGCCCAGGGGTCCATGATGCTATTAAGACGGCCCTGGCTCCATTTACTGAAATGAGGAATAATCCTCTTATTTTTGGGATGAAATGAGACATGAATACTTTGTGTTCTAAGGAGGCTTCCCCGGTTCAGAAGAAAGGCTTTCTGATTTCTTTAAAACCTTCCCACCGTAATGTTCACGGCTATCCTTTCTCGAAAGTGAAACCCCAAAACAAACTTTATGGAAGTCAAAACTCACTTTAAAGGGCTAGATTTGCCAACGCCGGTGATAAACAGAAGCCAGTTGCTCTCTACTGAAGTCTCAGGAGGTTCCAATTCTAAAGATAATATTTAGCTCTGAAAGCTATATTCTGTGACAAATGGGGGATTATGGGATTTTAACAATCCCACTTGTGTTTTTTCACCAAACATCCCCCCTCCCGGAAAGCTGGTTTGTATCATGGCTGACTCTTCGCTCTTTATGGAAGGGCTCTTTACAGACACAATCATGTTTTATCAGTGGAAACCTATTCTAAAGGGTTATGAAGGGTTGGATCCTCTGCCAGGTTTATATTGTGTCCATGTTGGCGAGAATTATTATTATTATTATACAGGATTTTTATAGCGCCAACAGTTTGTGCAGCGCTTTACAACATGGGGGGCAGACAATACAATTACAATACAATTCAATACAGGAGGAATCAGAGGGCCCTGTTAGGGATAGTTTACACTTTGCTTCAAAACATGGCTTCGGACAAGCTTTGTTAAAGCTCTCTGAATGCCAGTCAAAGCTCCTGTCACTAAATAAAACGGTTAGCTTACAGTCCTGTTTACACCTGGCTTTTGCTTGATGCGTCGGTGGGGCTTCGGACTTCGGAGTAGCTTCGGGGTGGCTGCGTAGTTCGTTTTCGGTCCACATTTG
>BLSH010433816.1:671668-685323 GCA_018402905.1 Glandirana rugosa
GTAAGTGTGGACTCGCAAAACATCGAACTTCGGACTTCGATGTTTTGCGACCTCCCCTTTTTTAGTTACTAAGAGATACCTCTACCACGTGTAGAGGTGAGTTTTTTTCGGACTTTTGCGGACTTCGAGTTTGTTCAAGACCTTCATAAAAAAAGTCCGTCTAAAACCGCGAAAAGACGAAAAATGTAACCACTGGAAAACTGGGCCTTGAAGACGATATGAAGCACCACTAAAGCTACATGGGTTATAATTTTTGAAGCGAAAAGCAGGTGTAAACAGAACCGCAAGCTAACCATTTTTTTCAGGCCCCATTCACACCTGAGCATGTCGTTTTTTTAAGGCAGAAAGTCACGCAATTTTGCAGCGATTTTTAGCGCGACTTATACCGCGATTTTGCCACATTTTTCCACGATTTTGTACAGGTCAAAAGGTCACCAATGTAAAAAGCAGAAAAGCGCCAAAATCTGCCTGAAAAAAATACTTCCAGAACTTGTTTGAGCTTCAGGCGTTTTCAGGCTTTTTTTGAGTGGAGATGTGCACCATCTCCATAGAGAATCATTGATTTTTTCCCCTCCAGCGTTTTGTAGCTTCAGGCTTCAAGCTACAAAACGCTCAGGTGTGAATGCAGCCTTAGTGACAGGAGCTTTAACAAAGCCTGTTCGAAGCCTTGTTGAAGCAAGTGTAAACTAGCCGTTAATGTGCGTTGAAGCCGAAGCAAGTGTAAATGAGCCTTTAGAGCTTGCAATCTAGGAGGGAGGGTCAAGTGATAGAAAGGTAATAGCTGTGGGGGATGAGCTGATGGATAAAATAAAAGTACAGTCATTAGATATGGGCGGAATAGGAAGAAGAGGGTTTTCAGGGACCGTCTAAAAGCAAGAGTAGGAGATAATCAAACAGATTTGGGTAGGGAGTTCCAGAGGATGGGAGAGGCTCGGAAAAAGTCCTGGAGGCAAGTATGGGAGGAGGTGACGAAGAAGCTAGGGAGCAGGAGGTCATGGGGGAACAAAGAGAAAGATTAGGTTGGTATTTTGAGAGTAGGTTGGTGATGTAGCTGGGGGCTGTGGATGGCTTTGTAAGTTATTGTTAGTATTTTGAATTTCATTTGTTGGGTGACAATGGAGGGATTGGCAGAGAGGGGAAGCAGACACTGAATGGTTGGTAAGGTGGATGAGTCTGGCAACAGTATTCATAATGGACTGAAGGGGGGATAGCCTATGTAGAGATAAGCCAATGAGAAAGGAGTTAAAATAGTCGAGACGAGAGATGACCAGGGAGTAAACATGAGTTTTGTGGTGTCATTGATTAGAAATGGCGGTATTTTAGAGATGTTACGGAGGTTGAGGCAGCAAGATTCGGACAGTGATTGGACGTGGGGTCTGTAGAATCACCCCTTTATATGTGTTTTCGTCACCAGTGTAACTGGAACAGAAAGTGATGGAAATTCCAACATTTTGAATTTCCCCCAAAACAGGTGAGGGAAACTTTCCAACATCTGGTGTGACATGGTCAAGGAGTAACAGAAAATCTCCAGAGATAGGTCACAATCACAAACAGAAAATAAGAACTTCACAGGAGGAATTCTTTCATTCAGTGGTCTCTCTGCAGAGGTCCAACACACCTAATGCTGAGTCAGAGCAAGAGTTACCCAATCAAGGGAGACCATGAGCTTTGCTGATTGTGGAGCTAAAGGTCTGACTAAGAAGGGGGCATGTTAGTCCTGGAGCAAGGGTCCCGTTCTGCAGCATGCTGGCAGGGGACTGGCTTTTCTACGTAGCCTGTGGCTGCTTTAGAAAAAAAAAAAAGAAGTGCAGAAAATGATACATTACATTATTTAAACATTATTCAAATGGAAAGCATTTAGTGGATTTAGGCCCCATTCACACTTCACAATTTGGAATTGCGGGCAGAATCGGCGAGATTCCAAGTCGTGTGGCAATCGCTACAAAACACGTGTTTGGGTGTCATTATTCAACGGCACCCCAAACTCGAATGCAATTCTGTCACGATTGTTGCATAGCAGGATCATGCGGCAATCCTGGCAAACTGCGCCTTTGATATTCACGTGAAGCGCGACGCCCTGAAAAGCAGAAGGAACTTCTTTTTGGGTGAAAATTGCGCATTCAAGTGAATGGGGTGGCCCCAAGAGGCACGTAGAATCATAAGAAAGTTGCGTTTTGAAAAACTCTGCATGATATATGAACAGGGCATTAAAGAGTGTCACGCGTTATTGTGCGTCCCATCAAGCCAGCCAATTAAAATGAATGTGCTGCCAATGCACCCGTGCTGAAAATCGGACTTGCGCCATTTTTGGCAATACAAAACTTTGCATTGCCTTAGTGCGTTGAGACAGCATATAAAATGAAGTGCAAATGGGCCCCCCCACTCTCAGACATCTCAGACCCTCTGGTTCTTCACGGACGCACAGCCCCCAGGAGCGGTGACAAATGAGGTGCTACCTGCGGCAGAACATATGCTTGGGAGCGAGGCCCTTGTATAGGATTTCATGGCCAGTCATTTACACAATTAGAAAAGAATCATAATAGAAATTGCAACAGACATGGCTATGCGTGAGCTGGAACAAGCAATTTATTCACAATGGGGCTCGCAGGTTCTTTTTTTTTTTTTTTATTGCTTTTCTGAAATCCAATGAAGCGAGCTGTCGCTCCGATTCACGAGACTGAGCGCTGATCAAAGTTTTCCTCCCCGCAATGACAAGACCTCAATTTCCACATGCTGGTCCAGAGCACGGCTCCTCCGTCTTATTAGAAAAATGAAAACAAAACATTGAAAATGCGTAAAGAGGGGCAGAAGGATGGAGGGAGAAGAAGGATTCATCATTGTAGGAAATCTGTCTGGAAACATGGAGGCTGCCATGGCCATTCCTGTTCTGCAGGGACACAGAAAGTCTGAGGGTCAACATAGCTTCTAGGCAACGAGTATTTTCAGAAGTCGATAAAAAATTGCCAGGCCAGTATTCATCTTATGATGGGTTTATTTTAACCCTTTTGGTGCTGTAGCACTGTCCTAGTTAGATGCTAGCTAGGTTAGATACATGTAGTCCTTTAGTTCCTCTGTAATCAGTGGGGCTGCTTGTGATTGCTCTGGTCTGCTATGAGTTTTACAGGCTGTGGGTTTGACTGCTTCCCCCCGCCTTCTGGATGGTTCTGGAAAGTAGTGGGCTGGGAGAGCAGAATCTACAGTCTCAATATATACGTGGCCCAGCCAATTCCTAGTGGAGGGTACCCAGTAAGTGGCTGGGAGGGAGCATAAATAGTTTGAGGCCTGGAGCAGAGGGGTTCTTGTCCAGCAGGAGAATCCCCAGCCTGAACGGCTGCTGCCCTTCTGGGCAGTCCAGTTGCACTTCTACCCTTGTTCACTGAGGTGCTAGATGCAGTATCTAGGGGACCTATTCTACTGAAATTTGCCTTGTGCTGATAGAGGGATTTGCCTGTGGAGAAATGTCTGGTTGATATTGGAACCATCCAAATATCCACGGACATTTGTGAGTACAGACCGTTGTGGAAGTGGATGCTAGCTGCACACAGTGACAAGAACCTTTGGGACCACCCAGCGGGCCCTTTCAGGGGTGAGCACTACACTACTGTTAACTTTTATGTCGGCTGTAGCTCTTTCATGTAAAAGTAACTCTTGGTGTTGCCCCCCCACACCCGCCACCATGTGTTCTAGGCCTACCTGGCTCTCCCAGGACCTCCATGGTGGGCGCCAGGATGTAGTGCTGATAGAAGAAGAGCTAATATGAACCCAGAAGCACTGAGCTCTGAGCACTTCCAAGTTCAGAGCTGTCAAATCCTAGCCATTCTGGCTTGAGAAGAAGCTGATTGAGGACAGTCTGAACCATTTAAAACATCACCTATACACATCATTTTTTTTGCCATTTCACAGGCGTGCACATCTTTCAGACTTGATATGTTCGTTATCTATTTATTTGACACAACCTCATCTTTTTTTTCACCATAAAATTTTGGTATATATTGCGTTTGTGTATGCACTAAAATCAATCTGACTTTTTTTTTACTGAAAATATAGATTTGATAAAAAGTTGTACAATATTGTTTTGCTTACAAAATTGCAGCTAGCACCATTTTATTCTATAGGGACTCTACTTTCGCGAACGCGATTCAAGTGAATAGGGCTGCATTGCAGCTATGTGCTGTTCACCGTGGGTTGCTTTTCTGAGGGGCAGCAGCCCCTAATGGCCCTAATGGATAGATTTAAATAGACCCTGTCACAAAATTTAAAAATTGCAGGTAAAAACAAATAAAAATGAAGTATTTTAAATGCATACAGTATTTGCAGAGTTTTTCCTTTCCATAAATATTTTTTTAATCGCTTGCAATGCCTTTGAACTTACTAGAACATTTGACTCTCTCTAGAAAGAGTAATACAGACCCCTCCCTCCTTGGAAGCTGAAAGTCTTCTCCTCTTCTGGGGATGTCTAATTAGTGAGGAGTGAAGCGGAATACAATAGAGTTTTACTTGAGTGACAGCTCTGAATCTGGTGGGGCTGCCGATATCACATGCAAGATGGCGGCACCCAGACCCTATGTATCATTATTTTTTTGCTGCCATTAGAGCGGAACTGATGGCTTAACTGGTTAATGACTGGCTCATGTACATTTACTGCTGCAGAGTGGCACAAAAGCGCGAATCTCTGTCTATAAACGACGGCTTGCGCATGTGCGGCTAGCAAGGGGTAGCGTGCCGCCGCCGGCGCGCTCTTGTGCCCACCGCACTCTCCAGCAGTATGCCCGTGGGTCGGGCGGACTCGATGTCCGCCAGTGACCCGCGATCGCCAGGCACAGAAGAAAAATGGGGAACCACCGATGTAAACATGACGGTTCCCCGCTCTGTCAGGTGGCATGTAAGAAATCTACTGATCCCCGTCACTGGGATCAGTTAGATCTGTTATGCCCATGGTAGCCCAGCCCCCTCACAGTTAGAACACGCCTAGGGAACACAGTTACCCCCTAGATCGCCCCCTGCAGATTAACCCCTTCACTGCCAATGACATTTATACAGTAATCAGTGGATATTTAAATTTCTGATATAAATGTCAGTGGTCCCAAAAATGTGTAAAAAATGTCCGACATGCCCGCTGCAATATCGCAGTCCCGATAAAAATCGCAGATCGCCGCCATTACTAGTAAAAAAAAATAGTAAAAATGCCACAAATGAATTCTCATGGTTTGTAAACACGGCAACTTTTGTGCAAACCATTCAATAAACGCTGATCGCAGTTTTTTTTACCACAAATATGAGGAAGAATATAAATCGGCCAAAACTAATGAATAAATTAGTTTTTTTTATATTTTTTTTGGATTTGTATTTTAGCAAAAAGTAAAAAATATTGTTTTTTTTTTTTCAAAATTGTTGCTCTTTTTTTGTTTATAGTGGCGATAAGAAATGACGCAGAGGTGATCAAATACCACCAAAAGAAAGCTCTATTTGTGGGAAAAAAAGGATGCAAATTTCGTTTGGGTACAACGTCGCACGACTGCGCAATTGTCAGTTAAACTGTCGCAGTGCCGAAGCACAAAAAGTGCTCTGGTCCTAACGTGGGAAATCCTTCCGGGGGTGACGTGCTTAAGGGGGTAAAACCTTCCGAGGATGAAATGGTTAAAGAGAAATACAGGTAACAATGTATTAATGATTCCAGAGCTTCATTCGTTTTGGGCTTTTTAATACCTGTCTATGATTTCATAAACTCCCGAAAGCTGTGCACATTTCTCCACAAATGCTAATAAAAGGTCTGTTATATGAACATGCAATTATTTATTTTCTGGTCCTGACAGGTAGAATAGAGGAGGTCGGGGAAAGGTAACGGGATACTCTGCCCTACAAAGCGCTGAACGTGACATCTGAGGCCGAGGTGTCTGCCACACGGGGGATTTGTACTCTCCGGACGCAGACAAAAAAAGTGACTCATCTCAAAATGATGATGACAAATCCATATAAAAGTCATCAGGTTACCACTCATTAATGTAATTATTGCCGGTAATATGTACGCATGTCACTCTGCCTAGACAGATGTCTGAGAGGTCGATGGGACAACAACTACGCGTCCTGGAGGGGTCGTGGGTTATGAATATGATTTGTCTTAGGGTGTCACAACTAAAGTGAGACGAAACTAACGTGGTTTACGCGGTCATGTGACCTTTACATCACCATAACCTCTCATTCACCTCGTCCAGAATAACCCTTGTTTGGCCTTTCACTTTATAACCCAATTATTTCATGGATGTCTACCAAACCCTAAAGAGAAGCTCCAGGCAACAAGTGAAATCGATCCGTGAACTGCTAATGCTAAATGCAAACATTGCAACCATGTTTAACCTCCTACTGACTGCGATATGCATATATGCAGGGGCAGGGCAGGGGGTCCTTAATGCCCATGGGGCTCCAAGGTTCTGTGCCGAGTGCCCACTCACTGACTGTGAGCCAACTTCTCAGTCCAAGTAGTACTGTAAATTACCCTAGATCAGGGGTCTCCAAACTATGGCCCTCAAGTTGTTCAGGAACTACAATTCCCATCATGCCTAGTGATGTCTTTGAATGTCAGAGTTTTACAATGCCTCACGGGGGCTGTAGTTTGGAGATCCCTGCCCTAGATGATGCCTGAGCAAAGATGGCACCATCCTACCGCAGGAGTGGTCTCCAAACTTTCTAAACAAAGTCACAGATTATTATCCTTCAGACTTTAGGACAGTGGCCAGTGAAAGTAGTAAATGCATCAGAGAGAGTAAAAAATGCCTGGGGCTTCGTGGTCAGTGGGAGTGAAAAAAAATACACCTGTGGTCAATAGTAGGAGATATTAGTGGGAGGAATAGTGCCCTATTGTTGGTGTCAGTGAAAGGAAGAGTGCTCCGTTGTTGTTGTCAGTGGGAGGAATAGTGCCCCATCATTGGTGTCAGTGGGAGGAATAGTGCCCCATCATTGGTGTCAATGGGATGAATAGTGCCCCATTATTGGTGTCAGTGGGATGAATAGTGCCCCATCATTGGTGTCAGTGGGATGAATAGTGCCCCATCATTGTTGTCAGTGGAAGGAATTATGCTCCATTACTGCTGTGAATCGGAGGAAGAGAACCTCATCATTGGTGTCCATGGGAAGAAAAGTGCCCCATCATTGGAATCAGTGGGAGGAATAGTGCATCATCATTGCTGTAAGTGGAAGAAATAGTGCCTCATAATTGGTGTTAGTGGAAGGAATTGTTGGTGTCAGTGGGAAGAACAAGCGCTCTCAATTGTTGGAGTCAGTGGAAGGAAATGTGCCTCGTCATTGGCGTCAGTGGGAGAAATAGTGCCCTATGTTGGTGTTAGTAGGAGGAATAGTACCTCATCATTGGTGTCAGTGGAGGAATTGTGCCCTATTGTTGGTGTCAGTGGAAGAAATAATGCCCCATCGTTGGTGTCAGTGGGAGGAATGATGCCCCATCGTTGGTGTCAGTGGGAGGAATGATGCCCCATCATTGGTGTCAGTGGGAGGAATGATGCCCCATCATTGGCATCAGTGGAAGGAATGATGCCCCATTATTTATGTCAGTGGAAGGAATAGTGCCCCATCATTGGTGTCAGTAGCAAGAATGGTGCCCCATTGTTGGTGACAGTGGGCCGAATATGTCCCATCATTGGTGTCAGTGGGAGGAATGATGCCCCATCATTGGTGTCAGTGGGAGGAATGATGCCCCATCATTGGTGTCAGTGGGAGGAATGATGCCCCATCATTTGTATCAGTGGGAGGAATTATGCCCCATCATTGGCATCAGTGGGAGGAATGATGCCCCATTGTTTATGTCAGTGGAAGGAATAGTGCCCCATCATTGGTGTCAGTGGAAGGAATTATGTCCTACTGTTGTTGTCAATGGAAGGAATGGTGCCCCATTGTTGGTGTTCGTAGAAAAAATAGTGGCTCATATCACAGGAGAAAAATCAGATAAAAGCATTGTGGTGGTGGTGGTGGTGGTGGGGGGGGGGGGGGGTACTGTGATCTCTGTGAGAGGAAATAAATATGTGGACCTGTTACACTTTACTCAGCATGCATACACTATGACAAAATATATATGGTGCTAGCTCCAATTCAAAGTGTATGTATGCCAATATAACGTATTGCTTTACATACACCACCAACATACCAACATGATATATTGCAGCTTGCTAGTGTTTAGTGTGGTGGCTGCATTGTTTGTTTTTCAAGCTTCTTTTGCTTTACTTGCTCCATGTAATCCTGAAAATAACTTACTTCCTGTCCCTCATTGGCTACGTCACTCCTCCACTGTATCTATGGAGGGAGCCATGGTTGCACCCTAGGCTGTTCTCCTGATTTGGACCCCAAACACATCTTCATCCCCATTCTTCATCTCTACATGGGGGGCAGGTTAATTGGTAGGTTATTAGCTGCAATATATAGCATTTTTGTATTTGGGTTAAGAAGCTAGCTTAAGATTTAGGGGCTCAAATGAAGGGCGGTAATGTCATAAGCTGGATTTAGAACATCAGTGCTAATATGTGAGCATCACCATAACCCACAGTCACGCATATACCCTGGTGTGGTTCCATTCAGTTTGAACACTCGTCATTGGGCTTAAGTTTAATAAGCATGTAGGCAGGTGCAGTCTATTTTCTCCACTGTAGATGGCGCTCAACTGCAGCTGGAGAGGAAATCAAGAGGAACATGGTTCTTGTATGTTTTCCTGGGTCATTGGGAAAGCTATCTGATTTGATGCTGCTGCCCTATGTGACTCTGGCAGCCATTTTGGGTCAGGCAGAGAATATTTAAGGCTCTGGCTTGGTGGGTGGAGTGGGTAGTGTAGGGACAGGTCACCCGTCTGTCAGGGATGTTCCCAATTTGGGCACATCCTGCCAGGCTGCATTCAACCCCTCAAAACAGACGCTGTCGGCACGCCTGAGACCTGCTCTACTACAGATCGCTGTTTCCTTTTTTGGGCGCCTTCCCACAGGTCTTGTTGTGTATTATTGAACTTTAACATTAATACAAGTTACTGGACTCTGAGTGACTACTGCTGCTGCACCACCCCACAAGCCATCTCTCTGTATTGTAGTGCACTGCATTAAAAAAGTTTCATGTTCATTGTAGTGCATTGGCAGCCCATTCAAAATGAATGGGCAACCTCGCAGTAAGGCATGTTAATGTGCGCCATGATACACATCAACACAGATATGTATCTCTAGCTTTTGGGTCTACGATTTGGAATCCGGATATGCAGGGATTGTTTTTCCACTCTCTTGGAGTGTATCTGTTTGGTTGAGTTTCTTTGTGTCAATACTCAGCCCTTACGATAATGACGGTGCTCTTCACATGTTTAAAGAGAAGCAGGTGCAGCATTAGGATTGCATTAGCCGGCAGCAGAAAGTTTCCCAGGTCTTGCGGTTTCCTGCTAGCAGTAACGCCTCGCACAGCTGTATCAAACAATTCCAATCCCAGCTCCGCTCAGAAGATTTACTCTTTGGAACATGCGGAGAATATGATTCGCCGAGCAGCTCTTTCCACATTCAGACTAAAAATGTACCCCAGGATTCAGTGCGCACTCAGTGACATTAACAAGCTGTGGTTCTTCTATAAAACTGGAGAATTCACCTAATGAGACAACATCTGCTTCTTCTTTTTTCTTCTTTATGAGCTTAAAGAGACATTGTTACTCTTTTGTTTTAACCATTGTCATTTATTAACTCTCTAGTCAATGTGAAAATGTATATCGTACACTAGATGGCAAAAAATGTGTGAATTCCACCCAATATGAGGTTTATTCTTCTATATACAAAGAGATATTAGACAATTGTGTGCATTTGGGTTTGGGGAAGACCCCTTTTCTGTTCCACCATGACTGTTCACAAAACCAGCTCCATGAAGATAAGGTTTGATGAGCTGAGTGTGGAGGAACTCAAGTGTCCGGCACAAAGTCCTGACCTCACCCCTTCTGAACACGTTCATGGTGAATTGGAACTCCAATTGGAAGCTAGAGCCTGCATAAAGCCCTGACATCATCCCTACTGAACACATTTGAGGTGAATTGGAACACCAGTTGGAACCTAAGGCCTGCAGAAAGCCCTGACCCCATCCCTCCTGAACACATTTGCGGTGAATTGGCACACCAATTGGAAGCTAGGGCCTGCACAAAGTCCTGACCCCATCTCCACTGAACACATTTCATGTGAATTGGAACACCAATTGGAAGCTAGGGCCTTCACAAAGTCCTTACCTCATCCCTAATGAACACATCCGAGGTGATTTTGAACACCAGTTGGAAGCTAGGGCCTGCACAAAGCCCTGACCCCATCCCTACTGAACACATTTGAGGTGAATTGGAACACTAGTTGGAAACTAGGGCCTGCGCAAAGCCCTGATATAATCCCTACTGAACACATTGAAGGTGAATTGGAACACAAATTGGAAGCTAGGGCCTGCACAAAGCCCTGACCCCATCTCTCCTGAACACATTCAAGGTGATTTGGAACTCCAATTGGAAGCTAGGGCCTCTACAAAGCCCTGACCTCATCCCTACTGGACACGTGCAAGTTGAATTGGAACTCCAATTGGAAGCTAGGTCTTCTCATCCAACATCAGTAATTGACCTCACTGATGCTCTTTTGTCTGAATGGGCACGCAGACGCACTCCAAAATCTTGTGGAAAACCTTCCCAGAAGAGTGGAAGCTATTATAGTCACAAATGAGGTAGCAATTCCATATTAATGGTCATGGTTTTGGAATGGGACTTCAAACAACTTGTAGTGCTGCTCCAAGCCGGAAAACAAAAATCTGCCTGCCATTCATGCAGTGAAGGGAGCAGGCTCCTATGCATAACTCAGTGGTCTGAACACAATCCTGAAAAAAAAGAAGGGTGGGCAGGGTGAAATGTGTCAGTGGGCGTGGCTGGAGGGGCGTTGGCTGAGGCCACATCCATATACTGCTAAAGCACTGGGTCGGTGAGCGGTGTCCCTTCCTTTTTTTGGTTCCCTCTAATGCCGCCTCTGGAGCATCATACACTTCTTCGAAGCTACAATCACTAGAGCAAAAAAAAGTCCTTTGAAACTCCACTTTGCTCTACTCAGACCTTATGCAAGACAGAGGAATGCTTCCCCACCTTGTGGTGGACCAATAACTAAGCACTAGAACTGTTGCATGGACTAATTCACATGCTCCCCCAAGCCTGGAAGTACTGGGTATTTTCTGCAGCTCCCAAAAATTCAACATAGGAAAGTTGAGGAAATATTTCCAAGGAGGGAAACTGATACTTTGCCCTGTATGGGCTTAGAGGTGGTATCTGATAGCTATATTTCCCCATGTGGAAATATGGAGTAGCTGATGATACATCTTCAGAGATTTCACAGTGGCGGAACTACCAGGGTCGCAAAGGACGCACTTTCGAGCAGGTCCTGGCATTCTGCCGGGGGGCCCTAAACGACAGAAAGGGGGCCCTACAGAACATGTGAAAGGGTTCTGCTGCGGGACCGTAAGGCTTGGTTCCCATTGCTGTGATCCCAAAGTCCTGCAACTTGCTTGCGACTTTTGTGATTTAACATTGCAGTCTTTGGCACTCAAATCACACCAAAGTGGCAGAAAAGTAGTGCAGGAACTTATATTTTGTTGCTGCGCCTTGAGTCACATTGATTAAGACAGCACCCATTGAAATTAATGTGTTTTGAACCCAGGCTCATACAGGACCCCACAACAGGAGTAAAGGGCCCCAGGATCAGTGGAAAGTGCCCTGGGCCCAGAGGAAAGGGCCCCGGGACTAACGGAAAGGACCCCAGTAGTCAGGGGGCCCTTCATGGTTTCTTGCACCGGGGCCCTGAAGATTCTAGTTACGTCTTTGCTGGGGGATGTGAGTAGGGGTGCTGATAAAGTGGAGGAATGGCTGCAGGATAGGCTCCATTCACACCTTGGCGTTCCATTTTGTGGGTGGTAAATCATGGTAAAAACGCGCAAACAGAATCGCGGAACGCCTGACGCCGAAAAGAAATACAAGAAAGTCTTTTGGGCGTTAGGCGATCCGTGACTCTGTTCGCGAGCTTTCACCGTGATTCATTAGGCGACAATCGTGGCAATATCGCGCTGCGATTTGGTGCCATTCAAAATAACGGGGATCGCAAGGAAATTTTTGAACCGTGGGCAGAATCGCGGTGATTCCGCCAGCAAAACGGAACGCCTCAGTGTGAATGGAGCCTTAAGGAGAAAAGAGGGATATCCATTATTAGGAAGGACCACTGTCTGTGCAGGATAGGCTCCATTCACACCTTTGCGCTCCATTTTGCGGGTGGTAAATCGCAGTAAAAACGCGCAAGCAGAATCACAGAATGCCTGACGCCGAAAAGAAGTACAATAACTTCTTTCGGGTGTTTAGGTGTTCTGCGACTCTGTTTGCGTGTTTTTACCGTGATTTGTTAGGCGAAAATTGCGGCAGTATCGCGCCGCGATTTGGTGCCATTCAAAATAGCGGGGATTGCAAGGAAGTTTTCGAACCGCGGGCAGAATCGTGGTGATTCCGCCAGCAAAACGAAAGCCACAGTGTGAATGGAGCCTTAAGGAGAAAAGAGGGATATCCTTTATTCGGAAGGACCACTGTCTGTGCAGGATAGGTTCCATTCACACCTTTGCGCTCCATTTTGCGGGTGGTAAATCGCGGTAAAAACGCGCAAGCAGAATCATGGAACGCCTGATTCCCAAAAGAAGTACAAGAACTTCTTTTGGGCATTTAGGTGTTCTGCGACTCTGTTTGCGTGTTTTCACCGTGATTCGTTAGGCGACAATCGCAGCAGTATTGTGCCGCGATTTGGTGCCATTCAAAATAGCGGGGATTGCAAGGAAGTTTTCGAACCGCGGTGATTCCGCCAGCAAAATGGAACGCCACAGTGTGAATGGAGCCTTAGGGAGAAAAGAGGGATATCCTTTATTAGGAAGGACCACTGTCTGTGTAACTCATAACTGGAATCAGCATAGAAATTCAGAAAGAAGCACCAGACCAAAAAAGGATGAAAGGTTCCAAGATAATTTTGTCAAATAAATCATATAAAAACATCCAATGCACTTGGAGGGCAACACCGCTCCCCCGTTATTGGTGCTACAACATAAAACATAGTCATAAATAATGATAAAAGATTACACCTAAAAATTTGAACGACAACTGAGATATAAATAAATGGCCACATTTACTTACAAATGCCTTGCGGGGTGTTTCTTGTTACATTTAATGTTATATAAAATAGAAAGTGCTTGTTGCTTATGTGGAAACCATCCTTGCACAGGACAGTGTTGCCAACCTCCCGCAGCATTTTTTACTGGCAAATCATGGAAAATCTTACTGGCAGAGCAAATTTTTTACTGGCAACCTGAAAAATAACTGAACTCCTATTAAAAACTAAGACAATTATTATTTAAACACAACATGGAAACACTGACAATACCCATATCAAGTAGTTTGCCCAGTTTACACTTAAAAAGTCAGCACAGCATGACAAATTATCAGACCCTGATATTTATAGGCAGTTCTAAACATCACTGATTTTTACAAACTGTCAGTAAATTTACTGGCGGTTGGCAACACTGCTACCTGGGGCTCTGTATACTGCTATATGGTGACTCTGTATACTGCTACATGCTGACTCTGTATACTCCTACCT
>BLSH010433816.1:685333-696292 GCA_018402905.1 Glandirana rugosa
CCTAAAAATTTGAACGACAACTGAGATATAAATAAATGGCCACATTTACTTACAAATGCCTTGCGGGGTGTTTCTTGTTACATTTAATGTTATATAAAATAGAAAGTGCTTGTTGCTTATGTGGAAACCATCCTTGCACAGGACAGTGTTGCCAACCTCCCGCAGCATTTTTTACTGGCAAATCATGGAAAATCTTACTGGCAGAGCAAATTTTTTACTGGCAACCTGAAAAATAACTGAACTCCTATTAAAAACTAAGACAATTATTATTTAAACACAACATGGAAACACTGACAATACCCATATCAAGTAGTTTGCCCAGTTTACACTTAAAAAGTCAGCACAGCATGACAAATTATCAGACCCTGATATTTATAGACAGTTCTAAAAATCACTGATTTTTACAAATTGTCAGTAAATTTACTGGCGGTTGGCAACACTGGCACAGGAGCCTAGTTTGTTTCGATAGAGAAGGAAGGGTTAAAGCCTATATCAAGCTTTAATTGCTGTCTATGTCCCTGCCATCACCAAGGTGGACTGCACCAGAGATGGAAGAGCAGCTTACAGAAGACTCCTGAGTTCCCGGTTGGATGAACCTCCGGTGGTCAGTTTCCAGACACAAGTTTTCCTAGCTCCATATGGTATATTTTACAGATCCGGCGGGGGGTGCTGGAGTTAGAATATTTCAGTAATTTTGTGTTCTCTACAGAACAGCGAGGTGGCTGGTTAGTTAGTACATTGGCAGCGGGTCATCTCCGCTTTGCAGATGTTTTGTAGGAAACAGATGTGTTTACCAAGATATTCACCGAGGCTTCTGCTTGTCGCATCAATTATAAAATTATTTACTTTCTTATGAGAGGACTCAAATCCAACACACAGCGTTACGGCCATATGGTCAGGAGGATACAGCCTTCTCAATGGGAATTTTGGCAACATTTAATAGTGAATAGATCTAACATCATACCTGCCAAGTCTATAAGATGGGAAAGTAGGACAAAGTTTGTAAGCAAAAGACACCACTTTGACAAGGTTCTGTTTAAACGGTCTATCGGAAGGTGAGGTTTTAGGTGGGGGGGGGGGGGGTCTGAAGGGTTGAAGCGCCCATTGGCTTCTTCTACCATTTGGGGACTCCAACCAGGAGATCCCCTGCTGTAGTTACTGTTCTTGTATTCCTGCCCACCTTGAGGGGTTCCCAGTCTAGAGAACTGTTATGGCCATGGTAGCTGTGCAGAGTTCCCCAAAATAAATTCTATTAGGCAGCTTAAAGCGAGTGTAAACTCTAAGGTGTCATTCAGATGGGCGGCAGTAAAAACAGGTGGTTGAGGCATAATTTTCTTACCCCCCAAACAGGAATGGAACAAGGGGCGGCTGTCCTGGAATGGGGGCGCCACAAATTCCTTCTACTATAAGGATGACAGGAGTAGTGATACTGGAAGCGGCAAGGAGAGGAGGAGCGAGCTGGGAGAAGGTGCAGACTGTGCTCTCTCCCTCCTCCTCATAAGCTTGCACATAATGAAGGTAGGCATCTTTGCCCTGGCCACTGGATGATCTTGTCCCAGCACTGCCCCATCTACCCATCTAAAGAAGAACATGCAGCCACTCGAGAATATACACATGCCGCTGCCAACATTTTACCCCTTTCAAAGGAATGGGGCTGCACCACAACATGATGGTAGGAGTGAGCATAAAGATTACTTAAAGTGGAGTTCCACCCAAAAGTGGAACTTCCGCTGGTTGGATTCCCCCCCCCCCCCCTCAGGTGTCACATTTGGCACCTTTCGGGGGGGAGGGGGAAGAGGACACCTGTCTTTAGACAGGTGTCCTTTTCCACACATCCGGGAGCTCTGGCCGGCAGCTGTGGCCGCTGACTTCAGCAGCCCGGCTACCTCCTCCCTGCTCGCTCTGCTTCTGGCCGCCTGGCCAGTAGCAGAGCGTGGCAGAGCCTCGCGCATGCGCAGTAAGGTGCCCAGCGTGAAGCTGTACTGCTACACATCCGGGTTCCCTTACCCGCGATGGAGGCGGCTGCACCCATCCCCCGATCCGAAGATCGGCGGCGGGTGCCGACGTCGCTGGACTCCAGGACAGGTAAGTGTCCTATTATTAAAAGTCAGCAGTTACTGTATGTGTAGCTGCTGACTTTAAATTTTTTTTTCCTACCTCGGACCTCCGCTTTAATCTGTTTTCTGCTAACAAGGAATATGATGATAGGAGGAGTGAGCAGAAAGATTACCTAATCAGTTTTTTGCTAACAAGGAATATGATGATAGGAGGAGTAAGCAGAAAGATTACCTAATCAGTTTTCTGTTGACAAGGAAAATGATGATAGGAGGAGAGAGCTGAGAGATTGCCTTCTGCTACTCCTTCTCTGTCCAATCAGCAGGCTCGGGTGGAGAGGGGACACCACTGCATTCCTTCAATAATCTAAAACAGTAACAGAGAAAGTGGTGTCGTCTGCCTGGCTGTGCAATCCCTAGTACAACAGAGCTCAGACTGGTTAAAGGGAGGGGCTAGACCGACACCAGTCATGTGTGCTGCATTTAAATGTGCTGACAAGGAACGTAATGATAGGAGAAAAGAGTAGAAAGACTGCCTAATTGTTCCTTTGCTGGCAGGGAACATGATGATAGGGGGAGAGAGCACAGAGGTTACTTAATTGGTCTTCTGCTGCTCCTGCTCTATCCAACTGGCAGGCTGGGGGTGGAGAAAAGACACCACTGCGTTCCTTCAACAGTCCAAAACTGTACCTGTAAAGATGAACTAATTAGTCTTCTGCTGACAAGGAACATGACGACAGAGGGAGAGAGCAGCGAGGTTATTTAATTGGTCTTCTGCTGCTCCTCCCCTGTCTAATTGGCAGGCTGGGGTGGAGAAAAGACACCACGGCATTCCTTCAATAGTCAAAAACTAAAACTGTAAAGATTAACTAATCCGTTTTCTGCTGACAAGAAACATGATGATAGGAGGAGAGAGAGCAAAAAGGTTACCTAATTGGTCTTCTGCTGCTCCTTGTCTATCGAATTGGCAGGCTGGGGATGGAGAAAAGACACCACTGTTTTCCTTTAAAGTTTGGTACACACTAAGTTTTTTTTTTTTTACATGCAACCCAGCGGGCGCACAAAGAAAACTGACATCTCCTGTCGGAGCCGCTGTACTAACCATCCGACATTAGTACATCGATCTCCCCCACTGAGCCCGCCAGAACACTCCGAACAGCTCTCTCTGCCATTGGCTGAGAGCCATGATTGGGAAACGGTCAACTGCTGGTTTTCCAACATGCATGTCCAAAAGAAGCCAGCTTCTGACGGACAGACCGACATACACACAGGCCGAAAGTCGACCATTTTTTTTTTGAACCGGCAAATGTCTCCCGAGAATTGGCCCATGTGTACCCAGCTTTACAGTCCAAAACTGTAACTGTAAAGATTAACTAATTAGTCTTCTGCTGACAAAGAACATTATGATAGGGGAAGAGAGCAGAGAGGTTACCTAATCAATCTTCTGCTGCTCCTTCTCTGTGCAATCAGTAGACTGGGGGCAGAGAGAAGGCACCACTGCATTTGTTGAACAGCCCAAAACTTTACCAGAAAAGTGGGTGTCACCTGCGTAGATGTGCAGTCCCTTGTACAGACTGGGAAGGCTGGTGTCACCTGGCCAGCTGTGCTACCTAGCAGAGCCGAGTGAATCTCAGGACTGGATGGGCAGAATACAGGTAAAGCAGCTCCCATGTATATAAGCTGTGTATTTTTGTTATTTACCTGGAATTCAGCTTCAAGACTGGAGAACATTTGCAAAGCTGGTGGCCTCTGAACATCTGCCTAACAAGCCCCCTCCCTGCTGATATCTGCCCTCTGTAAGTGTTTTGGTTCTAACGATGAAATAAAAAGAAGCCCCATTGTCGATCTGCGGAACCTCAGGAGGGCGGCTTGTAATTGCACAAAGCTGCTGTGGAATGCTTCCGCTTGTCAGCCCCCTTACTCTACGAAATGTCACACTGCCAGTTAAGTACCTAATGCACGCCAAAGTTCAGACCAGTTATAGCAATTTAAAGCGGCGGAGAGATTCTGGAGAGATCTTTCCACTCTTCTTGCACTTTCCATCCAGCTACTTATCAAATTTAGGTATATAATAAAGCCATTACACCTAAAAGGTTTTTTTTTTTTCTTTTTTGTAGGTTCATAATGGACGACATCAGTATGTGCTAAGACCTGATGGCTTCCATGCCTGTAATTTGGTTCTACTTTTTAATACTAATAAGCTTGTTTTATGTATGAACCTACCGCACGGCGCATTTAAGTCCCTTTCATGTGGTGCTACAATGTATTATATGCTAAATTGGCAGCTGCAGAGTGGCGTAAAGATGCAAACAGTTTAATAAGCCATTAAAGCTACACTCCAGCCTTCCCTTCAGTCTTGCACAGTTGTACAGGTTCCTCTCCTTTACTGAAATGGTTTACTCTGATTTCATTCCACGCTGTGAGCTTCTCACAATGTGCATGAGAAGCTGCAGCAGGTTAGAGCCTGTCTCATTTCTTGGCTGGAGGATGTCCAGCATCATCTCTCGCCACTATCTTCTTTCTCACTGGGTAGATTGATAGCAGTGGAAGCCATTGTACAAGTAACATGTCCGCAATTTCTGGCCTTCTCTTGCAGCATGCCCTTAGTCACTGACTATCTCCCATACCATTTGCACAATCTCTGGCCATCTCTTGTAGCATGTCCATAGTTTCTAACCATCTCCCATACCATGTCCACAATCTCTGGCCATATCTTGTAGCATGTCCATAGTTTCTAACCATCTCCCGTAACATGTCCACAATCTCTGGCCATCTCTTGCAGTATGTCCGTAGTTTCTAACCATCTCCCATACCATGTCCACAATCTCTGGCCATCTCTTGCAGCATGTCCGTAGTTTCTAACCATCTCCGGTACCATGTCCACAGTCTATGGCCATCTCTTGCAGCATGTCCGCAGTTTCTAACCATCTCCCGTATCATGTCCACAATCTCTGGCCATCTCTTGTAGCATATCCGTAGTTTCTAACCATCTCCCGTACCATGTCCACAATCTATGGCCATCTCTTGCAGCATGCCCGTAGTTTCTAACCATCTCCCATACCATGTCCACAATCTCTGGCCATCTTTTGCAGCATGTCCATAGTTTCTAACCATCTCCTGTACCATGTCCACAATCTCTGGCCACCTCTTGCATCATGTCCATAGTTTCTAACCATCTCCTCATGTGCCATGTCCACAATATATGGCCATCTCTTGCAGCATGTCCGTAGTTTACAAGCATCTCCTGTACCATGTCCACAATCTATGACCATCTCTTGCAGCATGTCCGTAGTTTCTAACCATCTCCTGTACCATGTCCAGAATCTCTGGACATCTCTTGTATCATGTCCGTAGTTTCTAACCATCTACTGTACCATGTCCACAATCTCTGGCCACCTCTTGTAGCATGTCCATAGTTTCTAACCATTTCCTCCTGTACCATGTCCACAATATATGGCCATCTCTTGCAGCATGTTCATAGTTTACGACCATCTCCTGTACCATGTCCACAATCTATGGCCATCTCTTGCAGTATATCCGTGGTTTCTAACCATCTCCTGTTCCATGTCCACAATCTATGGCCATCTCTTGTAGCATGTCCGGAGTTTTTAGCCATCTCCTGTACCATGTCCACAATCTATGGCTATCTCTTGTAGCATGTCCGTAGTTTCTAACCATCTCCCGTAACATGTCCACAATCTCTGGCCATCTCTTGTAGCATGTCCGTAGTTTCTAACCATCTCCCGTACCATGTCCACAATCTCTGGCCATCTCTTGTAGCATGTCTGCAGTTTCTAACCATCTCCCGTACCATGTCCACAATCTATGGCCATCTCTTGCAGCATGTCCGCAGTTTCTAACTATCTTCCATACCATGTCCACAATCTCTGGCCATCTCTTGTAGCATGTCCGTAGTTTCTAACCATCTACTGTACCATGTCCACAATCTCTGGCCACCTCTTGTAGCATGTCCATAGTTTCTAACCATTTCCTCCTGAAACTATGTCCACAATATATGGCCATCTCTTGCAGCATGTTCATAGTTTACGACCATCTCCTGTACCATGTCCACAATCTATGGCCATCTCTTGCAGTATGTCCATGGTTTCTAACCATCTCCTGTTCCATGTCCACAATCTATGGCCATCTCTTGTAGCATGTCCGTAGTTTCTAGCCATCTCCTGTACCATGTACACAATCTATGGCTATCTCTAGTAGCATGTCCGTAGTTTCTAACCATCTCCCGTAACATATCCACAATCTCTGGCCATCTCTTGTAGCATGTCTGCAGTTTCTAACCATCTCCCGTACCATGTCCACAATCTATGGCCATCTCTTGCAGCATGTCCGCAGTTTCTAACTATCTTCCATACCATGTCCACAATCTCTGGCCATCTCTTGTAGCATGTCCGTAGTTTATAGCCATCTAAGGTACCATGTCCACAATCTCTGGTCATCTCTTGCAACATGTGCATAGTTTCTAACCATCTCCTATACCATGTCCATAATCTATGGCCATCTCTTGCAACATGTCTGTAGTTTTTAACCATCTCCTGTACCATGTCCACAATCTATGGCCATCTCTTGCAGCGTGTCTGTATATTCTAATCATCTCCTGTACCATGTCCACAATCTATGGCCATCTCTTGTAGTATGTCCGTAGTTACTGAGTTTGTGGACATGATACAGGAGATGATCAGTAACTACACACATGCTACAAGATGTGGCCATAGATTGTATACATGGTACAGGAGATGATCATAAACTACAGATATGCTACAAGAGAAGGCCAGAGATTGCAGATATGGTAATGAAGAGGGTCAGAGTATGGAGACATGGCAAAGTAGATGATTAGAGACTGTGAACAGCCATTCTCAACCAGAGTTCAGTGGAACCTTAGTGTTCCTCCAAAGGATGCTAGGGTTCTTTGAGCTGCAGCTGGTTGACCTCCCATCTAATGGTGTCTGCATAGTTCTAGGTCCAATAAACTTGCCAGTGCCAGTGGTATGACACCAGTGATCTTTTCAGCTGTCTATAAGGGGGCATACTTCTTACTGACCATCAATAAATTCATTTTAGCAGGTGTTCCCTGATACCTGAATATTATTTTAAGGGTTCCTCTGGAGTATAACGGTTGAGAAAGGTTGGTATAGGAGCTGTTGGAGACTGGGGACATGCCTCAGGACACTGTCATAGACTAATGGCGCATTACACAAGGTCACTACGGTTACAGCCCCTTTACAAATCAATGGCTCCATGTTTGTGCTCTTTACAGCCCCTTAAAAATTACTTGTACCACATTTGAGATTTATCTCAGCAAGATCCATTATAAAAGATCAGTGGAATAAAAAAAACAAGAAGAAAGGGATGGATATAAAAAAAGTAAGATAGTATGGAAAAAAAAGCCATCTAACTACTAGAACCTAGTCTAAAGAATATTTTTCCTTTACTAGCTTGAGTAAGGACCTAGGAAAGGGAAACACAAACTACTGTTCAGAGGGGCCCCAAGGGCTGCATAGTAAGTGCCAAAGAGCCGCAGGTTGGACACCAGGGTTCAAGGGCATTGTAGTTAGCATGACACGCCAGTTACTGGCTCCAGGCAGAATCCAGGCTTGCACACATTTCATCCACTCTTGTTATGTTACATGCACAAGGGATTACAGTTTATAAAGAAGGGCTTACAATCTATTTTCCACAGGAAATGTCATTAGGAACCATTCAACAGCCAACCAACCTCCACCCAGCGACTCTTTCTACTGCACTGGATCATAAAGTATTCTGTGACATATTTGTACAAGCTGTAGTTCTAAACTCCTCACTAAACCCTATAAATGAAATTCCCAAGGCATTGTGTTGTGAGCTCTACGCAAGCTTTATCTATCTATCTATCTATCTATCTATCTATCTATCTATCTATCTATCTATCTATCTATCTATCTATTCATCTTTTTATCTATCTATCCCTGCTTGCTTCTGCTTCCCCCACCCTTTTCCCCCTGGCAGCAGAGGACCAGAGCCAAGCAGGAGGAAGAAGGATTTGCTACGCAGTTGGAAGGAGGGAAGCTGAGCTACACAGATTGGCGCCAGAGCTTCTGCGGTGCGGGGACCAGAGGGTGCAGACCCAACATTGGGGTGCCTGTGCACTACACTAGAAAGGATGCTGACCTGTTGCTGTTGTTTGAGCATGGCATCAGTGAGGCTGAGCCACTGAGAGATCACTGCTGAGCTGTAAGGACCCGTTGCCATGAGTATCTACAGAAAGGGAGAACCAGCGAGGACCAAAGCTGAAAGCCTGAGCCTTGTGAGGACCTGTTCTGGAGGACTGAGTTATTGGGTCCTGGGTACCTGAGGACAGCAGACCACCATGTGACCTGGACTGAATGTCTGTGCACAGGAGTGGTGAACTGAACCATTTGTGCTTACCTCACATTTAATGCCTATAGAGAGCCATCCATTGCACACAATCAGCCATCCATTGTAGGGACAGCTACATGTGCACCACCCTACAGAAGGGGCCCAATGATAACTAGCTAATATTGACAATTAGGTGCCAGGTACTTGTAGTCACCTCCAGTGGTACCCTTTCTTAGTAGTTCAGTGACTGCCATTTTATGGGTCAACGTTCACATTATTTAGTATAGGATCTTCAAACCTCTTCATTTGCGTCCTTTTTTTCCCACAAATAGAGCTTTCTTTTGGTGGTATTTGATCACCTCTGCGTCATTTCTGATCGCCGCTATAAGCAAAAGAAGAGCGACAATTTTACAAAAAGACCCAAATTTATTACTTTTTGATAAAATACAAATCCAAAAAAAAATATAAAAAAACATTTTTTTTCATCGGTTTTGACCAATTTATATTCATCCTCATATTTTTGGTAAAAAAAAATCGCAATTGCCGTTTATTGATTGGTTTGCGCAAAAGTTGCAGCGTTTACGGATGACGAGAATTCATTTCTGGGGTTTTTATTTTTTTTTTATTTTTTACTAGTAATGGCGGCGATCTGCGATTTTTAGCGGTACTGCGATATTTCAGTGGACATGTCGGACCATTTGACACTTTTTTGGGACCATTGGCATTTATACAGCGATCAGTGCTATAAAATGCACTGATTACTGTGTAAATGCCATTGGCAGTGAAGGGGTTAACCTGCAGGGGGCGCTCTAAGGGTTAACTGTGTTCCCTGGGCGTTTTCTAACTGTGTGTGGGCTGCCCTAGCAGGGGAAGGATAGTGATCACAGCTTCCATGTAGAGGAAGGCTGTGATCACAGCCCTTCCCTCTCTCACAGAACGGAGGTCCGTGTTTACTTACACGGACCTCCATTCTTTCAGTGCGGGGGGGCCATCGCGGGTAGCCGGCGGACATCGAGTCCGCCGCACCCGCTCCCTGGCTCCCCCCGAACACAGTGAGCGCGGGGCGCGCCTCCGGCGGCGCGAGCGCTCACAATGCTAGTTATCGCGGACGCCGTCTTGTGAAGGCGGTTCGCGATAACGAACCACCTTGTCGCCGTCACGCTGCGGCGGGCGGTCGGCAAGTAGTTAAAGAGTCGTGGGAGAGTCGTGGGTAAGTGTTACTCTATCTATCTATCTATCTATCTATCTATCTATCTATCTATCTATCTATCTATCTATCTACATGCATTTAAAACATTAGATATACTCTTTAGTGTATTCTCTCTACTCCCTTTACCATTTTTTTATTCTTAACCGTAGAAGGAGCCGATTTAGCTTTTTTCATTTTATTTTGATTAATGTTTGCTCAGTGACAGGTGCTCAGTATGCAGCCTCCACCTCCTCCCAGATTGTAGCATGGACTCTGCTGGAGATCGTCTCACCTCTCAGCTTTTTAATCATCTCATCATTAAGAAATATGTCACCGCTTTATTTATTTATTTCATTTCATTATATTCATTTTCATCTTATGTGACTTTGAAAAATCAAGGAAATTAGGTCTAACATAAAATGTGAAAAAAATATATGAAATACACAAATTGAATCTGGCCTAATGTATGAAAGTCCTTCTTAAGAAAAAATGTCCCCCTGAGCTGTGGTAATAAACAAAATCAGTTCAAGTGGACTCATACCTACATTAAACCTAATCTCCACCCCATTCAGACCATCCTGTCCCTGTAATAATTCTAAACGATTGAGATGATTGTAGCCGTATTAGTGCAATTGTGACAGAGAAAATTGAGTGCTGTCCGTGATACTTTTTTTATTTGCACTAACATACAATTTTTCAGGACAAGCTTTTGGGGTATCTCCCCTTCTTCAAGGTCCAAGCAGTACTGATTAAAAACTGTTTTAGCCAAATGTTAAAAAAAAGAGAGAAAAAAAAGAAGAAAAAAAAAAAAAGAAGAAGAAAAAAACCTCATAGGGAAAGGAGAAAGAGGAAAAACAAACAAATACAAATCAATGTATAAGGCAATGGTAATGAAATTTCTTCTTTTTTCTCTCTCTTTTTTTAACCACTTAAGGACCGGAAGGATTTCCAGCTTTAGGACCGGAGCCCTTTTTGCGATTTGGCGCTGCGTCGCTTTAACTGACAATTGCGCGGTCGTGCGACGTTGGTTAACAGTCAATTTCGCTGCGTCGCGGTTTAGCGTTTTTCCCGAGGCCAGGATTTCGACCTTTAGGAAGGCCAGGAATTCACCAATTTTTTTCTCTCTCTTTTTTCTTCTTTAAAGTAATGGTAACGGAATATGTAACTAAACATAAACAAACAAAAAGGAGAAAGAGGAAAGGGATACTCCAAAAAAAGAAGAAGAAAAAAAAAAAAAGAAGAAAAAAAAGAGAGAAAAAAAATTGTAAACCGATTTTGTCAAAAATTAGTCATGACGAACCTGGAACTTCTTCCCCTCTATGGGGTTTTCGAACAGGACTTTTTAACATACAATCACGTTTA
>BLSH010433816.1:703321-732330 GCA_018402905.1 Glandirana rugosa
AAAAATACTCATAACAAAAAACCTGACTATTTCGTTAAGTCTATATTTTTTCGTGGTATTTAATAGTTATAGGGGGGTAACTATTGTAACGTTGTTTTATATCTGAATTGCTTTATCAGTCCAAAAAACAATACTCATAAAAATACAATTATGTAAGTGCATGTCACTGCACTGTAAAAGCAGGACTCACGTTAACCACTTCAGCCCCGGAAGGATTTCACACTTTAGGACCAGAGCCCTTTTTGCGATTCGGCACTGCGTCGCTTTAACTGAAAATTGTGCGGTCGTGCGACGTTGTACCCAAACAAAATTTGCGTCCTTTTTTTCCCACAAATAGAGCTTTCTTTTGGTGGTATTTGATCACCGCTGTGTCATTTCTGATTGCCGCTACAAACAAAAGAAGAGCGACAATTTTGCAAAAAAACCCAAATTTCTTACTTTTTGCTAAAATACAAATCCAAAAAAAATATAAAAAAACATTTTTTTTCATCGGTTTTGGCCGATTGATATTCTTCCTCATATTTGTGATAAAAAAAAAAATCGCACTCGGCGTTTATTGATTGGTTTGCACAAAAGTGGTCGCGTTTACGGATGATGAGAATTAATTTCTGGGGGTTTTTTTTATTTTTTATTTTTTACTAGTAATGGCGGCGATCTGCGATTTTTAGCGGTACTGCGATATTTCAGCAAACATGTCGAACATTTTGACACTTTTTTGGGAACATTGGCATGTATACAGCGATCAGTGCTATAAAAATGCACTGATTACTGTGTAAATGCCTTTGGTAGTGAAGGGGTTAACCTGGAGGGGGCGCTCTAAGGGTTAACAGTGTTCCCTGGGTGTGTTCTAACTGTATTTGGGCTGCCCTAACAGGGGAAGGGAAGTGATCACAGTTTCAACGTAGAGGAAGGCTCACAGAACGGAGGTCCGTGTTTACTTACACCGACCTCCGTTCTTTCACTCGGGGGGGGGGGGCATCGCGGGTGGCCGGCGGAGATGGAATCCTCCGCAACCGCTCCCTGGCCCTCCCCGGATACAGTGAGCGTGCGGGCGCACCTACAGCGGCGCGCACACGCTCACTGTGCGCGATCTCGCAGCCGCCGTCATATGACGGCGATTTGCGCAGAGGAGCCACTCTGTCGCCGTTAATTGCCGACCAGCGGTCGGCAAGCGGTTAAACAAAGTATATGGTTACCCCTCTTCAAAATGATTGAGTTCAGGTGTTTCCAGTGAAGGGTAATATTACTACAGCATACAAAGATTTTTTGGAAAATTTGGAAATTGAAAATTTTGGAAAATTTGGAAATTGAAAATTTTGGAAAATTTGCTATTCCAACCTTGTGGTAACAGTTTGGGGGGCAGTCTCTTTTCTGTTCCAGCATGACTGTGCCCCTGCATACAAAGCCAGCTCCATAAAACATGGTTTGGCGAGTTTGATGTGAAGGAACTTGAGTGGCCTTCAAACCTCAACTCCACTGAAGACCTTCAGGATGAACTAGAATGCCTAGTTTGAGCCAGGTCTTCTCCTCCAACATCAGTACCTCACCTCACAAAGGTTATTTTGGCTGAATGGGCACAAATTCCACAGACTCACCCCAAAATTTTAGTGGAAAGCCTTCCCAGAAAAGTAGAGGATGTCATATGTAGAAATAAGGCCAACTCCATATTAATGGCATTGGTTTTAGAATGGGATGTTCAATGAGTGGATATACTGAAGGCGTGGTCTACTCAGGTGTCCAAACATTTTTAACCATGTAGTGTTAGTATTTGCAAATTGTTTGACCGGCTGAAATATTTGCAGTTCTGTTCTTGACCAGTCTTGTGATTCAAAGAAGGTGATAACACCTTTCAAATTTGGCATTCTTGTAGCTTCCCGTGACACATTATTTCTTCCAGCCTGTTTATTGAACTACAAACATGACCACACTGGTGAGGTATTCCTAGTCCTTTCCTGTAAACTCTACCTTAAAACTTTTTCTTTTGATTTATATGTCTGTTCAACCAGTCCAGGCCCCTCTGCCAGACAATCAGGCAGGTCTTCAAGCTTCATTGTAGCAGAAAAACAGATTGGGAAGTAACACCCCCCCCCCAATATCCACGCTCAACAGTATGTGCAGCATCTTGTGGCTCCGGCTGAAGAGCCTCCACACTGAAATGATAGAACTAGTAGTAAGTACAAACCAGTTACCTGGTGTCATCCATCAATTACAAGTTTTTATTGGCTGGACGATAAAACTCAACGGTGATGGCTAATGCGTTTCGTTATAGCTGCTATAGCCAAAACGCGTCAACTGTCATAGTTGTGTTTTATCATCTAGCCAATAGACTTGTATTTTATTGATGACACCGAGTAACCAGCTTAAACTTACTTCCAATCCAGTAAGCACAGTCTCTCTCAGCATCTCATCACTGCAGCAGAGCATGAATTGCTTCTAGTGCTACCCCTGCCATTCCCACACTGAGTGCTCAGGGTGAAAGGAGGCTGATGTGAAGGCATATTCACACCTTTATACTAGTTGCATTTAGCCGATTACACTTGTCCACTGATGGAACATGCACAAAATTGCATACTTTCCCACAGTGCACGAAAATGCGCAACCTTTCTGCAGACACACAGTAGTGCCATCAATTCTTAATGGCATCCCCACACATCTTGTTAACGCAAGAATTCACCAAGACACATCAACGTGCCATGCATTTTTTTGAAAAGGGTCAGGCACTTCTAAGCAATTCTCATGCATAGGGCAGCCCATGGAGAACAGTTGCCTAAATGCAGAAATGCGGAAATGTGCTCTGATGCACCCGCATGGTGTGACTGAAGCCTTAACCATGTGGATGTAGCACTGTATGGAATATCTGCTGATAGATTACTTCTCAACATCCTATTTGGTAAAATCAGCTACTTCAGGTTGGTACATGTTCTCTACAACATAAGGATCATCCTTGGTTACCTGCCAACCAGAGCCGATGAGGTGGGATTGCGGAATGTCACCAGGAGAGCTCAACTTTGCCTGGCAGTGGTGCTGCCAGGCTGAGGAATGACACCATGGCAAGTCAGCCAGAGCACCCGCCTGTTCAATATGCTCTATATTAGTGGTCTCCAAACATTTTAAACAAAGGGCCAGGTTACTGTCATTCAGACTTTAGGGGGGCCAGACTGTGGCCAGTGGGGGTAGAACATGTCCTGGTGTCCAGTGGAAGTAAACAATGCTCTATCTTTGGTGTCAATGGAAGGTCTAGTGCCTCATCGTTGATGTCAGTGGAAGGAATAATGCCCCATTGTTGGTGTCAATTGGAGGAATAGTGCCCCCATCATTGGTGTCAATGGAAAGAATTCTACCATATCTTTGGTGTCAGTGGAAGGAATTGTCTCCATTGTTGGTGTCAATGGAAGGAATTGTGCCTCATCATTGGTGTCAGTGGGAGAAATTGTGCCCTTTTGATGGTGTCAGTGGAATAGATAGTGCCCCATTGTTGGAGTCAGTGGCAGGAATTATGTCCCATTGTTGGTGTCATTGGATTGTATAGTGCCCCAAGGGCCGTGCAAAGGCAAGCAAAGGGCTGGCAGTTTGGAGAACACTGCTCTATATAGTGTAACACTGGCAGGCCACCCAGGAACATGGGCCACAGGGCTGTTACAGCCAAACCTGCACATAGCAAGGGAACTGCATGCGCTTGTAGGCTGGACTGGAGAGACTACAAGGATCTAAAGTATCCAGGTTGTCACCCAGCCAGCAAGTTGATTGAAAGTCCTACAACAAAGGGATAAGAAAAAGACTCAAAGTCAGGAGACTTATGTATTATCACTAGGCAAAAAATAGAGCTGCTTATAGCAGATGGGGTTTGACCACCAGCAGGGGTAGCCACTGAGCTGTGCTTTTGTTTTATACCTAGTGTCCTACTCTTGCAGGTGGGCACTATAACCCAACAATCAAGATCGAAAGATCTACAGGATGCTGTGTCCTTTAATAGAAGAGAAAAAAAAAACATTTTCTTTTTTAGTTAGGCAAATGTGAAATTTTGCATACTAATATTTTGAATTCTCATTTTTAAAGTGATATTGAAGTAAAATGTCAGACAGGCAAGGTTTTTAAAAACACAAGAGACCCCAGTGGTCCCTTATGTCATGCACGCCTCTCCCGGCCTGTCATCGTCCCGGCTCTGTGCCATAGTGATGTGATTCCTGTGCACATGCGTGGTATTGGCCATTCAATTGGCTGGAGAAAGCGAACCCCGAAAGAAAACCGGACAAAGATGGAAGCGCCCAGGACCAGCTGGAGTGGTGACAGCACAGTGCTGAAGGGCTGGATTGACAGGTAAGCCTGCCATTATGTGATAATATGCAGTGTATACTGGCACATTATAGCGTAAAACTCCTGAGGGCCCATTAATAACCTTTTCTAAGCAGAGTTTAAAACTGCTTTAAGCCAACAGGTGGTGCCCTAGACTCTGTTTTGTCTTCTTTAGACTTAGATGTTGTTGTTGTTTACAGACCTAAATAGCTCAAGCTAAATATTTATTTACACCAGCGAATAAGTCATCCCTTATCGGGTGACTGAGGTTGAAACTTTCAGCAAACAAATAGTACATTATTCATGCACTGTCTGTAGTGCGGCCATGGTCCCACCCCTAATACTTGCAGCGTATGGATGCAGAGAGTGGTGCTGATATTATTTTAGTGCAACTTTCTGCATCATCCAGGACCACCTACTGCTGGGAGAAGACTGAAGAGCACTCAGTGGAGTTGATTTGTTTAAGGCAAATAGACTGTGGATTTGCAAGTGCAGTTGGACTCTACAAGGGCATTTGGTCCAGAGCTTAGTAAATGAGGGGAAGCTCTGCCGACTTCCGTCATCCAATCACGTGCAAGCAAAAATGCTGTTTTTGTATTTTCCTTGCAGGTGATTGGATATTTTTTACAAAGTGAAGCTTCACCTTCAGTGGCGGCCACTCCATTAGCGGTGCAGGGGCCCCCTAATCCATGTGCCCAGCTCCTAATTTACATGTAGGGTGCTGGACGCATGGATTTCAATGGGGTTTTTTGTTTTTTAAGCACTTGATTAGAGTCCGAGGCTCTAATCAGCTTCAAAAAGGGTGAGCTCGGGGCAAAGAGCCCACCCAGTTGTGTGACAATAGCAAATTAATATTCGCTGATGTCTTCCTGCTTCTCCTCCCGGCCAATCAGGAAACGGGTCTTAGAACTCAATTGGCCGAGAGGAGAAGCGACCGCATTGGCCGGGGGTAGAAGCAGGGGGGAAGCCGCCGAGGAGGAGACGCAGGGGGAAGCCGCCGAAGCTGCCTGCAACCTGGATGGGGTAAGTGCGGGGCTGTTGGGCAGACGGGGCGAGTAACAGGAGGGGGGGTTTGATCGCCAATCAACTGAGCAAAAGGGGGGAGTTTGATCGATCAACCGACCGAATGGGGGGGTTGGGTGGTTTGTTTGCTCCCCCCCCAAAAAAATGGAGCACCAGCCGCCACTGATTAATGAACCTATGGAGCAAATGCCCTTGCAGAGAACAGCTGCACTTGCAAAATGCACAATCTATTTGCCTTTAGTAAAACAACCCCAGTGTTAGTCACATGGCTAACAGAAAAAAGCACAAATAAATGCATAAAATTATAAAATACAAATGGAGGGGCCTTGGAAAAGGTAAGAAGGACCCTGGAATTTGGCTTTTTTTCTTTTTTCCTACAGTGGAGAAAAGCGAGGTCACTGACCTGGCTGTACTGACTAGCAGGTGTGTCACAATTCAATCCCAAGACAATTACACATTTTTTGGAACGTAAAACAGTATTGCATATTAAATTAATTGGCTGGAGTTCAGCTTTAACAGTTGTCCAATTATAACACATATAAGGTCAGAAAAGAAGTATTTTTACATTAACTATAATTATTCTTGAAATAAGCAAATTCTGAGGGAAAAAAAAAAAGAAAAAAAAAATTAAGGTGAATATTTTTTCTCATTATTATGGAAGAAAAAAAAAAAAAAGCATCTGATTGGAAACGGAATTTAGCATTACAAAACTGTATTTTCTCCTGATAATATATGCACCCCTATCCTTCAGAGAATTAACTCATTAGCAGAAGCGCTGCATAGCGATACGGTATGCGTGAAATTTTTTCTCCCGACTTTCACACTTGGTGTAATAAATAATTATTCATAATCTCTCTTCACAAGTATTATTCTTCTCATTATAAGGTCATGCATAATAGACGGCAGGTTCAATCTTCCTGCATTCAGATTGTACAAAACTCCGAGCTCCTGAGTTTTACCTGAACCTTGTCATTCAAATGGAGCCGGGCTAAGATGTTTTTTTTTTTTTTTTTTAAATTTGAGAATATTTTGGAAGTTTTGATGTTTTCAATAGAGCAGGAAAATATTAGAATTCCCTGTAATATATAACTAACATAATGAGAAAAAGTTTCTATATATTTAATTGTTGGTACAATAGGGAATGCTTAAAGCTGAACTCAGCCTCCAGTCTTGCAAAGCTCCCAACTGTCCCTGATTTCCAGGGACTGTCCGTCATTCGGGAACTCTGTCCCTCGTTCCTCCTCATTTGTCCCTCATTCTGGTCTGATCGATATAGTTGTATATAAAATACATTACTTATCTATCAAAATGCGTTTTACAGTGGTAAACCTTTCATCCAATTTCTAAATGGTTCCATTTGTAAATTCTAAAGCCAAAATGAAGTAGTAGTATAATAGTAGCAGTAAAACCCAGGGTTTCTCAACCAGGGTTCTGTGGAACCCTAGGGTTTCTCCAAGGGTTGCTAGGGGTTCCTTGAGCAATGATCAATTTCTACCTCTCAGATAAATTCCCAATGACACCATTGATCTTTTTAGCTCTCTGTAAGGGGGGGGATTCTTCCCAATGACCACAAGTGTAAGGAGCATTCTTCCCATTGACCATCACACTAATGTATCATGAGTTGTAGATTTTTAATTTTTAGCAGGGGTTCCCCGAGACCGGAGAATTATTTCAAGGGTTCCTCGGTGTTGAAAAGGTTGAGAAAGGCTGGTTTAACCAATTAATTTTTTCTACAATTCTCCTTTAAGGAGGGTGTGGCAGGGGGTGCGTCCTATGCCTATATGTTTTTTCTAATAGGTGCAGGGGCGTAACTACAGGGGTTGCAATTGCTCCAGGGGGCCCGTGTGCCTCCCTTCTACACCTGGATAGGAGGGATGGCGGGGGCGGCATTTAGAGGAACCAATCTCCTCCATTTTCCTCCTAATGGAGGAGATTGGTTCCTCTATGCTGCCCCCGCCGCCCCTCCTATCCAGTTTACTTGTCTTCTGCTGTTCCCAGGGTCCCTGTGCCCCCCCCCCCCACAGAGCTGCTGTCTTCCCCCTCCTCTCTCCTGCTAGCTGCTGTAGAAGATGTGTCATGATGGAGAGATGAGAACGGGTCGGTAAATTTGTCATTTACCAGCTCCTTCCTTTTCTGAATGGAGTCAGTGATTGGTACCAATTGGTTCATTCATAACTGAAGCATAGTAAACTGTTTTTACTATACTTCTGTTTCTGAATGAATATGAGGCTCGGTACACAACTATTCGTTTATTCGGTGGGACCGTAATAAAGGGACCCACGACGGGAATAAAGGGCCCCAGGATTAGTGGGAAGAGGGAGGGCCCTGGCCAGGGGTCAGGAGGGCCCTTCATAATTTCTTGCACCAGGGCCCTGAAGGTTCTAAATACGCCTCTGAATAGGTGTCCTTCATTCTCATCTCAGGCTTACTTTGATTTCACTGCACACTGTGAGCTTCTCACAATGTACATAAAAGCTGCAGTAAGTTAGATAGAGCCTCGCTCCCTGTATCCCTTTCCTCCCCAGTCTGACTCTCCCTGGCCCACCCCTTTCATTCATTGGATTTCAATTCTGTCATTTAGATTGTAAGCTCCTTGAGGGCTGGGACTGTACACTATGTAAAGCACTGCATAAATTGTTGGTGCTATATACATCGGCGGCCACTTTATTAGGTACACCTTGCTAGTACCGGGTTGGACCCCCTTTTGCCTTCAGAACTGCCTTCATTCTTCATGGCATAGATTCACATAGCTCCCAACTGTCCCTGATTTTGAGGGACTGTCCCTGATTTAGAACAAAGTCCCTCTGTCCCTCTATCCTCCTCATTTGTCCCTCATTTTGGTCTGATCTATATAGTTTTATATAAAATACACTTTGACATGATAGCATCACGCAATTGCTGCAGATTTGTCAGCTGCACATCCATGATGTGACTCTTCTGTTCCACAGCATCCCAAAGGTGCTCTATTGGATGAGATGTGGTGAGTGTGGAGGCCATTGGAGTGCAGTGACCTCATTGTCCAGTGGTGAGATGATTGGAGTACAGTGACCTCATTGTCCAGTGGTGAGATGATTGGAGTGCAGTGACCTCATTGTCCAGTGGTGAGATTATTGGAGTACAGTGACCTCATTGTCCAGTGGTAAGATGATTGGAGTACAGTGACCTCATTGTCCAGTGGTGAGATGATTGGAGTACAGTGACCTCATTGTCCAGTGGTGAGATGATTGGAGTGCAGTGACCTCATTGTCCAGTGGTGAGATGATTGGAGCTTTGTGACATGGTGCATTATCCTGCTGGAAGGAGCCATCAGAAGATGGGGACACTGCAGTCATAAAGGGATGGACATGATCAGCAGCAATACTCAAGTAGGCTGTGGTGTTTAAACGATGCTCAGTTGGTACTAAGGGGCCCAAAGTGTGCCAAGAAAATACCCTCCTCACCATTACACCACCACCACCACCACCAGTCTGAACCGGTGATACAAGGCAGGATGGATCCAGGCTTTCATGCTGTTTACACCAAATTCTGACCCCACCATCTGAATGTCGCAGCTGAAATGGAGACTCATCAGACCAGGCAACGTTTTTCCAATCTTCCATTGTCCAATTTTGGTGATCCTGTGCCAATTGTAGCCTCAGTTTCCTGTTCTTAGCTGACAGGAGTGGCACCCGGTGTGGTCTTCTGCTACTGTAGCCCATCTGCTTCAAGGTTCAATGTGTTGTGCATTAAGAGATGGTATTCTATATACCTTTGTTGTAACAAGTTGTTATTGGGGAACTGTTGGCTTTCTATCATCTCCAACCAGTCTGCCCATTCTCCTCTGACCTCTATCCTCAACGAGGCATTTTTCGTGCACACAACTGCCGCTCACTGGATATTTTCTCTTTTTCTGAACATTCTCTGTAAACCCGAGAGATGGTTGTGCCTGAAAATCCAAGTAGATCAGCAGTTTTTGAAATACTCAGACCAGCCCATCACTTAAATTCCCTTTGTTCCCCACTCTGATGCTCGGTTTGAATGTCAGCAAGTCGTCTACACCACTTCTAGATGCCTAAATGCATTGAGTTGCTGCCATGTGATTGACTGATTAGCAATTTGTGTTACCAAGCAATTGATCAGGTGTACCTAATAAAGTGGCCGGTGAGGCTAAATGCCTGTAATAAATAAAAATGAATTACAATGGTAGAGAGTGATCAGACAGAAGCGGGCCTTATGTGGCCGAGCAACGGAGAACTATTCTAAAAGACAAGGAAGACAAGATCTAGCAGCATGTCACCAGGCGTCCATCTGTAAGCAGGAAGTGAAAGCCGTCTCCTGAATCCAATCATCATCATCATACAGTGAAAGTGCTTGTACATTCCTTCAATGCAAATGGGGGCAACAAATGAATGTTATTTAACTGGTCGAATGTTAGATTGATTTAAAACGGAAAATACTGCATTTAGCCACTAGTTGGTGCTAAGCATTATAGGGATTTCCTATAATAACTAATGCCATCTTGTGGCCAACTTTGGTATTTTCTGTTCTAAATCAACTCACCTTTCCAGCACCTGACTTTAATACTACAATACAGGATTTATAAAGTGCTAACAGGAATTCACAAAGCGCATTAAAAAAATGTAGCCTTATAATCGGGACGATGTCTTATATTCCATTCGTTTTTATAGACTCCAGAACATATTTTTGAAGGCTATTATCAACTTATTATATATGCCAATTTAATTCTCCCTTCAAGTGATCATTCAGTGGAAAGGTTAAAGTGTCAAAGGTCAAAAACAATTGAATTAAAGTGTAAGGGATCAATCAGAGTTCAGCCATTGTTTCTGCTAATAACCAAACTGAGGATTCTGGGAGTTGACTCTTCCCAATTTACCTGCTGTTGGTCCACCATTGAGAAATACACTATATTACCAAAAGTATTGGGACACCTGCCTTTACACGCACATGGACTTTAATGGCTTCCCAGTCTTAGTCTGTAGGGTTCAATATTGAGTTGGCCCCACCCTTTGCAGCTATAACAGCTTCACCTCTTCTGGGAAGGCTGTCCACAAGGTTTAGGAGTGTCTATGGGAATGTTTCACCATTCTTCCAGAAGTGCATTGATTTTGATGAGAAGGCCTGACTCGCAGTCTCCGCTCAAATTCATCCCAAAAGTGTTCTATTGGATTGAGGTCAGGACTCATCAACCAGCCACCTCTAAGGGGGCCATTGGCTACAGTTCTGTAGTGAAGTCTGATAGCAGCATTGTTACTCTTTGGCAAGGGTCTCCAGACGTTTTAAACAAAGGACCAGTTTACTGTCCTTCAGACTTTAGGGGGGCTGGATTGTGGCCAGTGGGGGTAGAAGGAAATGTCCTTGGCCAAGCATCAGTGAAAATAAACATTGCCTTAGTGTCCCATCATTGGTGTTAGTGGGAGGAGTAGTGCCCCCTCATTGGTGTCAGTGGGAGGGATAGTGCCACAAAATTGGTGTCAGTGGGAGGAATAGTGCCCCATCATTGGTGTCAGTGGGAGGAATAGTGCCCCATCATTGGTATCAGTGGGAGGAATAGTGCCCCATCATTGGTGTCAGTGGGAGGAATAGTGCCCCATCATTGGTATCAGTAGGAGGAATAGTGCCCCATCATTGGTGTCAGTGGGAGGAATAGTACCCCATCATTGGTGTCAGTGGGAGCAATAGTGCCCCATCATTGGTGTCCAGTGGGAGGAATAGTGTCCCACCATTGGTGTCAGTTGGAGGAATAGTGCCCCACCATTGGTGCCAGTTGGAGGAATAGTGCCCCATCATTGGTGTCAGTGGGAGCAATAGTGTCCCACCATTGGTGTCAGTTGGAGGAATAGTGTCCCACCATTGGTGCCAGTTGGAGGAATAGTGCCCCATCATTGGTGTCAGTGGGAGCAATAGTGTCCCACCATTGGTGTCAGTTGGAGGAATAGTGCCCCATCATTGGTGTCAGTGGGAGCAATAGTGTCCCACCATTGGTGTCAGTTGGAGGAATAGTGTCCCATCATTGGTGTCAGTGGGAGGAATAGTGTCCCACCATTGGTGTCAGTGGGAGCAATAGTGTCCCACCATTGGTGTCCGTTGGAGGAATAGTGCTCCGTCATTGGTGTCAGTGGGGGAAATAGTGCCCCATCATTGATGTTAGTGGCAGGAATTATTCCCCATTTTTGGTGTCATTGGGAGGAATAATGCCACATCCGGCCCTTGGGCCGCAGTTTGGAGACCACTGCTCTACGGACAGGGTCGTCTTAGATGGACATATAATTTTGGATGGACTTTAAATCCCAATTCCAGCTAAAACATTTTCAGCAATTGCAGTACCATTTTTGTTTCTTTTGAAATAAAAGGTTAAAGGGTTAAAGCAGAGCTAGAGGCAGCAATAAAATATGCATGCGCAGGCGGGCAGTCTTTTGCATAAGAGACCTGCAATGTCTTTTTTTGCAATAAAATAAATCTACCTGGCTGCTTGTAGTCTTCTGTAGCACAGAACGCAACAGCCAATCAAGATGGCTAAAGACTGCCATATGGAAGGATGGGGGATGTCCCTTGCGGGATAGGAGGTGAATATTATGGTGCCTTTAGTTTTGCCTCGAGCCTAGGTTCACACTGGTGCGTGCAAAACACAGAAACCGCACTCCAGTGCACATCACATGCGAGGTCTGCGCAGTGCGATTTGAGCCGTGCATTTTGTATGGCTAAAATCGCATCACATTCGCACCAAAATGGTGCAGGACCCTTTTTTTCCCCTGCACCTGAATCGCATCGCATGCGCAGGAGTGACATCATGGAGGCTCGGCCAATCAGACCCCCGGACTCCCCAAACCCGGAAGGAAGACCAGGTGAAGGTGGAAGCCTCTGCAGCAGTGACAGCATGCCGATGGAGGGCTTTGTTGTAACCACTTGCGCCCACCATAGATAAACTTCGACAGCTCGGCTGCTCTGCGCCAGATCACATACCTAATGTGTGATCCGATACTTCTGGATGTGGGGCACGCGCCCGCGCCCCCAATGGATTGCTGCAGCTTCCTTCAGTACAGAGGGAGAGCTGCAATTTTCCTATGTAAACAAGGCGGATTGCCGTTCTTTCAGTACAGAAGGCATGGATTCTGTGTCTCTGCAAATCAGGGGCACCTATCCATGCCTTCCCCTAGAACAAGCACCTCCTCCACAGTAAGAAAACACTGGCTAGGCACACAGTTAACCCTTTGATCTCCCCTGATGTTAACCCCTTCCCATTAGTCCTATCATTAGTACAGTGACAGTGCACATTTTTAGCCCTGATCACTGTATTAGTGTCACTGGTCCCCAAAAAGTGTCAAAAGTGTCAGTTCGGTGTCCAGTTTGTCCGCCGCAATATTGCAGTCCCATTAAGTCGCTGACCGCCGCCATTACTAGTAAAATAAATAAATAAGTATATAAAATCTCCCAAAGATTGTAGACGCTATAACTTTTGCACAAATCAACCGTTTTTTTTTTACCAAAAAAAATGTAGCAGAATACATAGTGTCCTCAATTGATGAAGAAATTTATTTTTTTTCTATTTTTTTATTGGACGTGTTTTATAGCAGAAAGTAAAAAGTATTGTTTTTTTTTTTTCAAAATTGTGGGTCTTTTTTTATTTATAGCCAGGGCCGTCTTTAATAATGATTTTATTTTTATTTATTATTTTGAACCTTGGGAAAACATTGTCTCCCCCCCTCCCCCGAATCTACTTATGAACTATTTTGCAGGCAGTGCGGACTCAAGGGGCAGCTGCTTTGGGTCCCACAACAATGATGGGGCCAGGGGCAGCTGCCCCTTTTTGCCCTGTGGTAAAGATAGCCCTGTTTATAGCACAAAAAAAAACAAAACGCAGAGGTGATCAAATACCACAAAACAAAGCTCTGTTTGTGGGGGAAAAAAAAGGACATACTTTTTATTTGCGTGCAGAATCACTTGACCGCGCAATTGTCAGTTAAAGTAACCTAGTGCTGTATCGCAAACAATGGCCTGGTTGCGAAGGGGGGTATACCTTCCAGAGGGCAACAGTTAAGGTAAGTCTTTTATAATGTGCTAGTATGTGATGCATACTAGCACATTATGACATTGCCATGCAGGTGAAAACTTTTTTTTTTTTTTTTACAGAGTTTACTACTGGTTTAAAGCTTCATAGTAGGCATACGATATATTTTAAATGTAATATAGGTTTTAAATATTATATTTTAGTTATATTTAGATAAAAAAATGAAATATGCACAGCCGCCCCCCACCCACTTATTCTCTTTAGGAAGGAATTGGGAACCTAAATCCCTGAAATACAGGTGACCATTGGAAGAAGCATTTACAAACCTCTCAAAGCATTTTAATACCCAAAAATGTGGAACAGCAGGCATAAAAAACAAGGAAAATCTCCCCAAATATTTTGTTTAATATAAATATTGTAATAACAGCTTGCTGAATGTACTTACCAAAATTGCCTTATAATTTCCCTGTGTTTATACCTCTTAGTATTTGTGGGGGGGCAGGCGTGAATTTATTTTTTTCCACATAGATCGCATCTTATTACAATTAAAGGTATCGGTTTCTTTTATAAGTACTGAGACTACCTGAGAAATATTTTAAGGGTTTAATACATAATCTGTTTACTTCAATTTTTCAATTATCTTCTTTTGTGCCTGAGCGGCAGACGTAATGTAGCCTAGGAAAGCAGCGGGGACCAAAGGAGCTAAAATGAGAGTGGGAGGTAGGCTGGCACAGTGTGCGCCACATATTTAGATTTGATAAAATTACGGATAAAAGTGTTTATTTAAATGATAATCACTATACATATACACTATGTTACCAAAAGTATTGGGACACCTGCCTTTACACGCACATGAACTTTAATGGCATCCCAGTCTTAGTCTGTAGGGTTCAATATTGAGGTGGCCCATCCTTTGCAGCTATAACAGCTTCAACTCTTCTGGGAAGGCTGCCCACAAGGTTTAGGAGTGTCTATGGGAATGTTTGACCATTCTTCCAGAAGTACATTTGTGAGGTCAGGCACTGATGTTGGAGGAGAAGGCCTGGCTCACAGTCTCCACTCTAATTCATCCCAAAGGTGTTCTATCGAGTTGAAGTCAGGACTCTGCAGGCCAGTTCAGTTCCTCCACCCCAACTCGCTCATCCATGTCTTTATGGACCTTGCTATGTGCACTGGTCCAAATCATTTGGTGGAGAGGGGATTATGGTGTGGGGTTGCTTTTCATGGTTTGGGCTTGGCCCCTTAGTTCCAGTGAAGGGACCTCTTAAGACGTCAGCATACCAATACATTTTGGACAATTTCATGCTCACAACATTGTGGGAAGAGTTTGGGGATGGTCCCTTCCTGTTCCAACATGATTGCACACCTGTGCACAAAGCAACGTCCATAAAGACATGGATGAGAGAGTTTGGGGTGGAGGAATTTGACTGGCCTGCACAGATTCCTGACCTCAACCCGATAGAATACCTTTGGGATGAATTTGAGCGGAGACTGAGAGCCAGGCCTTCTCGTCCAACATCATGCCTGACTTCACAAATGCGCTTCTGGAAGAATGGTCAAACATTCCCATAGACACTCCTAAACCTTGTGGGCAGCCTTCCCAGAAGAGGTGAAGCTGTTATAGCTGCAAAAGGTGGGCCAACTCAATATTGAACCCTACAGACTAAGACTGGGATGCCATTAAAGTTCTTGTGCGTGTAAAGGCAGGCGCCCTAATACTTTTGGTAATATAGTGTATGTTAAAATAGCACTTCCTCTTTGCACATCATAACCTTCTCCTCTTCTGGGAGAGTCTAATTACTCTCAATGCTGGCCCAGCTCCTTGGCCCCTCCCCTCACCTCCCCACATAACCTTTGATTTGGCTGTCAGAGAAGGAGAAAAGAGGAATACTACAGAGTGTGACTTGAGTTACAGGTCTAAACCGTGCTGGGGCAACTGATGTCACATCAAACATGGTGTAAATATTATATATATATATTTAAATCTATTGTCTAGCACAGCTACCTCCCTCTTTGCACATCATAGCCCTTTCCTCTTCTAGGAGTGGCTAGAAGAGCTCCTTTACCCCCTACTCTTACCTCCCTACATAACCTTTTATATATTTGCCTGAGGAGGAGTAAAGAGGAATACTATGGAGCAGTGGTCTCCAAATTGTGGCCCTTTAATTGCTTTTATCCGGCCCTTGGGGCACTGTTTCTCCCACTGGTGCCAACGATGGGGCAATATTCCTCCCATTTACCCCAATAACGAGGTAATATTCCTCCCAATTACACCAATAATGGGGCACTATTCCTTTGAATTACATCAATAATGGGGCAATATTTCTCCCATTTACACCAATAATGGGGCAATATTTCTTCCAATTACACCAATAATGGGAAAATATTCCTCCTATTTACATCAATAATGGGGCAATATTCATCCCAGGGCAGGGCGTGGCTGTCAACCAAGGTGGACTTCATCCAGTGCATGGGAGGGCGACGACGTTAGTGTCCCACCCGACCCGTCTTGAAGCACTATTCCTGCCATTTACACCAATAATAGGGTACTAATCCTCCTATTTACACCAATAATGGGGCAATATTTCTCCCATTTACACCAATAATGGGGCAATATTTCTCCCACTGACAACAATGATGGGACACTATTCCTCCCACTGACAACAATGATGGGACACTATTCCTCCCACTAACAACAATGATGGGACACTATTCCTCCCAATTACACCAATAATGGGACGTTATTCCTCCCATTAAAAACAATGATAGGGTATTGCTTACTCCCATTGGTGACAGGGCATTTTTCTACTGCTACCAGCCACAGTCTGACCCCCCTAAAGCCTGAAACACAGTAAACTGGCCCTTTGTTTAGAAAATGCTATAGAATGTAATTTGAGTGACAGCTCTGAGCCTGCTGGGGAAACTGACGTCACATCCAAGATGGCGGCACCCAGCAGCAGACTCAGGGCTTTTGGATGTCTACACAAGGAAGGATTTTACTGGTAAATAACATACATAAAATGCACACAATCATGTAGAAATACGTTTGTTGAAATGAATGGACTGGTGACAGGGTTTCTTTAAGGGCAATGTCACACCAGCAACTTTGTATCTAACTCCTAAAATCTGCATAATGCTATCACAAGGCAGTCCCCTATGCTGTCAACTGACTCACGGGCCCAGGATACAGCATGTATACTACTACTTAAAATAAAGGTAGCCTGATGTAGCAAGATACTTCCATAATATAATTCATTGTCTCCCATTTCTAGGAAAACTTTCCAATTTTTAGGTGCCAAATGGGCAAGGCTTGACTTTTCAAAGCTAACTTTTAAATGGGGTTTGAGTGAGGCTTCTTGTGTCTAGGAGAGGACTAGGCTGGGGGACAGAGGTGCATTTGACCCCCTTCGGGCCAGTGCTAATAAGATATGTTGGTCTGAAGTCCCTGGTAGGAGATACTTCATCATTCAGACATTGATCAGAGTGGGACCCAGAGTCAGTGGCACATGAAGGAGGGAGAGAGGGCATTATATAGCTACATCCTTCCTATTGAGACCTGCAGTCATAGTATATGGCAGAGGGAAGTCTTCCAGAACCAACTTCTTTTGCGTCTTTTGAGTTGTCATGTTGCCCAATGTCAAGCGTTAGAAAGGAAGGTGATGCTGGAAGATGTTAAATGGTGGTTGGCTATGAACCATGTCCTTTAGGAACACCCACCTTTCACTTTACCAATCACTGTAAGACCACAGCACACTTGCATGGTACACAAATCTGTCCCTACAATAGAAGTTCTTATTGGCTATGTTGCCCTCAGTGCTTGGTTCAATTTTTATTCAGAAAGACTGGAAGGAGATGCACAAATACAAACTGCCTGTTCCTAACATTTTCTTAAAGTCCACCTCCAGAGTTATTTTATCTTGGAGCAGAGAAGGGTTAAAGCAATGGCCTAGTTTTTATTGCATCCTGTGTTTCTATTGGAGGAGATTTGCACTTTCGTACTGTTCCTGTACTGCCCATAGAAAAATGGGGAAGTTGCAGTCAAGAAGAAAGGGAGAGCAATAAAATGTCATCAATTCTAACTCTTCCCCATTCTACTAATATGTGTTTTTTTATCTGTGACCCTGTTGGAGAGATTTTCTATGGCTTCCTACCCTGACAGTTGGGTCATAGAAAGTGATCTATCTGTGGCCCAATATCACCAATGGGGAGACATTTTACAAGTATTACACTGCACTGCACCCCGATCCCACCCAGTTGTGTGACAATAGCGAATTCATTTTCGCTATTTTCACACTAAAGTTCCTCCCCGCCAATCAGGAGGCAGGTCGTGAGTCCTGTTTCCCGATTGGCCACAGCATCAGGCGATCCTATTGGATGCTTAGCGCTTAAGCAGAAGAAAGAGGAGACACACAGCAGAGGAAGCCGCTGGAGGAGCGGACACTGGAGCCACTGCCCGCACCCTGTGAGAAGACAACACAGCCCGCCAGCCCTAGATCCCTAGATAGGGTAAGTGCCGGACCGCCGGCCGGCCACCTGGAGGGGTGAGGGGGTGGTGTCAGGGCCACGCCGCTGGCCGCCCAGAGGGGGTTTGGTGGTTTCAGTGGGAATAGTTGTTTGCCGCCCCCCCAAAAGAAAAACCCACCAACAGCCGCCACTGGTTTTAACTGTTCTTCATTCCATCTAAAACAAACAATAAAAAAGTTTTGGCTTTACATATACTTTGGAAACTGGAGAAAATAAATGTTGTCTGGAGTTAGACTTTGTAGATTAAAGTGGACCTTCACCCACCACACTTTCTATCTTTCCGCTCCTCTCCCCATCTTCTCTTACAGTTGGAAGTTATTTATTTATTTTAATTTGTATTGTACCTTTTTTGGGGGAAAAACCTTCCTGTATTCTTGCCTAGATGAGAAGGGCAAATGCAGTACCCAAAACCTCCTGGGATACCCACGTCATGCATCGCTGGAGGCCGCGTGGTATTCTACTGCATATAGACCACATCATCTGGGGGATAGATGGTCTCTTCCTGGTTTTGGCAGTCAGCTCCCTGATAATGAGGCGCAGCAACTGCACATCATCCAGGGATGAGCCCAAAAAAGACAACCGGCTTACTGATGACATCACAAAAGAAAATAGTAGAGCTGGACCTTTTGTGCTGCAAAGGCGTGGGAGACCCTACAGAACACCACCGGATCAATGGCCATGTGAATATGTTTTCAGAATATTCTGAACAGATTAAGATTAGTTTCAGGTTAACTGAATGATATAACAGGGATGTATCTGTCAGTGATTTGATCTACCTGGGCTCCTGTGAGGATAGTCTGTATTCTGGAACTGCTGCATGTCCCCGAGAACGTTGGTGGGGAAACATTGTTCTAGAGCAGGATTGCACAACTCCACATCTTCCAGGTCTGTAAAAGAATAGGGTTCATAATTATATGTGCCTGAGCTCAGAAAGGTCGTCAGAAGGAGAGATCTAGAGATTAGTGATTAGTTTTGATCAAGCAGTTATGATGAGACAAGGTTCAACATGATGCCGCCTTTGGGTATGAATAAAAGACTCCATTATACTGCTTTTATAGACACAGAATACCATCAGACAACTTCTCAATGACATGTTCATCCCAACCAGACATAAAAACATATAGGGAACCAGCTGAGGATTTTTTAAAAGGAAGTGAAATGACAGCTGCCTGGGGCCCCAGACTTCAAAAGGGCCCATGGGGATGATACAAAGTGCTTCATAGTAAAACTGCCCATACACCGTTATATTTTTTGTTTGAACACTCATTCATCAGAACATTCTTTTTTGACAATAGTGTAGTGATGTAGTTGTGGAGTGATGGAGTAATGGATGTTATTATTTAGTTATTATTATTATGATGGTTAATTTTCCGCAGCACTCGGTTCTTCCAGAGAGAAACATTTATTGACTTCAGACAGAACAAAGTCCAACAAGAGATAATACAATCCAACATAGGTGTAGAGAATATTGATGACAGGAATAGTGTAGCATTGAGACCACTTCAGAGGTGGTTTTCCTGTCATACTTTACAGGCTTCCCTCTTATACACCTTTCTCCCCCCCATGGATGACTAAGAGTGAGCAATTTGGTTGACCAATTTAATTAGGCCTTTTGTCTTGAAAGAACACAGATAATGACCCTAAGCCCTCAACAGCTGTAATCATAAACTCCTAGGTGGTCTTTTATTAACATTAACATATCATGGAGGCATTATCTGTCTTTAATCAAAACCCCCTTTGAAATGCCTAATTAGATAACCAGTCCCAAATACCAATGCGTCTTTGCACAACAACACAATATAAAATAGATTTGTCAAGTGTCTGTCCCAATACATACTCAATATATGTATACATATAATATAATATAATATATACATGTGCATGCACATACATATATATATATAATATATGAAATATTACACAACATTCCCCCACTTGGGTCTGTTCTAATTATTAGAACTGACCCATAAAGCCAACAACCAACAACAAACATATCATTACGATTTGAGGTACTGAATGCTTTACAATGGCTCATATAAAATATGTAATTGAAAACTGGTTACATCTCTCTTCACCAGCCTCTAAAATAACCTCATGAAACAGTTATTAGACAATATAGCTTTAGACCATGACTGGGAAAGGATTTGGTAAACATCTGTGGCCTGTATAGCTGTTAGGCCTCATTTCAAAGTTTGTAGTTTCTTCAGTATAACAAATAGTTGAGACCGTTAATTTTGTTCCCTTGTCCTTCTTTGGAGTCTTGTGGCCACTAACCATTAGAATATCGAACAAACAATAAATTATTCACGTGCCAAAAAAAGCAATAAAGTGATCCCAAATGGATGGAAAGTCACAGCATTTATTCCCAAAGTGCAGGAATGATTAAGCCCTCTAAACTTCCAGGTAATACGGCTCGGATCTCCACTGAATGAATAGCTCACATATTATACAGCAGTCACTCACACAAAGAGAGAAGAGCAAGGAGAGTGCCAAAGTAAAATAAGTTAAAAAATTATTTATTTAGAAACAATGTAATATAATGTACTCACACACAAAGACAAGGAGAAAACATATAGCAAACACCCGGCGTGATGACGTCACTGCTTAGCTCCACCCTACACGTTTCGTCCTACAGAACGTCTTCCAAGGGGCTACAAAGTATTGTTGAAAACTTCAATGACCTCTAAATAGGTTGCACTTGGCATTCACTGAGTTTTGTTTAATTGTAGTAGGGTATTTTTTGTTTTTAAATATTGGTGAGTGCTACTGTTAGGTTTCATCTGTTATTTTGATTTCCGGGGGCACTTTTAGAGTAGGATAATACTTAAATATCAAACAAACAATCCATAAATAAAAAAACTTTAACACATTTTCTAACTTAATTCCATTTCAGCTCTTAGCTGCAGGTCTTTGAACTGTATTTTTGATAGCAATGACAGCCTTTGCATTGCTCTTGATAAAGTTTTCCTTTAACTGCTTTACTAAACCATTATAAAAAAAAATACACCAGCAATCTCAAATGTAAATAAAAAAATCTGAACACGCTTCTGTTGAAGATTGCTTCTTTGCTGATCTGTAATACTGCTCATACTGACCACTGCTGAAGGGGGAGGGGTACAGAGTAAGGGGGCATATTGACCATAAAGGGGGCACACTGACCCTCCATGTTTTGGAGAAAAACACCAGCAGTTGACTGATTTCCAGAAGAATCGAAAGCCTGGGGTTGATCTTTACAGACCTAAGGCTTAGTGGTGAAAACTGGCTGTTTATGGCAGCCATCAGACCCTGCCTCACCCCTCCTGAGACCTACAGGAGTCATTCATTCCTGGGGTTGAATAGCTGCCCTCCCAGCAGTTTTACCATGGCACTGGGACTTGTGTGATTACAGAGAACTGAACTCTGAAAGCTGTGTCCAAAACAAGGCAGACTGAGGGCAAAGGACTATTCACAAGTATTGCCCGTGGTCTTCATTCAGCTGATCTTTTCCCCATTACTGGCTTGCCATGCCTTGTCCAACACTGTGTCTCTGTGTGGAGACAGCCATCTTGTCAGAGGCAGGGTGTTGCTTCCTCATGTCAGACTCCAGCAAAGAGAACAGTGAGCAGAGCACTAGTGACATCACCAAATTTCACTTCAGATCTTATCTTAGACTTGCAGTTAGGGGCATCAATGCCTAGGATCTCACGCTGCAGATATCCAGATATGAGGCTGTAGGCAAAGGAGAGCCTAGGCACCCTCACATACCAGTAAGTGCACTGCTTTATTTCAGGAGGAATTACCACCAAAAAATACATTTTCAGGGAACTGCTTAGGCACAGATAACATTTCTAGATGTTCACTATAACAGCAAACCTTCACTTCTTGAATTCAGTTCCACTTGAAAAATGTTAACATGATACACAGGTTCAGTCTAAGGATCACCCTTCCTTTCATGGGTCATTGGTGTGGCTACCGTGTGAATACTTTGTTCCTCAGCCTGCTGGAGATCAGCATGTTACTTTGCACATGAGATTATATTTTCTGTGCTTTTCTCTCCAGATCCTGTTTTCCATTGTGTACAAATAGTTCTGCCATCTGAACCCATGTATTCACCTGGACATTTACCAACATATTTATCTGGGTATCTGGACCTGTGTATTCACCTTGTATCTGAACCTGCGTATTCACCTTGTACCGGGATCTGGGTATCTGAACCTGCATATTCACCTTGTATCTGGACCTGGGTATCTGGAACTTTGTATTAACCTGGGTTTTTGGACCTGTGTAGTTACCTTCCCCTGGGTACCTTAAACAGTGTATTCACCTGGGAATCTGGACCTGTGTATTTGGACTGGCGTATTCACTCGGGTATTCACCTGTGTATCTGGACTGGTGTATTCACCTGGGTATCTGGACATGTTTTCACCTGTATATCTGAACCTGTGTATTCACCTGGGTACATGGACCTGTGTATTTACCTCGGTATTTGGACCTGTGCTTTAACAGGGTATCTGGGCCTGTGTAATCACCTGGGTATCTGATCCTAGCTATTTATCTGGGTATCTGGAGCTCTGTATTAACCTGGGAATCTGGACTTGTGTATTCACCCTGTATTTGTCTGGACCTGTGTATTCACCTGGGTATCTGGACCTGTGTATTTACCTGGGTATCTGGACCTGTGTATTTACCTGGATATCTGGACATGGTGTATTTACCTGGGTATTTGGACCTGGGTGTTCACCTGGACATCTGAACCTTTGTATTCAACTGGGTGTCTGGACCTGTGAATTCACTGGGGTATTTTGACCTGTGCATTCACCTAGGTATTTGAGCTTCTCTATTCAATTAGGTATCTGGACTTGTGTATTCACCTGTCCTGGGTATCTGAACCTGCGTGTTTACCTGGGTATCTTCACCTGTGTATTCACCTGGGTATTTGAACTTGTGTATTCACCTGTGTATCTGAACCTGTGTATTCACCTGGATATCTGAACCTGTGTATTCACCTGTGTATCTGGACCCGTGTATTCACCTGGTTATCTGAACACGTGTATTCACCTGGGTATCTGAACCTGCATATTCACCTGGGTATCTGGACCTGTGTATTCACCTGGGTATCTGGACCTGTGTATTCACCTGGGTATCTGGACCTGTGTATTCACCTGGGTATCTGGAGCTGTGTATTCACCTGGGTATCTGGACCTGTGTATTCACCTGGGTATCTGGAGCTGTGTATTCACCTGGGTATCTGGAGCTGTGTATTCACCTGGGTATCTGGACCTGTGTATTCACCTGGGTATCTGGAGCTGTGTATTCACCTGGGTATCTGGACCTGTGTATTCACCTGGGTATCTGGACCTGTGTATTCACCTGAGTATCAGAACGTGTGTGTGTGTGTGTGTGTGTGTGTGTGTGTGTGTGTGTGTGTGTGTGTGTGTGAATTGAAATCAGGAAAGGAGTTTTAGTACAGGAGATGGAGTCTGCACAACCATGGAAGACAGAAGCAATGGCTGGAGTTCAGCTTTACGATTCAGTAATAGCGTAAAGGAAAAACAAAAACACAAAAGAAGCCATTGTATCTCAAATGTGTGCCTTCCATTCTACATTTAATTAATTCAATTTTTATAGCATAATTTTCTGAAATGCCATATTTCTCATTTGTTGTATAAACAATATAATGATAGCAATAATCAGCTTATATTTTTGCATTGTCACACACACAAAGCACTGTTTATTGTTAGGGGGCTAAACGCAATAAGGCCAGAGGAAATGATAGCTCCTTCTTATTACAATACACACGCCAATACCAGGGAGGGATATTAATATCTACCCATATCATTTATACAGTATGAATAGCGGGGACTATTGTAAGTAGATGTAAAAACCAAAATATTATTATTATTACTATTATACAAAATCTATATAGCGCCAACAGTTTGCGCAGTGCTTTACATTACAAAGGGGACAGTACAGTTACAATACAAATAAAGGCAAGAGGGTTAGAAGGGACTGTGTGCTCCTGAGAGCTTACAATCTAAAAGGGAGTTGCTTGTCATACCAGAGGTGATAGCTGCAGGGACGAATTGATGGAGAAAGTAAAGGTTCAGTTTTAAGTAAAGGTGAGATATGCCTCCGTGAAGAAATTTGTTTTTAAAGGATCATCTAAAGGTGCAGGTGTAGGCGGTAGCTGAAGATTGAGATGGGGTTCCAGAGGATAGGAAATGCTCTGAAGAAGTCCTAGACGCCAGCATGGGAGGAGGTTTGAGTGATATTTTAAGATGAGATTGGTAATGTAGTTTGGGGCAGAGTTGTGGATGGCTTTGTAGCTATAGAGGATGGAAGAGGCTCTGGAGACGTCCTGGAGGAGAGCGTGTAAGGAGGTGACGAGGGAGCTAAAGAGCAGGAGTTCTTGGGAAGAGCAATGGGGATGGTTTGAATGATATTTTGAGATGAGGTTGGTGATGTAGCTGGTGACAGAGTTGTGGATGGCTTTGTAGCTCCAGAGAATAGGAAAGACTTTCCTACAACAAGGGAGCTAGAGAGCAGGGGGTCTTGGGAAGAGCGAAGAGTGAAATTTTGGGTGATATTTTGAGATGAAGATGGGGATGTAGCAAAGGCAATTTTGTGGAGGACTGTCTAGTTCTAGAGGATGGAAGGGGCTCTGGAGCAATCCTGGAGGAGAGCATGTGAGGAGTGAATGAATTAGCCATAGAGCATGAGGTCTTGTGAACAAAGGAGGGGATGGTTGGGGTTATATTTTGAGACAAGGTTAATGATGTAGCTCAGAGCAAAGTTGTGGATGGCTTTGTATATTGCTAGTATTTTGGGTATTATTGGCTGAGTGGGAGCCAGTGGAGGGATTAGCAAAGAGTGATGCTGGAAACTAAAGGCCTGTACACATGGTACGATTATCGGCCAACAACGGATGTCCAACAGCCTGTTGGCCGATTATCCGACCGTTAGTACGCACGAGTTGAAAGCCGATTTCCAATTATCGTTCAACAGAAGTTGGCTGACAAGACTAGAAAACTATTTTTGGCCAACAAGGCATTGTCCAATTGTTGGCTCATGTGTACAGAAGTTGGAGCAACAAAAGTTGGAAGTGCAAACACGCACGCTCAAAATCCAGGAAGTGTTCGGTCGTGTAAACCTGAGTTCGTAATTCACAAATCACATTCACCTGAACTTCCTCGTTACACGCTCATAACACGTCACTACGTTCGGCTTTGTTGGCCGATTACTTGACTACCATCAGTACACTAGACAAAACCGCCAACAGCCAATTTGGACAAAAGTTGGATGTTCGGTTGTCCAACAATCTGTGCGTGTGTACGAGAATTTACTAGCTGTCAAAAAAACAAGTTCAGAATTTTTCTAAGTCCAGCTGTCCATAGTTACTTTTACCAACATAATTAGAAAGCAGTTCTAAGAATCTGGTATCTCCAATATGTAAACTGCCACTCAGTATTGTCAAGGAAATACAGCTAACATGATTAAGACAGCTAGTCTGCACAAGGCAGCATCTTGTCACATAATTTGGTACTGTACTACCTCCCTCTCATTCTCTAAAAGTTGTCCCCTGCTGCTGCTTAAATAAAAAAGTTACTGTAGCCCGGAGTGCAGCGATTCATTTCCTTCGCCGACTAAGTCGCCACAGTTCAACATGTGCAGTGAAGACCCGGGGATTCTGTAGTGAAGCCGGTGGTAAGCCACTTAGCTCGAGCAGTACACATAACTTCCCGTGCCCTTCCTGGCTAAAAAAAATAGACTTATATAAGATAGATAGATGGATAGATAGATAGAATGAATTATATAGGGAAGACAGAATGATAGATTGGTACAAAAAACATAAAGGTCAGAATCTAGTACTCTTGTTTATAGCCCGTAAAGGCTTTGCAAAATGTATTTGGGTGAATGAGAGAGTGGAACGATCTGGCTGGCAGCAAGGAAATTAAACACAGTGGAGAAAAACTCTAAAAGAAAACAGGGGATAACAAACAGTATGGTCTATCTATGTTTTTTAGGCCCCATCTAAACCACTGGCCAGTGGAGGATCAAATATAGTGTCTGCCAGAGACGAGGTCCTTAAATCTGTGTTGGAGCGCTTATAGGCACTTAGAGTTCATTAAACCCCCGGTTGGGAAGGTTAGTGTTAATTATGTTCCTGGTTCTTTCTTGGTGGTCTTTTCTGGGTCTGAGGTAGCAGTAATACGCTGGACAGGTGGAGAGGGCATTGGTTTTGTGTGTCCCTCCTAAATGCATCAGTCCGTGGTGGTGTATATTCCCATCAAGAGAGTTTTTATTACAGATCAGTCGTCTGCTCCAGTAAAAGTAATCCATGTGCAAGGTAGAGACCCTGCCTAAAGTGCCTAGCTTAGCCCAGAAGAACCCACCCTGGGGTAGGCCTCCTATGTGACCCACACTTGGTACCCATCGAGGAGGTAAACCTGGAGGAAGTGTCACCCCTGCCCCTCCCACACACACACATGCTCGCCATCAAAGAAAGGATATTTGCTATCCAACAGCTATGGACGGAATGCTCCCAAAGTGTCCTGGGCAGATTCTACTGGTGGCAACAAATTACAACCATAGAGAGCTAGATTTCTACACCCAAAGATGGTCAAAGGTCTTGCACCACCCCGATGCTTTGCAGATGTCCTCCAGTCAACAGTCCGTCCCCTGTAGGCTGGAAGGAAATGGATGGGGCAGGCTCCATTATCTTTGTCAAAGTCAAGCAAATGAAAGATAGCCTTCTCTGTCTCTGATTAGAGTACATTAACCAGCAATCATGGCATGCACAGCAGCTCCAGGCCAGCCCAAATCCAGTAGACTCTGAGTCTGTAGGCAGGTGCAGTCTGCGGTCTCCACTGCAGGTGGTGCTCCACCGCAGCAGCAATGCAGAAGGAGAGGAAGTCATGGGGAACAGGGTTCCTCTATGGTTTCTTGTGTGAGTGGGGCAGAGATCCGATTGGATGCATGTGACTCTGGTGGCCATCTTAAGTGTGGCAGAGTCTATTTAAGACCCTGGCGCCTGGGTTTGGTGCGCTTTACGCGAGTGATCAGTGTAGGGAAAGATACCTCACCTGTTGGGGACATTATTAGCGATAGAAAGGGTTCCTGAGGGAGGAAGGGAAAGTAGGAGGGAAAGCTTTGGGTTGTAACTCTATGGATACCTTCTTGATTGGGCACAAGATAGCCAGACAGCCAAGCCGCATGCTGTCCCCTCTTAACAAATGCTGTTGGTTCAGATGGAACCTGCATTACTTCAATATAAGTTTTATATTGCACCTACTATGTGAATTATTGCCTCTGCACCATGCTACACCCCATTTACAAGCCCAATACAGTGCCTTGAAAAAGTATCCATTCCCCTTGAAATTTTTCACATTTTGTCATCTTACAACCAAAAACGTAAATGTATTTTATTGGGATTTTATGTAATAGACCAAGACAAAGCGGCACATAATTGGAAAGTGGAAAGAAAATGATAAATGGTTTTCAAATTTTTTTTACAAATCAATAAGTGAAAAGTGTGGGGGCATTTGTATGGCGCCCCCCAGAGTCAACACTTTGTAGAACCGCCTTTCACTGTAATTACAGCTGCAAATCTTTTTGGGGAAGTCTCTACCAGCTTTGCACATCTAGAGAGGACATTTTTGTCCATTTTTCTTTACAAAATATCTCAAGTTCTGTCAGATTAGATGGAGAGCGTCTGAGAACAGCAATTTTCAAGTCTTGCCACAGATTCTCAATTTGATTTATGTCTGGACTTTGACTGGGCCATTCTGACACAGGAATATGCTTTGATCTAAACCATTCCATTGTAGCTCTGGCTGTATCTTTAGGGTCGTCCTGTTGGAAGGTGAACCTCTGCCCCAGTCTCAAGTATTTTAGCAGACTCCAACAGGTTTTCTTCTGATATTGCCCTGTATTTGGCTCCATTCATCATCAACTCTGATCAGCTTCCCTGTCCCTGCTGAAGAAAAGCATCCCCACAACATGATGCTGCCACCACCATGTTTCACAGTGGGGATGGTGAGTTCAGGGTGATGTGCAGAGTTAGTTTTCTGCCACACATAGCGTTTTGCTTTTAGGCCAAAAAGTTTAATTCTAGTCTCATATGACCAGAGCACCTTCTTCTACATGTTTGCTGGATTCTTCACATGGCTTCTCGCCAACTGCAAACTGGACTTCTTCTGATTTTCTTTCAACAATGGTTTTCTTCTTGCCATTCTTCCATAAAGGGCAGATTTGAGGAGAGCACGCCTAATAGTTGTCCTGTGGACAGATTCTACCACCTGAGCTGTGGATCTCTGCAGCTCCTCCAGAGTTACCCGCCACAGTTACAGCGCATGTACCAGCCGCTGTTTATAGACGGCGATTCGCAGGACGCTGCCACTCTGCAGCAGTAAATGTACGTGAGCCGGACGGAACCGGTTAAACTTCTCCACAACTTTATTCCTGACCTGTCTGGTGTGTTCCTTGGCCTTTATGATGCTGTTTGTTCACTATGGTTCTCTAACAAATCTTTGAGGGCTTCAGTGAACAGCTGTATTTATACTGAGATTAAATTGCACACAGATGGACTCTATTTACTAATTAGGTGACTTCTGAAGGCAATTGGCTCCACTAAATTTTAGTCAGGGGTATCAGAGTAAAGGGGACTGAATACAAATGCACTACACACTAATCAGATATTTTTCAAAAAAATGTGAAAACTATTTTTCATTTTCCTTCCACTTCACAATTATGAGCCGCTGTGTCGGTCTATCACATAAAATCCCAATAAAATACATTTACATTTTTGGTTGTATCTTGACAAAATGTGGAAAATTTCAAGGGGTATGAATACTTTTTCAAGGCACTGTATTTTTACATTTACATAAAATAACCCTAAAATACACTATCTGGCTGTGTCGCCGAGTATTAACACTTCACCTTCCTTTTACTTTTTATCAAAAGTGTAAAAAAACTTTTTATAGACTAATCACACATCACGTAAACATAAGTCAGGGGAAATGAGACTATGGGGACTGATTTTAAATCACCTCGGTTAACGGAAGTCTTCAGTGGATTAATCATTTATCTCAGGTAGACACACGTTAAATTAGAGTCATATTTATGTCGACAAGTGACTTCGGGAGTTTCTAAACAATCTCTTGGTATCACTTGTTTGTCGTAGTAT
>BLSH010433816.1:737516-754338 GCA_018402905.1 Glandirana rugosa
GGTTTACAACCACTTTAATAGTGTCAACCACACTATAGTGATAATCGAGATATAAAATGTTTTATTTTATACCTAGAAACCAGTTATCGGCATTCCGTTCCTCACACTCTCAGTGTGAGGAGAGCTGATAACTGGCTACTGTTAAACATCTACTGCTTATTAGTGTCCTGATTATCAGTGCAGTCCCAACAGTACCCACCAGTGCTGCCAATCAGTGCCCACCAGTGCTGCTAATCAGTGCCCACCAGTGCCATCTATCAGTGCTCATCCGTACTGCCAATTGGTGCCCACCAGTGCTACCTATCAGTGCCCACCAGTGCAGCCAATCAGTACCCACCAGTGCTGCTAATCAGTGCCCACCAGTGCCATCTATCAGTGTCATCAGTACTACCAATTGGTGCCCACCAGTGCCACCTATCAGTGCCCATCAGTGCTGCCCATCAGTGCCTCATCATCAGTGTCACTTATCAGTGATGCCTATCAGTGTTGCCTACCAGTGCCCATCAGTTCTGCCTATCAGTGCCACCTCTCAGTGCCCTTCAGTGCCACCTATCAATGCCCATCAATGCTGCCTCATCAGTGCAGCCTATCAGCGCCCATCAGTGAATTCAGTACACAGTCTGCATGAATGACAGGTGCTCTTTGAATCCCTGAAATCTATTCCCAATGCAGTAAATTGGCATCCTTTAAATACGGATGCAAATTTCAGTGATCGACGGGAAAACAAGCGTCTTTCTGTCCGGCTGCGTCTGAACGACCACGACGTCTCATTCCATCTCTTTGCTGACACTTCCTATAAATCAATTTAAAGTTATAAATAAAATATTCCAGATTGATACATGCTAACATATTATTTTCGACAAAACACCGAAGACAGAATCAATAAGTGGACACATTGAGCGGCCGGGTGATTTATGGCGACACGGTAAAGGTGCTGCCCTGCGCTTTATAGATCCAGAGGGCTGAAGGCAAATTATTAACATCGTTTTGTCATGAATTAAACATTTAACCCGGAGAGGTGGCCGCAGCGGCATCGGGATGGTGTGCGTCTTGTTACTTTACATGCCAGGTGCTGCTTTGCTTTTCTATTTAAAGTGGAATGAGCCTCACAAATGTCACACTGAGCAATGTTATAAACGCAGCACTTTTGTGTTTGCCCCTATTTATCACCAGCTGAGCTCACAGATCTACGATTTTTCTATGTACACAAAAGGCCAATTTCTCACAAATCTGTCTAAATCTGTGTTAAAGCGTTACTAAACCCTGTATATGCAGAATAGCATGCTAGTTATACTCACCGTGGAACTTAAGGGGTTAATCCATTGTATTGTGTAAAAAGGCTGTTTGATCGTGTATGGCCAGATACTTCCTTCTTGCCCTGTCTACTATATAAGACCCTACTATACTATACTACATAGGTGGAAAGGTTGCACATGCTCTGTTTGATCTTCCTGTTTCACATGGACACAGACTGCAGTGGATTTCTAGTGGCAGTGATTGTTTATTTGTGAACTGAGCATGTCATTGGCAAAGCACCAATCAGCTCTGGCGGGATTTTGGGTGAAGGGTCACTGATGCAAAGGAAGTTTCATCATCAGAGAGTGAAATGTCTCCGCCTACATGAACACTGGGGAAGCCCTGGCTACTTGCAGTTTATCACCTGACTGCTATATACAGATGGAAAAAGGTATATAGCAGCAGTATTTTGATATAACAAGAAGATTAAGGCCTCATACACACAGGCGTATGAAAAAAAAATAAGTAAAACGTTGGGCCCAACGTCAGGGAAAAATCTGCATTTTTTTCTGCATTAGTGCGCGTTAGTGAGTCAATAGGCGTTTAAAAAAAAAAAATCCTCTGCTATTTTTTAACCTGAAAACGTCAGCGTTTTGCGGCGTCAGCGTCAAAAACGTGAAAATGTCACAGCCTCAGAACGCGCTGGCCGTGGGTTCTACTTTCAGCTCACTAACGCCGACGCCATCTACAGCTCAAAAATGTCAGCGTTTTTATGGGGCCATTGAATAACAGGGAGAGCTGTAAAAAAATGCTAAAAAACGTTAATGTAAAAAACGCCCATGTGTATGAGGCCTTAGAAGCTGTGCGCACTGCGGGGGCGGTGGATGAAATGTTTTTATATTGCTGGGTTTATTAACACTTTAACCACTTCAGCCCCGGAAGGATTTCACACTTTAGGACCAGAGCACTTTTTGTGATTTGGCACTGCGTCACTTTAACTGACAATTGCGCGGTCGTGCGACATTGTACCCAAACCAAATTTGCTTCCTTTTTTCCCCACAAATAGAGCTTTCTATTGGTGGTATTTGTTCACCTCTGCTTCATTTCTGATCACCGCTATAAAAGAAGAGCGACAATTTTGCAAAAAAACACAAATGTATTACTTTTTGCAAAAATACAAATAAAAAAAAAATATATAAAAAAACATTTTTTTCCCATCGGTTTTGGCCGATTTATATTCTTCCTCATATTTTTGGTAAAAAAAAAATCGCAATCGGCGCTTATTGATTGGTTTGCGCAAAAGTTGCCGCGTTTACGGACGATGAGAATTCATTTCTGGGGATTTTAATTTTTTTTATTTTTTACTGGTAATGGCGGCGATCTGCGATTTTTAGCAGTGCTGCGACATTGCGGCGGACATGTCGGACCATTTTGACACTTTTTTGGGACCATTGGCATTTATACAGCGAAAAGTGCTATAAAAATGCACTGATTACTGTGTAAATGCCACTGGCAGTGAAGGGGTTAACCTGGAGGGGGCGCTCGAAGGGTTAACTGTGTTCCCTGGGCGTGTTCTAACTGTATGGGGGCTGGGCTGGCAGGGGGAGGGGAGTGATCACTGCTTCCATATAGAGGAAGCCTGTGATCACAGCCCTTCCCCTTCTATGAGAACGGAGATCTGTGTTTACTTACATGGACCTCCGTTCTCTCACTGTGGGGGGAGCCATCGTGGGTAGCCGGCGGAGATCGAGTCCCCCCTACCCGCTCCCTGCCCCCCCCCCCCCGTACACAGTGAGCGTGCTAACAGCACTAGTTATCGCAGCCGTCGTCATATGACGGCGGTTTGCGATAACGAGCCACTCTGTCGCCGTCAGACTGCGGTTGGCAAGTGGTTGTGAACTCGTGACAACCACTTTAACCTACAGGTAAGACTATAATAAGGTTTACCTGTAGGTGATCTGCATATCTCCCAAGCCTGCACGGTTCAGGAGATATGCAGTGTACTGTGATGTGCCAACGTCATGTCTCCACATGGGCAGTGAAGAAATGGCCTCCGTGCCGTTCCTCCACTGAGATCGCGCCGTGACTGGCATGCGCAGGAGTGACATCACGCGACTCCGACCAGTCACAGAGCCGGAGTCGCGGCCCCGGAAGGAAGAGGGGCAGAAGATGGACGCTGCCAGGACAGGGGACAGTGCTGGACCCGCAGGCTTCGTTTGCAGGTAAGTGGCACATAATGGGTATGTGATGCATAGTAGCCCATTATGCTTCTACTTTTCAGGGGACATAGAGGAAGTAAAGCCCATCAGAGTTCACTTCCTCTTTAATCCCTGGGCACACAATGCGAATTTCAGATGGGAATTTTCGTTCGACAACCAATCGCCCGAAATTCTTACCGTTAGTGTGCTCCTTTCAACAGCCAATTTTGATTTGGATGTGCAGACTAGAATTTTTTTTTGATACGGCAACCTAACGTCTGATTTTCACATCCTTAGTATGGTTTTTGTAAGTAAAAAAATCGCCCGGTCGCAACCACACATGCTCTACATACAAAACCATTCCACACATTGCGTCACTTCTGACGTTTAATTCGGTCGTACCAAAATTATCGCATGGCTAGTAAACTCTTAACTTTAGGCGTCCAACAAGAAACGCACGTTCTGTCGTCCGAAATTCGCATCGTGTGTACGAGGCTTTAGCCTGAGTTCACACCTAATGCGGATGCGTTTTCCATGCTTTTTTCCCGTTACTTACTGGGATTTTACCACGTTTTTTTCCCTGCAATTTGCGTTTTACGTTTATTTATTTTTTTGGGGGGGAAAATTTGTTGCTAGGCAGATTTAAAACCGCAAATCATGGTAAACTCACATCACAAAAACACCACTTGCGTTTATGGTGCAGCTCCACTGAAATCTGTGGCATGCAAAACGCAAACTGCAGTGAGAAAAAAAGTCCCCTTTCCAAAAAACGCACAAATGTGAACTACGTCCATAGGAAACCATGTTGAATGGACTGTAGTGCGTTTCTCCAAACTGCAAAACGTGGTTAAAAAAATGCATTGGTGTGAACCTAGACCTAGGGCCGGTTCACACCTAGGCGATTTGCGATCCGACTTGTGTCGTCCCAAGTCGCCTCAAATCGCTTGCCATCAGAAATCCCACTGAAATGAATGGAGGCGTCTTAATATGCGCTATTCAAGTCGCTCCGACTTCAAGGCAACTTCAGAAAAGGTTCCTGTACTGCTTCAAGGCGACCTCTAGGCGATTAGAGGTCAATGGAAGTCGCTTCCAAATCGGATCACCGTCTATAAAGAAGCGACTTTACAAGTAAAAGAAAAATATTTTTTTAAGGCAACCCCCCTCCCTCTCTTCTCTGATTGGCCACAGGCAAAGTCGCCTGGCATGGGGGTCGCTACAGGTCGCGTTGTAAGTTGCCCAAAGTAGCACTGAAGTCGCGTTCAAATCACCTAGCATAGTCACCTCGGAAGTCGGATCGCCTAGGTGTGAATCGGCCCTTTGAGCACTTCTCCTTTGCTGAGATGATCCATCCACCTCACAGGGGTGGCATATCGAGATGCTGATTAGACAGCATGATTATTGCACAGGCGTGCCTTAGGCTGCCCACAATAAAAGGCCACTCTAAAATGTGCAGTTTTACTGTATTGTGGGGCTCGAGTCCGGGGGGAGGGGTAGACATGTGCGGTTCGCTTCTTTCCGAATTTAAAAAAAAGAAATTTTGTTTTTAGGAAATTCGGATGCATCCGAATTTCCGAATTACAATAGTGCCAAATTTAAATGAATCCGAAATAATGAGAAAAAAAATTCGGAGGAAATTATAATAATTTTTAAATACTTTTCAAATTCAAATAGTAAGTTTTCAAATTCCAGTCATTTTCAAATTCGAATTGGAAAAGTCCTCGAATTTGAATCGTTTTCCAATTTCCAAAGAGAACAAAATAGAATAGAAAACAAAAGAACAGAAAAAAAACCAATAGACTAGAAAAGAATATAACAGAAAACAATAGAATATAACAGAAAACAAAGGAATATAACAGAAAACAATAGAATATAACAGAAAACAAAAGAATATAATAGAAAACAAAAGAATATAATAGAAAACAATAGAATATAACAGAAAACAAAGGAATAGAATAGAAAACAAAGGAATAGAATACAACAGCTCTGCTCCCCTCCACCACATTCTATTCTTTCATTTTCTCTTATATTCCCCTCTATTGTATTCTATCTTTTTCCATTCTATTCCTCCACTTTTCACTCCACCCCATTCTCCTTGGAAATTTGAAAACGATTCGAAATTTGATTCAAAATCTTTTCCAATCGATTCGAAAACGAATTAACGAAACGAATTCCGAAAACGGATGAAACAAATCTAACTAAACAAATTTATGTAAATAACGAATCAAAACAATTTTTTTCCTCACTGCACGTGTCTACCGGGGGGTCCAGTTCATGATAAATAGGGGCAAACACAAAAGTGTTATCCCTAACAAAGATCCCAGTACTCCCCCTAACAATGCCCTTTCCCTCCAGGGCACCGCCATCTTTGTTCAGGCATCACCCAGGGTCACCATTTACTTCCTGAACTGAGATTCCGGCTCAGAGATCACACTCTCATGTAAACTCTTGGAGCTTGTGCAATTTTTGGCTGTGTTCACAAATGCCTGACACAGATCAGCCCCTGCTGCATACTCTCACCTTGCTACAAAGTTACACTGTGCAGTTTTCTGGGGAAGAGCCCCCTCCTGTCTGCAGCAGACTGATGACATCTCAGCCAAGGCAAAGTCGCTGGACTGAAGCAACTTCTAATGAGAACTGGCAGGGCTTTTTTTTCAGCAGGAAAGCAGGGGGAACGGCACATCGAGCACTGAATGTATTTTATGACAAGGAGTGCTGAGGTGTGTGGGAGGATCTATTGATGCTGGCTGCTGGGGAATCTATATTTTTTTGTGTGTGGGTCTATTGATCCTTGGTAGGTCTATTGTTGCGGGGAGGTGGGGTTCTTATGTTGCTAGGAAGGAGCTACTGTTGAGGGAGAGGTCTATTGTTGCTGGCTGCTGGAGGATCTATTGATGCTGAGGGAACTATTGTTGCTGGTGAGGATCTATTTTTGTGTGTGGGGGGTCTATTGTTGCTGGCGGGGGGATCTTATGTAGCTGGGAAGGATCTTCTGTTGAGGGAGAGGTACACTGTTGCCGGCTGCTGGAGGATCTATTGTTACTAGTGGGATCTATTTTTGTGTTCGGGTCTATTGTTACTGGTGGGGGGTCCTATGTTGCTCCAAAGGATCTACTGTTGAGTGAGAGGTCTATTGTTGCTGTCTTTTGGAGGATCTATTGATGCTGGATGCTAGGAGATCTGTTGTTTCTGGTGGGTGAATTGTTGCTGAGGAGCAGGTCTGTTGTTGTGTGGGGGATCTATTGTTGCTGGGGGGTGAATTGTTGCTAGGGAGCAGGTCTGTTGTTGTGTGGGGGGATCTATTGTTGCTGGGGTGGGGTTTATTGTTGCTGAGGGGGACTTTGTTGCTGGGATTGGGTCTATCAAATGCCATACAAATTACTTAGTAGCGCAAAGTGATACTTGGTTCTGTATTCTCTACAAGGGGCGATACTGGGAAGTGGGTAGGGGGTGGGGCCAAGAGACAGTGCTCAGTGGTAGGTAGGGGGTGTAGCCAAGAGACAGTGCTCAGAGGTGGGTAGGGGTGGAGCCAAGAGACAGTGCTCAGAGGTGGGTAGGGGTGGAGCCAAGAGACAGTGCTCAGAGGTGGGTAGGGGTGGAGCCAAGAGACAGTGCTCAGACGTGGGTAGGGGTGGAGCCAAGAGACAGTGCTCAGAGGTGGGTAGGGGTGGAGCCAAGAGAGGGGAGGTCCTTGCACCTATTCTCTGAGAAAAAAAGCCCTGATAAAAGTAAAATGTTTGTCTGTGACCCTAAATAGAGAGCCGTTTTTTAATGGTACCCCAGATTTAAAAAAATAGCTTTTAACCCTTCATTGAACTTTATGCACAGCAGTGCAGTGTGTTGCATTGCACCATAGTGCATTGAAACGCGGTGACATGCTGAATGTTTAAGCAATGCACATTACAGCACATGCATGGTGTAAACAGGGTGCATAGAGAACAGTTACTTGCTTGGTGTCCTTGCATTGAGCAATGCAGATGAACGCAGCTCAACGCACCAAGTACAGACTAGCCCTTTAGAGTAGAATTCCAGATTTGACCCTTCTTACGACATACAGTACATGGTGAAATTTTAGGATGGGGGAGCGCCAGATCCCACCCTTCCTTTTTGACCCCTCCCACCTATCTCAAGCCCCACCCCTTATAGTTTCCACCCCTTTTGTCAGGAGTATACAGCCCAGCATCACCAGTTAGGAGTATACAGCATCACCAGATAGCAGTATACAGAGTCACCAGATAGCAGTATACAGAGTCACCAGATAGCAGTATACAGAGTCACCAGATAGCAGTATACAGAGTCACCAGATAGGAGTATACAGAGCCCCAGATAGTGTATACATTCACCAGGTAGGGGTTTGCGGTGGTTCAGGCTCCATGCAGAATATTGCACATAGTATATCATAGGAAACTCCATGCAGAGTATTGCACATAGTATATCATAGGAAACTCCATGCAGAGTATTTCAAATAGTATATCATAGGAAACTCCATGCAGAGTATTGCACATAGTATATCATAGGAAACTCCATGCAGAATATTGCACATAGTAATTCATAGGAACTCCATGCAGAATATTGCACATAGTATATCATAGGAAGCTCCATGCAGAGTATTGCACATAGTATATCATAGGAAGCTCCATGCAGAATATTGCACATAGTATATCATAGGAAACTCCATGCAGAATATTGCACATAGTATATCATAGGAAGCTCCATGCAAAGTATTGCACATAGTATATCATAGGAAACTCCATGCAGAATATTGCACATAGTAATTCATAGGAACTCCATGCAGAATATTGCACATAGTATATCATAGGAAGCTCCATGCAGAATATTGCATATAGTATATCATAGGAAGCTCCATGCAGAGTATTGCACATAGTATATCATAGGGAACTCCATTCAGAATATTGCACATAGTAATTCATAGGAAGCTCCATGCAGAATATTGCACATAGTATATCATAGGAAACTCCATGCAGAATATTGCACATAGTATATCATAGGAAGCTCCATGCAGAGTATTGCACATAGTATATCATAGGAAACTCTATGCAGAATATTGCACATAGTAATTCATAGGAAGCTCCATGCAGAATATTGCACATAGTAATTCATAGGAAGCTCCATGCAGAATATTGCACATAGTATATCATAGGAAGCTCCATGCAGAATATTGCACATAGAAATTCATAGGAAGCTCCATGCGGAATATTGCACATACAGGGTCCCAGATAGTGTAATACAGTCATCAGATAGGGGTTCGCGGCGGCCCAAGGGTACTGTTGTTTTTTTTCTGAAGGGGACATTTTTTTTATGGGGGGGGGCGGCGCCCGGGTGCCCCCTATGGGCAGGCCGCCACTGGCAGCGGCACAATTGTGCTGCGCATATGCGTCACTGGGTAGCCGATGTTCACGTGCTGCCAGTGCACTCACTATATGCTCCCAGCACAGAGACCGACCTGTGAAAGACAGCTCTTGGTCCCTGCTAATGATCGGTAGCCAGCGGGAATGACCCTCCCAATCATGTGACCATTGTGACCGTCAATCACAGTGGTCTGGTAATTGTCCAATCTCCCCCTGCATTCAGAACTGGTTGTAAACCTCAGACATGAAATATCAACAAAGCATATCCCTCCATTATGTGTACTTGTCTCAGTCCAGAGCACTGAGTGTAATTTCTGTCTGCCAACTCTTTTCTCTGCTATGTGCATGAGTCACTTCCATAGGTGTGCGCAGGGGGTGTGCCAGGTGTGCTGAGGCTTTCCCATGTTGCCCCCCCACCAGGCTTGTAGTGCTACTAACTTCCCTTGTCTCTTCTTCCCCAAGTTGCTGTGGGGAACGTTTCAGGATGGAGAATAGGGGAAGGGGCTAGTAAATATGTCATTTACCAGCACCTTCCTTTTCTAAATGAACACACTCACTGTATTCATTCATGGATAAAGCATAGTAAAATGTGTTTACTATGCTTCAGCTTGTGAATGAACAGGAAGCCGCTCAACACAGAGCGCTTCCCATTCATTCACTGTCCCCTGCATCTGAGGCTGCATAGAAAGACATGTGTTTGAGCTTTGGGGTGCACACTCTAATGTATTAGGCTGCACACACTTATGGTCACTTCTGACAATTTTTCCTGACACCAATAGATAAAAGGTGACGGGGGAAGGAGCTCCAGCACACAGCCTGTGATTGACAGTCTCAGCTCTGTTCCTGTGTGCTGTGTGAATGGGGGGAGTGTCCTTTCCCTTCATTCAGCTCTCAGAGCTCTCCTCACTGAGCTATGTGGTTTGTCATTTCAGCTCCTCGCCTCCTGTTTTCTGAAAGCTGTCAGGAACCATAAACTGGGCGGAGACAGAAAGTGCAGTTAAAAATCACACCAAAAATAACACAGTTCAGGACGGTAGTCAAAAAAAGAAACCAGGGTTTGGATGCCAGAGCATGTAATCAGAGGAGCCAGGATCAGGACAGCAGAAGTCAGTGTTGTCAGGAGCCAAAAATCAGGAGCAGGAAGCAGAAGAGAAGTCAGCCAGGCCAAGTCATACGCAGGAACACAGACAGGAACGCACTGGAGATCACAGACCACGCAAGGGCAAGGAGGAAATGAGCTAAGCTGCTTAAATAGCCAAAAGGGTCTGGACTAATGAGGCAGGTTAATCGTAATCAGGTGAGTCACGGTGGAAACGAGTGGCTGGTAATTAACCAACAGCTGAGCAGCCTCTGAGCACTGAAAGAAAAGAGCTGCTTTTAAATTAGCAGGATCTCAGGCCTGGCAAAAACAACAACTACAACTTATGTAGGAGGATTTGTTTCATCCCTGTGTATCACCTGAGGCCAGTCACTTCACTGGGTATATGTAAAGGTTTACAGCCACTTTAAAGTGATGCAGGGGCAGGTGGGAATATAAGGCTTCCTCTGATTGGCCATGATGGAGAGGCGGGCGGATGATGTTACAATTTCCATCGTGGCCAATCAAAGGAAGCCTTGTATGCACTGATAACAAAAGCAAGACTTCCCTTAAATGGTGGAGAAGAACTCAGCCCGATCCTCTTTAACCACTTGCCGACCGCCGATCGGCATCTGACGGCGGCAAAGTGGCTCATTCCCGCAAATCGCCGTCATACACTCACTGTGTCCAGGGGGGGCCAGGGAGCGGGTGCGGCGGCTTCGATTGCCGCCGGCTACCCGCGATGGCCCCCCCGGAGCGAGTGAGCAGAGGTCCGTGTATGTAAACACGGACCTCCGCTCTGTGTGAGGGGGAAGGGCTGTGATCACAGCCTTCCTGTACGTGAAGGCTGTGACCACTTCCCTTCCCCAGCTAGGCAAGTCCCCACACAGAACACGCCCAGGGAACATAGTTAACCCTTAGCGCGCCCCCTGCAGGTTAACCCCTTCACTGCCAATGGCATTTACACAGTAATCAGTGCATTTTTATAGCACTGATCGCTGTATAAATGCCAATGGTCCCAAAAAGTGTCAAAATGGTCCGACATGTCCGCTGAAATATCGCAGTACCGCTAAAAATCGCAGATCGCCGCCATTATTAGTAAAAAATTTAAAAAAATTAAAAACCCCAAAAATTAATTCTCATCATCCGTAAACGCGACCACTTTTGCGCAAACCAATCAATAAACGCCGATTGCGATTTTTTTTATCGCAAATATGAGGAAGAATATAAATCGGCCAAAAACGGTGAAAAAAATGTATTTTAGGAAAAAGTAAGAAATGTGGGTTTTTTTGCAAAATTGTCGCTCTTCTTTTGTTTATAGCGGCGATCAGAAATGACGCAGCGGTGATCAAATACCACCAAAAGAAAGCTCTATTTGTGGGAAAAAAAGGACGCAAATTTCGTTTGGGTACAACGTCGCACGGCCGCGCAATTGTCAGTTAAAGCGACGCAGTGCCGAATCGCAAAAAGGGCTCCGGTCCTAAAGCTGGAAATCCTTCCGGGGCTGAAGTGGTTAATTTGGAGGTCGCCCATACTGCTGCCAGAACATCCTGCCATTGCCAATGCTACTGCAGTATATTACAGCGCACACAGCGACTGCATAGTAACATAATGGGAATAGTTCATTTGGCCCAAATGCACTCTTTAACCAGTTGCTGACCACTCGCCGTGGCTTGGCAGCGGCAACTTGGTTCAATATCGCAAATCGCCATCAGGTGACGGCTGCTGGGAGATTGCGCACTGTGAGCGCGCACTCACCCCCGGAGGCGCGCTCGCACGCTCACTGTGTTCCAGGGGGGCCAGGGAGCAGGTAGGGCGGATTTGATGTCCACCTGCTACCTGCGATTGAACCCCCCCAGGGTGACAGAACGGAGGTCTGTGTAAGTAAACACGGATCTCCGTTCTGACAGAGGGGGAAGGGCTGTGATCACAGGCTTCCTGTATATGGGAGCCGCGATCACTCTCCTCCCTCTGCCAGCCCAGCCCCCATACAGTTAGAACACACTGAGGGAACACAGTTAACCCCTTAGAGTGCCCCTGCAGGTTAACCCCTTCACTGCCAATGGCATTTGCACAGTAATTAGTGCATTTTCATCGCTGCATTAATGCCATTGGCCCCAAAAAAGTGTCAAAATGGTCTGACATGTCCGCCGCAATATCGCAGTGTGGATAAAAATCGCAGAACGCCGCCATTACTAGTAAAAAAATAAAAACCCCATAAATAAATTCTCATCATTCGTAAATGCGGAAACTTTTGCACAAACCAGTCAATAAACGCAGATTGCTATTTTTTTTTACCAAAAATATGAGTAAGAATATAAATCGTCCAAAACCGATGAAAAAAATGTTTTTTTTTATATATTTTTTTTGGATTTGTATTTTAGCAAAAAGTAAGAAATATTTTTTTTTTTTTTATGGTCACTCTTCTTTTGTTTATAGCGGTGATCAGAAATGATGCAGAGGGGATCAAATACCACCAAAAGAAAGCTCTATTTGTGGGAAAAAAGGCCGCAAATTTTGTTTGGGTACAACGTCACACGACCGCGCAATTGTCAGTTAAAGCGACGCAGTGCCGAATCGCAAAAAGTGCTCTGGTCCTAAAGTGGGAAATCCTTCCAGGACTGAAGTGGTTAATAAAGTTAGATTTATACCTAATGGTTACTCAATGTTCATTTTTCTGCATTACCACAATGTGACAGGTTCTCTTTAAGGTGCATTGTAATTAATTCCACATGTATGGACTACGTTTCTATAAATATTTTTGTCTAACTTTTCCTATTTTGTTTAATTAACCTATATAAAAAAAAATTGAAAGTGCGGTCTGTTTGTTTTTTTAATTGGATTCACAATCTATAATTCCACCTTTACCGAAGAGATAATGGAGGCTAAAACAGGACCATGTGCCAAGTAATAGTCCTCAGAGTTCATGCAAATGTCAGGAGCTGTTCGAAGTTTGTTTTCGTTAATCAGCGCATGGGTGAGCCAAAGTCAAGAACGTCTTCTAAAAAATAAATGGAGCCTCTTGTATCAATGCGTCTGCGGGAAGAACGGCCACAGGAAATTTACTAAAACTGGAGAGTGCAGAATCTGGTGCAGCTGTGCATGGTAGCCAATCAGCTTCTAACTTCAGCCTGATAAATAAAGCTTTGACAATAAAACCTGGAAGCTGATTGGTTTCTATGCAGGGCTGCACCAGATTTTGCATTTTCCAGTTTTAGTAAATCCCCCATCACAGAGTTGTCCATAGGATTAAAAAAAAATCAGATTCCCGCCTTGATTGGAGGTAACCCAGACTGTCTAAGACAATGCTTCCTTCTGCTAATGTTATTCTACCTCTAAAGAAAAGTTGGAAGCAGGTGACTGCTGGTGTGCATTGGGTGGAAACAATGCCTAGGTGCACCATGCGGTGATGTGTTGAACTGGTTTGCACCACACCGCACTGATAAAATGCACTGCATAATTATTTTATGTCTTTTTGATTTGTAACATTTATTACTGCTTTATTATTTACCAGCTGTGCTGCTGCTAAAAATACAAGATCAAGCGGATCCCGAAGAAGCCCTTACCTGGCGAAACACGTAGATCCACTGCTCGCTTTCTTGTATATACTGTTACTTGTGCAGCTGTTTGGTATTTCTAATTGTTTTTATATTAATGGAAACAATTTTTAATGTTAGCGGTGAGCAGGTGACTGCTGATGCTACACTGGGAGGAAACAGTGCCTAGGCAGTGATTACAGAGCACCATGCGGTTTCATTTTTTTTTTTTAAATAGAGCTTTAATGAAAATGTCGGAAGTGACATTTTATTTGGTTCCTTTGCTGACTGCCTGGTGTGATGTGTTGAACTAGTTCGCTCCATGCTGCACTGATAAAATGTACTGCATGCAATACTTTTTTTGAGCGCACGCCACTGCAATGTGTTCATGTCAGTTTGTGTGTCTTTGGTAGCTACTATTACATATGTATAATTACATTTTTTTATTTCTTTTTGATGTGTAACATTTCTTAATGCTGTATTATTCACCAGCTGCGTTGTTGCAAAAAATGCAAGATTAAGCGGATCCTGAAGAAGCCTATGTCGGGTGAAACACGTAGATCAACTGCTCTCTTTCTTGTATATACTGTTACTTGTGCAGCTGTTTGGTATTTCTAATTGTTTGTATATTAATGGAAACAATTTTTAATGTTAGCTGTGAGCAGGTGACTGCTGATGCTACACTGGGAGGAAACAGTGCCTAGGCAGTGATTACAGAGCACCATGTGGTTTAATTTTTTTTTTTTTTAAATAGAACTTTATTGAAATGTCACAAGTGACATTTTATTTGGTTCCTTTGCTGACTGCCTGGTGTGATGTGTTGAACTAGTTCGCTCCATGATGCACTGATAAAATGTACTGCATGCAATACTTTTTTGGAGCGCACGCCACTGCAATGTGTTCATGTCAGTTTGTGTGTCTTTGGTAGCTACTATTACATATGTATAATTACATTTTTTTATTTCTTTTTGATGTGTAACATTTCTTAATGCTGTATTATTCACCAGCTGCGTTGTTGCAAAAAATGCAAGATTAAGCGGATCCTGAAGAAGCCTATGTCGGGTGAAACACGTAGATCAACTGCTCTCTTTCTTGTATATACTGTTACTTGTGCAGCTGTTTGGTATTTCTAATTGTTTGTATATTAATGGAAACAATTTTTAATGTTAGCTGTGAGCAGGTGACTGCTGATGCTACACTGGGAGGAAACAGTGCCTAGGCAGTGATTACAGAGCACCATGTGGTTTAATTTTTTTTTTTTTTAAATAGAACTTTATTGAAATGTCACAAGTGACATTTTATTTGGTTCCTTTGCTGACTGCCTGGTGTGATGTGTTGAACTAGTTCGCTCCATGATGCACTGATAAAATGTACTGCATGCAATACTTTTTTGGAGCGCACGCCACTGCAATGTGTTCATGTCAGTTTGTGTGTCTTTGGTAGCTACTATTACATATGTATAATTACATTTTTTTATTTCTTTTTGATGTGTAACATTTCTTAATGCTGTATTATTCACCAGCTGCGTTGTTGCAAAAAATGCAAGATTAAGGGAATCCTGAAGAAGCCTTTACCGGTGTGAAACACGTACATCAACTGCTCTCTTTCTTGTACCTTGTATATACTACTATTTGTGCAGCTGTTTGGTATTTTTAATTGTGAAAAGAAAAAGAGGGAGCACTGGCCTAGTGCATTAACCAACAAATATTTATTAAAGAATGGAAAACAAACAATGACTACTCACAAATAGAGATGTACAATCACTCATCAGGCCATCAGAGGTGGGGGGGGGGGGGCGACAGGACCCAGGTTCCTGCTGGCCGCTGCGTTTTAATGGACAGTTCTTAGCATGGTTTCATGTTTTAATAAATATTTGTTGGATAATGCACTAGGCCAGTGTTCCCTCTTTTCTTCTATTTCTGCAGTACGGCAAGGACAACCCCAGTCCTAGAGGGCAGCAAGGTTCCTAAGGAATTATCCACACAGATCACGGTGGAATAGTCACTGTTGGGTCATTTCAGTCATGCACAGGAGTATTCCAGTGCCCCGTGGGCTTTCCTTTTTTTTTTTTTTAAATAGAACATTATTGAAAAGTCACAAGTGACATTTCATTTGGTTCCATTGCTGACTGCCTGGTGTGATGTGTTGAACTGATTTGCACCACGCTGCACTACTGATAAAATGCACTGCATGCAATTTTTTGGGGTGCACACCACTGCAATGTGTTGGTGTCAGTTCGTGTGTCTTTGGTAGCTACTATTACATATGTATAATTTAACTTTTTTTATTTCTTTAAGACTTGTAACATTTACTATTTCTGTAGTATGTACCAGCTGTGTTGCTACTAAAAATACAAGATCAAGTGGATCCTGAAGAAGCCCCTTACCAGGCGAAACATGTAGATCCACTGCTCTCTTTCTTGTACATTGTATATACTACTATTTGCGCAGCTGTTTGGCATTTTTAATTGTTTGTATAATTAATGAAAACACGTTTTAATGTTAGAATAAACTGGACTTTTTACATACTGTGTATGTATAACAAATATATATATATTTTTGATATTCCTAGGCACATTAAAAATCCTTGTGACCTAGGAAATGTGTGTGTGGCGCTCAGGCTCAGTGGTAAAGGGGTATGTAATCAATGCTTCCGCAGCTGCTGCTAGAGAGCTGACAGGGAGTGGAACCTGTCCTGGTTCCTGTTAGGCTTCATGGGGATCCCCATGACTAAGCTCCAGGGGGTGGAGTGAAACATGTTGGCCTGGTTGGAGTCCAGACTAAGGTTACCATTCTACTCACCACTCCAGGACACCTAGATGTGCGATTGTTAGGGGCCAAAGATTCCTTGTCAATCTATAACAGGAAGTATTGTACCTTAAAAGACCTTTGTGGCAGGATCACCAGATACCATTTTAATAAAAGAGATTGAAAATGTCTTTATAAGATACACTAAAGAGGAACTGATACTGCTGATGCCTCTGCTCTTTTTCCTATTTACCTGACTTGGTTATCTCAATAACTCAGCGCCGGGACAAGGTCACCTAGAGTCCAGGGCAAATGGTGCCCCCCCAAGATGTATGATTATGTGTCAAATAATTTTACCATAGACCACTAGGACGGTGTTTCCAGAAAATTCCATGTTATGAAGGACAATATCTAACTGTTCCTTAGAAACCGGGGATTGTTAGCGTGTAGATCCACAGGACCTCACCACTCATCTTACCATTGGAATCAGACCTGAGGTTGGTCCGGTTGTACAAAGTGAGGTGGGGGACCTCGAATCAGTACCCCTAGGGGTACTTCGGATTGTCCTTGGTCCTGTCCAAGGTGAGGGACAGTCGAGAGATCGTCGTCGACGCCTTCGTAACTAATGTATGGGGAAATGGTGACTCGGACTCGCGGTGTG
>BLSH010433816.1:754562-784682 GCA_018402905.1 Glandirana rugosa
CTTGAGGACTGGAACACAAATTCCATCCCCCCAATCTGCTCCTGGTGCCCCCCTTCACCTCACATAATACCACAGTGCCCAGGGCAGCTGCCCCTCCTGCCCACCCCTTTTCCCGGCCCTGACTGTATTCCTTTGTATATTTGTTATATGTGTAGCACCCTCCTAGTTTGGGTGTTAGTGAGTGTATATAGTTTTGGCTTTCTCTGTTTAGCAGGAGAGCAGATGGGTACATTTGGATGCTGTCTGCTTATCAGAGAGCCTTGATTTGAGTAAGGTCTGCTCAGTGTGCTCTGGTGCTGATTCATGTGGTCTGCACAGTTTTACACTGTCCAGAAGTATGGGTTCCTATTGGACAGTGGGAGGAAAACTCAGCCAGTGACAGCATGTATATGGATGCAGTTCTGACCAATCAGCAGGGGAGGTGCCCCACTGCATTTTGGGTGAATACATTCATATAAAAGGGAGCACATGGGCTCAAGGTCAGGAGTTCCTGCCCACCCAGACCTCAGGGGTGGGGGTGTGTGATCAGCTCCTGGCTGCTAGGCCCGAGGCCGATTCAGGAGGCTGTTGGTTGCTGGGCCTGATTGAGGCCTAGCTGGAGTTGCTGAAACTACAGCCCAGAGTTCCTCTGCAAGCTGACAGAGGGTGGATGTCCTTGGATCCTGTCTGGTATCACAGTGGCAAAGTGTCACTTGGAAGTTGGGAGAGAGCTGCCCCTCCTGCTCTTCAAAGTCAGCTAACAGGGTGTGTGAGCTAGAAAGGAGACACTGGTGAGTGTCTTGAAGAAACAAAGTCCAGTTTATCCTTTTCTGCTTAAAAAGGGACTTGTTTCACTGAGATCAGTCTGCTATTTGGTGTCACTGAGATCAGTCTATTTGGTGTCACAGGGATCAGTCTTCTATTTGATGTCACTGGGATCAGTCCGCTATTTGGTGTCACTGAGATCAGTCTGCTATTTGGTGTCACTGAGATCAGTTTGGTGTCACTGAGATCAGTCTGCTATTTGGTGTCACTGAGATCAGTTTGGTGTCACTGGGATCAGTCTGCTATTTGGTGTCACTGAGATCAGTCTGCTATTTGGTGTCACTGAGATCAGTCTGCTATTTGGTGTCACTGAGATCAGTCTGCTATTTGGTGTCACTGAGATCAGTCTGCTATTTGGCGTCACTGGGATCAGTCTGCTATTTGGTGTCACTGGGATCAGTCTGCTATTTGGTGTCACTGGGATCAGTCTTCTATTTGGTGTCACTGGGATCAGTCCGCTATTTGGTGTCACTGGGATCAGTCTGCTATTTGGTGTCACTGAGATCAGTCTGCTATTTGGTGTCACTGAGATCAGTCTGCTATTTGGTGTCACTGAGATCAGTTTGGTGTCACTGGGATCAGTCTGCTATTTGGTGTCACTGAGATCAGTCTGCTATTTGGTGTAACTGAGATCAGTTTGGTGTCACTGGAATCAGTCTATTTGGTGTCACTAGGATCAGTCTGCTATTTGGTGTCACTGGGATCAGTCTGCTATTTGGTGTCACTGGGATCAGTCTGCTATTTGGTGTCACTGGGATCAGTCTGCTATTTGGTATCACTGGGATCAGTCTGCTATTTAATGTCACTGGGATCAGTCTGCTATTTGGTGTCACTGGGATCGGTCTGCTATTTGGTGCCACTGAAAGTCTGCTATACAGAAATAGGGAGAAGTTGTCCTCGCTTGGAGTCAGTTAACTTGGAGTATCCCATCCATTCCCTTCTCCTATCCAAGTTCTACAATAAAGCATCAAAACTCATCTCCTAGACTGATCATTGGAGTAATGAGCCGGATTGTGTGCGCACCTGGCAGGGTGGAAATCCGTTGTGATTGGCTGCAGGATAATCAGAGGGAGGCCCGGGTCAAATAAATCAGCAGCTCCTTCGGGGGTACCGCTACATATGTGATTCGCATGTTCATCCTTGGGTTCAGTTTCTTCTGTGCTGCTATAGCTGTCTGCCTGTCATTGTATCTGTCTGCCTGTCATTGTATCTGTATGCCTGTCATTGTACCTGTCTGCCTGTCATTGTATCTGTATGCCTGTCATTGTACCTGTCTGCCTGTCGTACCTGTCTGCCTGTCACTGTACCTGTCTGCCTGTCACTGTACCTGTATGCCTGTCATTGTACCTGTCTGCCTGTCATTGTACCTCTATGCCTGTCATTGTACCTGAATGCCTGTCATTGTACCTGTCTGCCTGTCATTGTACCTGTCTGCCTGTCATTGTACCTCTCTGCCTGTCATTGTACCTGTCTGCCTGTCACTGTACCTGTCTGCCTGTCATTGTCCCTGTCTGCCTGTCATTGTACCTCTATGCCTGTCATTGTCCCTGTCTGCCTGTTATTGTACCTGTCTGCCTGTCATTGTCCCTGTCTGTCTGTCATTGTACCTGTCTGCCTGTCATTGTCCCTGTCTGCCTGTCATTGTACCTGAATGCCTGTCATTGTCCCTGAATGCCTGTCATTGTATCTGTATGCCTGTCATTGTACCTCTATGCCTGTCATTGTACCTGTCTGCCTGTCATTGTACCTGTCTGCCTATCATTGTCCCTGTCTGCCTGTCATTGTCCCTGTCTGCCTGTCATTGTCCCTGTCTGCCTGTCATTGTACCTGTCTGCCTGTCACTGTACCTGAATGCCTGTCATTGTCCCTGAATGCCTGTCATTGTCCCTGTCTGCCTGTCATTGTACCTGTCTGCCTGTCATTGTACCTGTCTGCCTGTCATTGTACCTGTCTGCCTGTCATTGTACCTGTCTGCCTGTCACTGTACCTGTCTGCCTGTCATTGTTCCTGTCTGCCTGTCACTGTACCTGTCTGCCTGTCACTGTACCTGTCTGCCTGTCATTGTACCTGTCTGCCTGTCATTGTACCTGTCTGCCTGTCATTGTACCTGTCTGCCTGTCACTGTACCTGTCTGCCTGTCATTGTTCCTGTCTGCCTGTCACTGTACCTGTCTGCCTGTCACTGTACCTGTCTGCCTGTCATTGTACCTGTCTGCCTGTCATTGTACCTGTCTGCCTGTCATTGTACCTGTCTGCCTGTCACTGTACCTGTCTGCCTGTCATTGTACCTGTCATTGTACCTGTCTGCCTGTCATTGTCCCTGTCTGCCTGTCATTGTACCTGTCTGCCTGTCATTGTCCCTGTCTGCCTGTCATTGTACCTGTCTGCCTGTCATTGTACCTGTCTGCCTGTCATTGTACCTGTCTGCCTGTCATTGTTCCTGAATGCCTGTCATTGTACCTGAATGCCTGTCTTTGTCCCTGTCTGCCTGTCATTGTCCCTGTCTGCCTGTCATTGTACCTGTCTGCCTGTCATTGTACCTGTCTGCCTGTCATTGTACCTGTATGCCTGTCATTGTCCCTGTCTGCCTGTCATTGTACCTGTCTGCCTGTCATTGTACCTGTATGCCTGTCATTGTACCTGTATGCCTGTCATTGTACCTGTCTGCCTGTCATTGTACCTGTCTGCCTGTCATTGTACCTGTATGCATTGTTTTCTTCCTCCTGAACAGAGATCCCGGACACAGAGCAAACCTGCACCGTAAAGGTGATATTGCGCCTCAATGCCTCCTCCCCCTCTTGCACACTTCTGTGTTTCTCGCCCAGGGGAGAAGTTCTCCCTGTCCCCTGTGTGTGCACAGATCTGCCACAGGGCTTGGGTCCCGAGAGAGAGCCCTGCTGCAAATCTGCACATGCGCCATTTTCCCTGGCCATTTGCGCACGCACGGCGTTTCCTGCTCATGTGCCAAGACTGCTAGCATGGAAGTCTGAAGCATGCCATGCCTCTTTTGCAATAACAAACACTAACCTACCTGCTTGCAGTCTGTGCATGCCATGCGTAGCTCAGCGTGCGTTCCCAGCGCACTCCGGCTGTGCTGCAATCACTGACTCCCGCACACAGGATGATGTCATTCCCCACCGCCCAATCAAGAGGCTGGAAACCTGGCATCCAGAAGTAGCCAGGGAGAAGATGACAGTGGCTGGCGAGGGATATAACTGCGGTGTCGGTGGAAGGTGGAGGTGAGTATTTTTGAGGCTCCATTCACACTTCGTAATTTGGAATCGCGGGCAGAATCGATTCCAAATCGCATGGCAATCACAGTACCATGTACGTCATGCATTTGGGTGCCATTTTGTTTCAATGGCACCCCAAATACAATGCAATTCTGCCACAATTGTCATGAGACAGCCTTTAACCACTTCAGCTCCGGAATGTTGTATCCCCTTCCTGACCAGGGCATTTTTTTTTAGCTGACAATTGCGCGGTCCTGCAGCGCTGTACCCAAATAAAATTGATGTCCTTTTCCCCGACAAATAGAGCTTTCTTTTGGGGGTATTTGATCACCTCCTGAGGTTTTTTATTTTTTGCGCTATAAACAAAAAAAGAGCGACAAATTTGAAAAAAAAAAACAATATTTTTTACATTCTGCTATAAAACACATATAAGTATCATCAGTTTAGGCCAATTTGTATTCTGCTACATATTTTTGGAAAAAAAAAATCCCAAAAAGCGTATTGATTGGTTCGCGCAAAAAATGTATACAAACTATGGGATATATACCAGATTTTTAAAAAATAGTTTTTACTAGTAATGGCACTGGCAGCGATCAGCGATTTTTAGCGGGACTGCGACATTGCGGTGGAAAAATCTGACACTAAGCGACTTTTTGGGGACCAGTGACACCAATACAGTGATCAGTGCTAAAAAAATGCACTGTCACTGTATAAATGACACTGACAGGGAAGGGGTTAACATCAGGGGCGATCACAGGGTTAAGTGTGTTCCTAGGGAGTGCTTTCTAACTGTGTGGGGGGGTGGGCTGACTGGAGGAAGAGAGAGATCTGTGTTCCTGATTAGCAGGTACACAAGGTATCTCTCTTCTTCTCTGACAGAACAACGGTCTGCCTTGTTTACATAGGCATGCCGCCATCCTGCCTCTCCATTACGTCTGATTGGCTCCCCCTGTGTCCAATCACAGCGGGAGTGGGGCACTGGTGGCGTGCATGTGCGCCCCAGAGCCGAGAAATCACGTACAGGTACGTGATTTTGTGCTTAAGAGCCGCCCTGTCGTAGTGTATGTACAGTACGTGGGGCGGTCCATAAGTGGTTAAAGATTGTGTAAAGCTTGTCGCAGGAGCTTCTTTTTGGGTGACAAACGCGCATAGGGCAGCCCATAAGTCTAGGTTCACACCTATGCATTTTTTACCGCGTTTTGCAGTTTGCTGAAACGCACTACAGACCATTTAACATGGTTTCCTATGGATGTAGTTCACATCTGTGCATTTTGTTTGCGGATTTTGGAAAGGGTCGGGACTTTTTTTCTCTCTGAAAAACTTTGCTTTTTGCATGCCATAGTCTTCAATGGAGCTGCACCATAAATGCAAGTGGTGATGCGTATTTGCTGCGATTTTGCAGCGATTTGCGTTTTTAAATCTGCCTAGCAACAAAACCCCCCCCAAAAAAATTTAACTGAAAAAACGCAAATTGCGGCAAAATCGCGGTAAAAAATGCCGTAAAAACACAGGGGAAAAAAAACACGGAAACACATCCGGATAGGTGTGAACCTAGACTTAAAGTGCATGGGCTGCCCTAGGCGGCATGCAAGTCGCATCGTGTGAATGGGGCTTTAGGGTGTAGTTCTGCTTTAACTGCAGCGTCCTCTCGTCAGTGTCCCTGTCCCACATATGTGTTGAAGGTCTCCGCCGGGTCCCCAAGGCCGAGCAGAGACCTTCGGAACATTTGTGCACAACATCATTCTCACCGGGGTGAGAAAGGAGGAAGTGATGGCGCCCTGCATCAAAAAAATAAATAAACAACAACAAAAAAAACAAGAAAGCACTGAAAAACCCCCCCAAATTAACCACTTACAGGACCAGAAGGATTTACCCACTTCCTGACCAGGCCATTTTTTGCGATACGGCACTGCGTCGCTTTAACTGACAATTGTGCGGTCGTGCGACGTTGTACCCAAACTAAATTGTTGTCCTTTTCCCCCCACAAATAGAGCCTTTTTTTGGTGGTATTTGATAACCTCTGCGATTTTTATTTTTTGCGCTATAAACAAAAAAAGGGCGACAATTTTGAAAAAAAACCCCAATATTTTTACCTTTTTGCTATAATAAATATTAAAATATATATATATATAAAAGAACACATTTCTTCATCAGTTTAGGCCGATTATATATTTCTACATATTTTTGGTAAAAAAAAAATCACAATAGGCGTATATTGATTGGCTTGCGCAAAAGTTATCGCATCAACAAAATAGGGGATAGATTTATGGCATTTTTATTATTATTTTTTTTTTACTAGTAATGGTGGCGATCAGTGACTTTTAGCAGGACTGTGACATTGCGGCGGACAGATCGGACACCTAACTGACATTTTTGACACTTTTTTTGGGAACCAGTGATATTACAGTGACCAGTGCTAAAAATATGCACTGACATTGTACTAATGACACTGGCAGGGAAGGGGTTAACACTAGCGGCGATCAAGGGGTTAAATGCGTTCCCTCACTGTGTGTTCTAACTGTATGGGGGATCCATCTTCCTGCATAGCAGAAAGGCAGGATCTGTGTGATCTCCCCTATCAGAACGGAGATCCAGCTTATTTACACAGGCAGATCCCCATTCTGTCGTTGCGGGAAACGATCGCGGGTGGCTGGCAGACATCGAGTCTACCCGACCTGCTGATTGGCTCCCCCCGCTGGCCAGTGAGAGCACGCACGCGCCCACGAAAGCGAGTTACCGCGCCCACATACAGCTACAGCGATTCGCAAGAACGAGCCGACCTGCTGCAGTATAATGACGTTGGCTGGTCGGCAGGTGGTTAACAATGGGGGAAGGCCGGTGCACCCAGCTGCAGACATTTTTTGGGGGGTGAAGGTCTGCTTTAGCCCCCGTTCATACCAGCGATACCCAAGTCTATGCAAGTGGCAATAAAATCAAGAAATGAGTTTTCTTCTGATTTAATTGCATTTGTATTTATAATAAATCCTGTTTCTCACTAGCCTATTGTATAGGTTCGTTCTCTCCTTTGTGTTTGTGGTTGTCACAGCCTCCAGCAGCAGAGGGACGTTTGAAACGCGAAGCACAAAGCGATTCGATTAGGACAGATATGGGGGACAAGATGCGGAAGGGCTGACAGGAGGGCCGGAGGTGCTGCTCAGGAACGGTTCCATTGTGCAGCCTGGTCCCTGTAACATAAATGCAGGTGGACAGGTGCTGCCTGCGTACCAGTGCGCACCGCCGCCACAACAAAGCACGCCACGAGAAATAAAATGCTTCCGGGGAGACAGCTTATACAAAAGTGACTTCCTAATCCTTCCTTTAATTCTGAAAATTATTCTCATGTATAATTAGACATCAAATTAAACCAGTTTTGCAGGCACACGTAAAAAAAAAAAAATTTATTGAGAGCTATAAATTCTGTTATTTTTAAAGCGTGCTGTGCAATATGTGACCTGTGATCTTTATTGAGATTACATTTCCGTAACCTGCGCACTCCATCTCTGGATGACTGGGAAAGGACAAAGCAGAGGTGACTGACACAAATGATATCAACCGACTGCAGCGCCTGATGACATCTGCTTGTGCCGAAACATGTAGAGCGGAGCTCTGGACGCTGGCGTGAGCTCGTGTTTGAATTTTCTGTACCTTTTGGTGTTATTTTGCATTTTTAAAACAAATCTCTTGGATTTTCTGCACTGTTTGAAGTTCTTTTGTTAAAGCACAGCACGATGGATTGGAAGATTTTGCAATATATTATACTGTACATATGGGGACATTATATACACAGTGTGTGGTGGTAATTATTTCACAGAAGCGCTGCATTTATTATTTTGAAATTTAAAAGGTCAAAGAAAATGAGTCAGCGATTCAGGGTAAAGCACAGGCATGGACCGAGAATGCACAGGAAAAAAAAAAAGAGCATGTCCTCATATGCATCCACAAGGATCCGAGGTAAGAATGTGCTCATTGCGTGCTTCTAGCACACCAACAGCTATCAGTCTCAGTTTGCCATTTGCAGCCTGAAGGATGGGCTTCCAATTACCAGTCCACTGCCCCTAAGAATGATGTTTTGTTTGATCAAGGGGATGCCATGTGGGCAGGGCTTAGCTCCATGGTGCTGGCCTCAGTTCCAAAGTCAGGGGGCGCACGAGAAGTGCAAGCACAGGAGGCCATCATATGACGGCCTCCCAAAACTAGCCAGCTGCACTGTAGCCATCATTCGGTTGTAGTGCGGTTGGGAAGTGGTTAAGTTTGCGTGTTCAGTAAACTGTGATCAGATGTTATCAACACAGTCTAGTAAGGTTCTGGGCTACAGAAATATGGAGAAGGAAACATTGCCTTTATTTCTTCATTCCCTCTACTGAGATACTGATGTTTTGCTGCACCGATCTCCTCCAGCCAGCAGGGGGAGAGCTAAAAGCCAAGCAAGATTTCTATGCAGTGCCCTGAGAATCCAGGGTGTTGTAGTGTGAGATGGCAGCAATATAATGGGATGAATAGACTCCTTACACTACAGATCCCAATATGCACTGTGCAGTTGGAGGAGTGGAGAGATGATTTTTATTAAACTGCCTGGGAAAGTTCTTCCTCTTGCCACTGAGGGAGTTGGAGAGAGCATCTCTCTCTTTGTCTATTTACCTGCCAGCAGGACACCATACTAGCAGAGATCTGAACTTGAGATTGGGAATGAGGACATCCGGGGGCAGTGCAGTACCGCCACATCACAGCACCTGCACCGCTGCCACAGGGAGCTGGAGCATCCACTCTCCCTCTGCTTCCCAAGGTTGATCCCCAGGGGCTTTCAGGGAGAGACCGAGGGGACCCAATTACTACAGCAAAGGTAGCCACAGCATACAATCAACTGATGGGGCTATTTGACCATTGCTGATACTGCTAGCAGGGACTGAGCCACTGAGATCAGGTCACCAAGTGTACCCAGTTCATACTGCACCCATACTAAACTCTATAGAACACTTATTCCAAACCTAGACTGCACCTATACCGCATTATACTGAACATTTACCATATCTGAACCACATATACCTTGCACCTGTGCCATAACTATACCGTACCAACACTGTATATATACTGCATGCAGGTTAACCAGGACTGTTGTTAAGTATACCAACGCTCATAAAGGGCCCCAACAATAGCTGGCAGAAGAATATCTCAAAGGATTGCCCCCCTTAATAATTATTCTGCAAGCCCTCTTTGTTCCCCTCTGCTACCATCCTCCATTTCTTTTGGACAGTACATGCCCAGTCGGTCTAGGACTAGCATTGCTGCCATAACTGCACTCTGGCAGTATAGTTCCAGATAAATCTTTACTACTGCTTACTGCTGCACTTGAGGTGGCCTTGCTACTGTCTATGCTAAACTGGATGCCAAATGTAATTTTATCCCTAGTCTTTACTGTTAATCCTTTTGTACGCTAAATTGTGTCATGACCATTGTTAATCCATTTTATGCTTGCCCAGTTACCAACCATATTGGGTGACAATATATTAAGTTTGCCTTTACTACCTGCTCCCATGCCTTTTTTCTTTGATATAGCACTACTATTGGGCACTAGGTATTACTTTCAGTGATTTCCTGTGATACTGTATGTGGAATTTTTTTTTTGGGGGGGGGGGGGCTTTAAACAGACCTGGCCCCCTCACTCGCAAAAACACCCCCCTGTGGCTTTTGATCGATCACATGAGCTATCCTCTCACACTAAAGCCCCTCCCCCCCGCAGGGTCAGTGGTCTTACCTTCTAGGTACAGGGAGGAGGACGAGGTGGCCGTGCACTGCTGAATCCGGATTAAGCTGCTGCTGGGGCTGATGCCTTTCCTCCCGGCCGAACAGGAGGCAGGTCCTGAGACCAGTCCTAAGACTCCCGGCCAATCGGGTCTCTGGATTCGCTTTCTGATTGGCCGGGAGGAGAAGCAGGTAGACATTAGCGAATATTAATTTGCTAATGTCACCCAAGTGGGTGGGCTTGGGGCGCAGAGCCCACCCTTTTTGAAGCCAATTAGACCCTTCGGCTCTAATCACGTGATTAAAAAAAAATAAAAAAAATTTGGAATCCAAGCGTCCAGTGCCCTGCATGTAGATTAGGGACCAGGCGCATGGAGTAGAGGGGGGTGCTGCACCCCTAATGGACGGGCAGCCACTGTTTGTACACTCAACCTGGTGTGCCAGAGGGGCTGAGGTTCTTGAGAAGTTCTAGGCAAAGAACAGAGGACCCATCCTAACCAGAGATTCGGGGACAAACCAGGATCGAATTTAAGAAAACCTTTTGGTTATACTACACTTGCTGCAACTGTCTGATTGCTTTCATTTTGTTTTAACAAAAAATGCCCATGCACACTTTATTTTTTATTTTTTTTAACCAATACTTACAGTTTTGCAAAACTTGAACAATTGGATTGAAATATGTGTAGGCGTCTTTAGATCTCGTTGACAGAAACATAAGGATGGGAGCGTAGAATATGGAATTCTTACCATCACTGTTATTAACAAGCCGCTTGTTGTTTGCAGAATGAGTGAAAATGATCTTTTTTTTTTTGCTGTGTGATCTATTTTTGTCAGAGGGAGGTGGACTGTCTGCAAGACAACAGCGGGATGGAACACTGTGAGCTGGAGTCTGGTCCAGCTGGCAATGCCAGGGATTCAGCTATGTCCAATTCTGCCCAAAACTGTCCCATTCCTGTGTTCAGCCTACAGATGAAGGGACATGTTTTTGAAATGCTAAAGTTGCCAAAATTAAGAGTTTCAAAACCAAAAACAATGATTTATTGAAATTAATATTTGAAATGATCTAGGGGTGAGGATACAATATTCCGATTTTAGAAGAAACTCATTCTTTCCACTTTGTAGCCGACGTACTGTAGATTGCAAAGTACTCTAATGCTATGGGCTCCATTTAAAATTTATTATTGTAGCTACACATATATGTGTGGTCTATTGCCATGGTGCCAAATCTGTCTGCAATATTCACAGGGCACTTACAGTATGATATGAATACCTGGGAAAGTATTGGGTTTTCCTTGGAGCCTCTGAGAAATAAATGTTGGGATGTTTTCCCTTGCTAGAGTTCAGAGTTTCATGATGTACATACTTGAGAATTTGCCAGTTTGTTGTCTGGAGTGTCTCAGACTCTGGTGTGCACTCTTGGGAATTGGATGAGTTTTCCATGGAGTCTCTGGGAAATAATATTTTTTACCAAGACTCTGGATTCTATGGTGTGCACTCTTGGGAATTGAATGAGTTTTCCATGAAGTCTCTGGGAAATAATATTTTTTACCAAGACTCTGGATTCTATGGTGTGCACTCTTGGGAATTGAATGAGTTTTCCATGAAGTCTCTGGGAAATAATATTTTTTTTACCGAAACTCTTGATTCTATGGTGTGCACTCTTAGCAATTGGATGAGTTTTCCCTGGAGTCTCTGGGAAATACATTTTTTTACAGAAACTTTTTATTCTATGGTGTGCTCTCTTGGGAATTGGATGAGTTTTCCCGGAGTCTCTAAGAAATAATCTTTTTTACCAAAACTTTGGATTCTATGGTGTTGCACTCTTGGGAATTGGATGAGTTTTCCATGGAGTCTCTGGGAAGTAATCTTTTTTACCAACACTCTGGATTTTATGGTGTGCACTCTTGGGAATTGGATGAGTTTTCCATGGAGTCTCTGGGAAATAATCTTTTTTTACCAAAACTCTGGATTCTATGGTGTTGCTCTCTTGGGAATTGGGTGAGTTTTCCTTGGAGTCTCTGGGAAATAATATTTTTTACCAAAACTCTGGATTCTATGGTGTGCACTCTTGGCAATTTGATGAGGTTTCCCCTTGCTATGGGCTCCGTTTAAAATTTATTATTGTAGCTACACATATATGTGTGGTCCATTGCCATGGGGCCAAATCTGTCTGCAATATTCACAGGGCACTTACAGTATGATATGAATACCTGGGAAAGTTTTGGGTTTTCCTTGTAGCCTCTGGGAAATAAATGTTGGGATGTTTTCCCTTTCTAGAGTTCAGAGTTTCATGATGTATATACTTGAGAATTTGCCAGTTTGTTGAGTGGAGTGTCTCGGAAATTATCTTTTTTTTTAAACAAAATTGGGAATTGGATGGGTTTTCCATGGAGTCTCTGAGAAATAATCTTTTTTACCGAGACTCTGGATTCTATGGTGTGCACTCTTGGGAATTGAATGAGTTTTCCTTGGAGTCTCTGGGAAATAATCTTTGTTTTACCAAAACTCTGGATTCTATGGTGTGCACTCTTAGCAATTGGATGAGTTTTCCCTGGAGTCTCTGGGAAATACATTTTTTTACAGAAACTTTTTATTCTGTGGTGTGCTCTCTTGGGAATTGGATGAGTTTTCCCTGGAGTCTCTAAGAAATAATCTTTTTTACCAAAACTTTGGATTCTATGGTGTTGCACTCTTGGGAATTGGATGAGTTTTCCATGGAGTCTCTGGGAAATAATCTTTTTTACCAAAACTCTGGATTCTATGGTGTGCACTCTTGGGAACTGAGTGAGCTTTCTCTGGAGTCTCTGGGAAAAAATCTTTTTTTACAGAAACTCTGGATTCTATGGTGTACACTCTTGGAAATTGGGTGACTTTTCCCTGGAGTCTCTGGGAAATAATCTTTTTACCGAGTTTTTTAAAATTTCTCTGAAGTCTTTAGGAAATTATGTTCTGTGGGGTGTGAATTAAGGGACTAAAAGTTATTTCCTTTAAGTCTCTGGGAAATAATCTTCTTTGCCAGAGCTCTGGGTTCTATGATGTGCATGACTGGGAACTGGCCATGTTTTCCTCAGAATCCCTGTGAAGCAGCCTCTCATGTATCTCCTGCCAAGCACCCCTGTAGCTGAGACAGAGGGTGCAAAAGGACAGGAGGAACAAGAGTGCTGGAGGATGTAGATTGCAAAACCCCAAACTGGAAGTGCCGACCAGGAAGATGCAGCAGAATGTGCCAGGTGAGGAGCCAGCAGGAGTATTACCAAAAGTTAAAAAGGGACTCTGGCTTGTCCAAAAGTTCAGTATGGCAGAGCTCACTGATGATGTTAGCAGACATGTAGCAGGATTATGCATGGAAGCACGAAGGCCACTCAACAACAACAATGACGTGGAGAAGATTTGGAGGCAGAAGCGAAGTCACAGATCAACCTGAGCCCAGCAAGGACTGGGCAATGGAGCACCAAATTAGGAGCCGGGTCAAGGTCAGGGATGAAGTTGTGGTCAAGAATGGGTAGAGCAGAAGTACAGCGTAAGATCCAAAATCAGGACAGGATGCAGAAGAGCCCAGGGCGAACTTGCCAAACTGCACCCCCCCCCAAGATGTATGAGCATTATGGAGTTGATTTACTAAAGGCAAATAGACTGTGCACTTTGCAAAGTGCAGTTGCTCCAGAGCTTAGTACATGAGCAGAAGCTCTGCTGACTTCCATCATCCAATCATGTGCAAAAAAAAATGCAGTTTTTTTTCCCTTGCACATGATTGGGTATTCTTTGCAAAGTGAAGCACCAGAAATACAAATACTGTATTTTTGATGTGTTTTTGACCTTTTTGACGCGTTTCCACAGCTACCTATACAATACCGTAGACCCAGCCCATAAGGACCATTCCAAAAGAGCATTACATTTTCCTGTGCAATGATGGTCCACTATTCCTCCCACTGATACCTATAATGGGACATTAGTTTGCCCACTGACATCAATGACGGTTCACTATTCTGCCCACTGATACCAATGATGGGAAACAGTTCTTGCCCACCAGTTGTGGCCGGTACTAAATATTGGGGGGGGGGGGCGTAAAAAAAAAAGTCCTAACACCCCCCCGGACATAGGTGGAAGGTGGCGATCACTGTAAGCAACCCCCTCTGTATGCGGGAGATGAATAGGGCATGGGAAGGCGGATGGGATCGCCGCAAGCACACCAATGACCCCCCCTCCAGACGTTAGACAGACGAGAAGGTGGCGGTGTAGACTAACCTTAACATAGGAAGCAGCGGGGGAATGAAGAGCCGGGCCATTCTCCTCTCTGTTCTCCTCCGGGCTGAACAGGAAGTGTGTCCTGAGACATGATTGGGAGTCCTAAGTCTCCCTGGCCAATCAAGTCTCAGGACCTGCTTCCTGATTGGCCAGGAGGAGAATCAGGAATACAATAGCGAATATTAATTCGCTATTGTCACATTAGTGCACCCTGAGCCCACCCTTTTTTGAAGCCAATTTGAGTCTCAGGCTCAAATCATGTGCTTCAAAAAAAAAAAAAAACCCCATTGGAATCCATTTGTCTGGCCCCCTGCATGTAGATTAGGAGCCAGGCACATGGATTAGGTTGGCGGCACCCCTGCGCCCCGTATGGATGGGCCACCGCTGATTCCCACTGACACCAATGATGGGAAGCAAGTCCTGCCACTGACACCAACGATGGCCCACTATTCTACCCACTGACACCAATGATGGTCTACTATTCTACCCACTGACACCAATGATGGTCCACTATTCTACCTACTGACACCAATGATGGGAAACAGTTCCCACCACTGACACCAATGATGGGAAACAGTTCCCACCACTGACACCAACGATCGGAAACAGTTCCCGCCACTGACACCAATGATGGGAAGCAGTTCCTGCCACTGACACCAATAATGGTCCACTATTCTGCCAACTGACACCAATGATGGGAAACAGTTCCTGCCACTGACACCAATGACAACTTACTTCCGGTGATATCAAAACGGTCATATATTCCCATTGGCCAAAAAAAAAAAAGAATGCAAAACACATCAAAAATGCGTGTTCAAAAACGCAAAACGCACCGGAAAAGCAACAAGCTGCAAACTGCATAGAGGTGAACGTAGCCTTAGAGCATCACTTAACAGGCCACCTGGCACCGATGCCACCAAATCATCTGTAGCACCCCACCTGCATGGGGTAAAGGAGAGGACTCTCCTCCAGCGGGGAGGAGGCTAGCTGGCCACGGTGGAGAGCTCTAGGCATGCATGCACCTCTGTCTGTACGCCGTGATGCACATTGGTGTGAATTCTTGCACACGCATGCGCATCTGGCTTTTTGTGCAGAAGTATTTGCAGGTGAATGTAACCAAGCCAGATCAATTAGAAATCAATCAGAGTTTAACCTTTTTAGTGAGACTTCTCCTTTAACAAGGAAAGGAAGGCATTCATATACATGACTCAGAGAGGAGAGGTCTGTATGGCTTTGGGAAAACGTGGGGAACATTTTTAGTATGTTTTATGATGTGTAATAAAAGGATGTTTTTATTCTTTGACAAATCTGTCTGGAAGTGAATAAATAACATATAATTACTGTTTTGTGTGAACGCATGCTGTGATGTAGCGATTGACAAAGGCGTAACAGACTATATTCTACGGAGATCAAACTGTAACAATACACCTTCGCACTCACAGCAAACAATATTTCAGCTTTCCTGGAAGCGATGAAAGATACAAAGTTTTATACAAACGGTTTCTTTGCTGGATCTTTGTGTTCTATGGTGTACATCTGGGAACGGGCTACGTTTTCCTAGAGTCGCTAGGGATTTTGATGTTTTTTGCCAAAGTTCTATGTTCCTGACCAGGTCCGGTATTAGTATTACCATAGCACAGAGCTTGACAAATCCCAGACGCCAGGTGCCATGGCAATAAGAAATTGAGGCCTGGCGCCTGGGCTGCCGCCGGAATGCTTCCACCCCCACAGTGCACGCCCTCCCACTATGCATCCCGGGCTCCGCTTGCCCATCTGTGGGCGTAAGACCGGCATAGCTGGTGCCGCCGGGAAGAGGGGAGGGTGGAGAGCGAGCGAGCACACATCCGCTCTTCTGCATACCTTCCAACATTTTGAAATGGGAATGAGGGACACCTACTAGCAAATTTATGTAGGCATAGGACACGCCCCCCTGCCACACCCCCTTAAAGGAGAATTTAAAAAAAAAGTTAATTAAATCCACAGGGACTTTTTTTTACCACTAGTATTCCTTTATATTGGCTTTTAAAATGTACAAAAATGCAGCAATTTAGAAATTGGATGAAAGGTTTAGCACTAGGAAACACTTTTTGAAAGATAAAAAGTGCATTTTATATACAACTATATAGATCAGACCAAAATGAGGGACAAACGAGGAGGAAAGAGGGACAGAGGGACATTGCTCTAAATCAGGGACAGTCCCTCGAAATCAGGGACAGTTGGGAGCTATGCTTCTGTCTTTCTTGTTAGTGACCTGGATGTGACACGTATGATGTCACTTCCGGGTCCCGGTTAACAGTTTCCCCTCCCATTAAGGCCAGGAAAGAATGAATGCATTGTGATGTGCATTGCATTACATTCAGGGGAAACATACAGGGTCTTTCAGACTCTGAATGTCTCATTAAAGAAGTAATAAACTGCTGCCTTTTTTTTTTTCTGATTTGCAAAGTAAAGGAATAATGTGCCAGTATGCATCGCATACTAGCACATTATGTGAAACTTACCTGCAAACAAAGCCTTCCACCCACTAACAGGCCAGGTTTGTAGGATAACTGAAAAACATCACAGGTGATATCATTTGCTGCTCAGTGATTGCAGTATTTTAGTCTGCATCTCCCCAAGGTAATACTTAAAATCTGGCCTGTTGGTGGGTCCCGAGGACCGGAGTTGAGAACTACTGCTTTAAAACCAAACAGATATTAATTACTCAGGTTCTGTGGCTGATTAAAGTGGTAATTATACTCACTTGGTGCCTTATCTGCATTAAATTGGCCTCAGAACAACCTGTGTAATTCATATGTGTTCGGGTGTAAAGGGATGAGGTTGCAACCTTATGCGTGACTTCACTCCTGCGCATGCCCCCTCCTTCAGAGCATATGCATATACACTGCACTGCATATACAGTAAATATCTCCTGAACTGTGCACATTTAGGAGATATTTACATTACCTATTGGTAATCAATCAATAATCAATGGGAGTTTACAACCAAAGCGTTAGTAAACCGCAGTTGAAGCAAAAAAAATTCCTCTAAGACTTGCCTTAAAACGAAGCCCTCCAGTGCCGCGCTGTCACCGCTGAGAGGGCTTCAATCCTCCCCGGTCTTCCTTCCAGGTTCGCGACTTTCAGTAGATGAGTGGCTAGGGGAGCAATGATGTCAGTCCCTCGCTTCAGAGCCGCCGTTTACGGCACAGGATACCGAGCCGGACCTTCAGAGCACATGTGCTGGTGACATCCCCGGCTGTATGCATTCTGAATATCTCCTAAACGGTGCAAGTTTAGCAGATATTCACAGTACCTACAGGTAAGCCTTATTATAGGCTTACCTGTAGGTGCAAGAGGTAAAACAGAGTTTACTACCACTTTAAAAAGAACCTGTCACCAGAAGAAAAATCATCACATAGGGCAGTGGTTCTCAACCCCTGTCCTCGGGACCCACTAACAGGCCAGGTTTGCAGGATAACTGAAATACATCACAGGTGATATAAATTGCTGCTCAGTGATTGCAGTGTTCTAGTCTGCATCTCCCCAAGGTAATACTTAAAATTTGACCTGTTGGTGGGTCCTGAGGACAGGAGTTGAGAACCACTGACATAGGGGGTGTTTTGTCCCCTATGTGATGGGGAAAAAAGTTCTGTAAAAAAAATAAAAAAAATTGTAAAAAATTAAAATGACATGCAAGCACATAAAATCCCCCACCAAAAAATTGAGCCCCCAACCGCATGTACAAAGGTAAATGTCTGCGTCGGGGAGCCTACACCTGAAAAAGTTGACATGCAAAACACGTTACACATTGCCGCACACGCCAGAATGAGAGCAATATTTCTAGCACCAGACCTTCTCCGTAATGCTAAATTGATGACCTACAGGGGGCTTTTAAAGCATCACCTATGGAAAATATAGGGTACTGAAGTTTGTCACCATTTCACAGTCACATGCAAACTTAAGGTTTGACATGTTGGGTATCTATTTACTTGATGCAACCTTGTCTTTTATATTGTACCAAACAATTGGGTAATTTATTGCACAGACCTTTACGGTAATATCGTGTGACATAAAAAAATTGGAATTGCCATTATTTTATTCTGCTTTCAGAAAATATATAATGTTTTATGTAATCTTCAGGCCTAAAATGTATTTATAAATGTGTACAAAAAACGCTAAAACGGCTCTGGCAGAAAAAAGGTTAAAAGGATAAGTTCGCCTTTCGGGAACATGTTCCATGTTCCACCCGTAAGATTTGCTGGTTAAAAAAAATGGCTCCTAACTTGTTTAGGTGGCTCCTAGATTCAAAGCAAATTTGCCAAGCACTGACCTAACAAGACCCTTATCATTTGGCAGAGAAAAATAGGCAAAGGCACCATATAAATATCACACAGAGGCAGGATAAAATGTTAAAAAAAAATTGAGGGAGGAAGCTGGAAGAAGGGTTTGGTTAAAACCTAACCCCAGCCAAAACATTTATTTAAATTTTGGAAAGAGTGGAAAAGAACAAATATATTTCTCAGGTTTGAATTGCTATCTGCACACCTATTGGAGAGATTTTCCCTCACGATCCATCCCTGTGACACTGGTGTAAGAAATGGGGGGCTGTTGTCACCAGGACAGGAGGGCTACTGTGGGAGCAAGGAAACGCAGTCAATGCATTTCAGCGCTTATAGATGAAACGCGTTGACTTTGTTTCCTTGCTCCCACAGTATCTATGTTTGCTGTATATGGCGTTTTTTTAGGATTATCAATAAAGTGGATGCAGTTTTCTAGTGTGCAGCCATTTGTTCCGAATGAAAAAAAAAAACATTGTCAGAAGTGTTAACCCTTCCCCACAGTACTAGAAATCAGTTTTTTCTTGTGTACTTATTGGAGAGAATTCCTCTCTATTCCTGTCCTCGGAGTGAGGAGAAACCTTCCCAACTAGAAAGTGCAAAAAAAAAAAATCTGATAGAGGCAGAAGAAGAGAGCTCTTGCAATACAGATGACAGGGTCAACAAAACAATACCTTGGGCGTTGGCAACCCCTGGCACATGTGGCAGGCATGTGATGGCATTTGTGCTGGCACATGCTGTCATTGGCTCTAACTGATAGATTACTAGGCTGTCAATAACAAAGCCAGGACCACTCACCTACCTGCATTACTGAAAGCCCATCAGTTGCTGAGGACATTGGTCTGCTGTGCAGAAGAAGCGTGTCTGCATGCCTACAGTAGTAAAGTTACAGGGGCTGAAGCTGATATGAGGTCTGAAGTGCATGCATTGGGGCTGATCTGAGGTGTGAAGTTGCAGGAATTGGGGTGATCTGAGGTGTGAAGGTGCAGGAATTGGGGTGATCTGAGGTGTGAAGGTGCAGGAATTGGGGTGATCTGAGGTGTGAAGGTGCAGGAATTTGGGTGATCTGAGGTCTGAAGGTGAAGGAATTGGGAAGATCTGAGATGTGAAGGTGCAGGAATTGGGGTTATCTGAGGTCTGAAGGTGCAGGAATTGGGGAGATCTGAGGTGTGAAGGTGCAGGAATTGGGGTTATCTGAGATGTGAAGGTGCAGGAATTGGGGTGATCTGAGGTGTGAAGGTGCAGGAATTGGGGTTATCTGAGGTCTGAAGGTGAAGGAATTGGGGAGATCTGAGATGTGAAGGTGCAGGAATTGGGGTTATCTGAGGTCTGAAGGTGCAGGAATTGGGGAGATCTGAGGTGTGAAGGTGCAGGAATTGGGGTTATCTGAGATGTGAAGGTGCAGGAATTGGGGAGATCTGAGGTGTGAAGGTGCAGGAATTAGGGTGATCTGAGGTGTGAAGGTGCAGGAATTGGGGTGATCTGAGATGTGAAGGTGCAGGAATTGGGGTGATCTGAGGTGTGAAGGTGCAGGAATTGGGGTGATCTGAGATGTGAAGGTGCAGGAATTGGGGAGATCTGAGGTGTGAAGGTGCAGGAATTTGGGAGATCTGAGATGTGAAGGTGCAGGAATTGGGGTTATCTGAGATGTGAAGGTGCAGGAATTGGGGTTATCTGAGGTCTGAAGGTGAAGGAATTGGGGAGATCTGAAGTGTGAAGGTGCAGAAATCGGTGAGATCTGAGGTGTGATGGTGCAGGAATTGGGGTGATCTGAGATGTGAAGGTGCAGGAATTGGGGAGATCTGAGGTGTGAAGGTGCAGGAATTTGGGTGATCTGAGGTCTGAAGGTGAAGGAATTGGGAAGATCTGAGATGTGAAGGTGCAGGAATTGGGGTTATCTGAGGTCTGAAGGTGCAGGAATTGGGGTGATCTGAGGTGTGAAGGTGCAGGAATTTGGGTGATCTGAGGTGTGAAGGTGCAGGAATTGGGGTGATCTGAGGTGTGAAGGTGCAGGAATTTGGGTGATCTGAGGTGTGAAGGTGCAGGAATTGGGGAGATCTGAGATGTGAAGGTGCAGGAATTGGGGTTATCTGAGGTCTGAAGGTGAAGGAATTGGGGAGATCTGAGGTGTGAAGGTGCAGGAATTGGGGTGATCTGAGGTGTGAAGGTGCAGGAATTGAGGTGATCTGAGGTGTGAAGGTGCAGGAATTGGGGTGATCTGAGGTGTGAAGATTCAGGAATTGGGGTGATCTGAGGTGTGAAGGTGCAGAAATCGGTGAGATCTGAGGTGTGAAGGTGCAGGAATTGGGGTGATCTGAGGTGTGAAGGTGCAGGAATTGGGGTGATCTGAGGTGTGAAGGTGCAGGAATTGGGGTGATCTGAGATGTGAAGGTGCAGGAATTGGGGAGATCTGAGGTGTGAAGGTGCAGGAATTTGGGAGATCTGAGATGTGAAGGTGCAGGAATTGGGGTTATCTGAGGTGTGAAGGTGCAGGAATTGGGGTGATCTGAGATGTGAAGGTGCAGGAATTGGGGTGATCTGAGATGTGAAGGTGCAGGAATTGGGCTGATCTAAGATGTGAAGGTGCAGGAATTGGGGTGATCTGAGATGTGAAGGTGCAGGAATTGGGGTGATCTGAGGTGTGAAGGTGCAGGAATTGGTGAGATCTGAGATGTGAAGGTGCAGGAATTGGGGAGATCTGAGGTGTGAAGGTGCAGGAATTGGGGTGATCTGAGATGTGAAGGTGCAGGAATTGGGGTGATCTGAGATGTGAAGGTGCAGGAATTGGGGTGATCTGAGATGTGAAGGTGCAGGAATTGGGGAGATCTGAGGTGTGAAGGTGCAGGAATTGGGGTGATCTGAGGTGTGAAGGTGCAGGAATTGGGGTGATCTGAGGTGTGAAGGTGTAGGAATTGGGGTGATCTGAGATGTGAAGGTGCAGGAATTGGGGTGATCTGAGGGGTGAAGGTGCAGGAATTGGGGTGATCTGAGGTGTGAAGGTGCAGGAGTTGGGGTGGTCTGACAGGCATGAATGGAATGGAGGTTGAACACAGTGGGGTTGATTTATCAAAGGCAAACAGACTGTGCATTTTGCAAAGTGCAGTCACTCTCTGCTAGTGCAGTTGCTCCAGAGTTTAGTAAATGAGCAGAAGCTCCGTTGACTTCCATCATCCAATCATGTGCAGGCAATAATAAAGTTTTTTTTTATTTTCCTTGCATGTGATTGGGTATTCCTTGGAAGGTGAATCTTTACGTCTATTACTAAGCTCTGGAGCAACTGCACTTTGCAAAGTGCACAACCTATTTGTCTTTAATATATCCACCCCAATGTGCGTGTACCAGTTTATCAGTATTTGCACTTATAGTTGTACTGATAATGGTAATTTAAACTCATTAATTATTATATAATAATTAATGAGTTTAAATTGCCAATAGCAATAAAACTATATGTGCAAAAATTGAAAGCAAGCTAAGCCTAATGCGCTATTATTCACTGTCAGATGTCTAATACTTGTGAACATGACACTCAATGTGGGAAAGGTTGCTGAGCCCTGCAATAAATTTCATCCTGCAAGAATATTCTAACAATCAACTCTCGTGTCTCTCGCTGTATTTGTAGCGCCCATAACCTTTAATAGTCCATTGTATTCTGACAAGCTGTTCCAATCTCCAGCAAACAATAATTGCTAATCCTCTTCTATAGAATATATATATAATAATATGCTGTGATGTAAACGTAGCATTTAAGTGTGGATTTTTTTTCCCAATGACTCTATCTTATTTGTAAATACGATTCCATTTGCAGCTATTTGTAATGCCTTGTCATGCACGCTGCTAGGCTCACATGTGAATTGTGTGTCGCCTACATCGGATGAGTCACCTTCACAGTGGAGCAGAGAGGCTTGTGTAGTAGTATGGTATGGAAACAAATTGATCTCCTGAAGCTATTTACCTAATATATAAACCAAGCTAGATTTTAATTTATATTTAGTGTTCCTTAAATAACCTTTTTTTGTAGCTTGAAATAAACCATATTGCCAAAAGTATTGGGACGCCTGCCTTTACATGCACATGTAATTTAATGGCATCCCAACCTTATAAAGTCTGTAGGGTTCAATATTGAGTTGGCCCACCCTTTGCAGCTATAACAGCTTCACCTCTTCTGGGAAGGCTGTCCACAAGGTTTAGGAGTGTCTATGGGAATGTTTGACCATTCTTCCAGAAGTGCATTTGTGAGGTCAGGCATTGATGTTGGAGGAGAAGGCCTGGCTCTCAGTCTTCGCTCTAATTTATACCAAAGGTGTTCTATCGGGTTGAGGTCAGGACTCTGTGCAGGCCAGTCAAGTTCCACCACTCCAAACTCGCTCATCCATGTCTTTATGGACCTTGCTTTGTGCATTGGTCCAAATCATTTGGTGGAGGGGGGATTATGGTGTGGGGTAATTTTTCAGGGGTTGGGTTTGTCCCCTTAGTTCCAGTGAAGGGAACTCTTAAGGTGTCAGCATACCAAGACATTTTGAACAATTTCACGCTCCCAACTTTGCGGGAAATGTTCCTCTACCCCAAAACTCGCTCATCCATGTCTTTATGGACTTTAGAATTCAAGTGTCTCAAGTTTAGTATAACCATATAAGGTACCACATCCAAATGTTCAATTATGGAAGGGAGTGGGAGTATAGATCGGTCCCCAACTGTACTATAATCATGTTCGGGAATTTTTATAGCCAGTTTTTAATATGATGTATTAAATAAAAGTGTTTGTAATTTTTATATATACTTTTTGTACTATCACTGGTTACTTTCATGCATTATCTGGGTACCGTAATAATCCTCTAAAACCATTGTATGGGCCCTTCATTTGGGGACCGATCTATACCCCCATCCCCTTCCATCTTTATGGACCTTGCTTTGTGCACTGGTGCGCAGTCATGTTGGAACAGACAGGGGCCATCCCCAACACCTTAAGGCCTCATACACACGGACGTTTTTTGACGCTGGCGTTTTCTGGCGTTTTTTGCAGCTCTCCATGTTAGTCAATGGCCCCATTAAAACGTCGGCATTTTTGAGCTGTAGATGACGTCGGCGTTAGTGAGCTGAAACTAGAACCCACAGCCATCGCGTTCTGAGGCTGTAACGTTTTGGCATTTTTTGACGCCGATGCCACAATATGCCAACAAACGCCAACTAACGCCACCTATTATTATACCGGCGTTTTCCGGCGTTTTTTGACACCGACGTTTTTAGGTTGAAAAATAGCAGAGGGATGATTTTTTTAAAAAAACGCCTATTGACGCCGACGCTCACTAACGCCGATGCATAACGCCGAAAAACGCTGACTTTTTTTCCTTGACGTCGGGCCCGAAGTTTTGTTTATTTTTTTAGAAACGTCCGTGTGTATGAGGCCTAAGAGTTCCCTTCAGGCCAAGCCCAACACCTGAAAAACAACCCCACACCATAATCCCTTCTCCACCAAACTTTACACTTGGCACAATGCAGTCAGGCAAGTACCATTCTCCTGGCAACCGCCAAACCCAGACACGTCCATCGGATTGTCCGACAGAGAAGCATGGTTTTTCACTCTAGTCTAAAGAACACTTCTCCACTGCTCTAGAGTACAGTGGCGGCGTGCTTTACACTACTGCATTCAACACTTTGTATTGCACTTGCTGATGTAAGGCTTGGATGCAGCAGCTCAGCGATGGAAACCCATTCCATGAAGCTCCCTACACACTGTTGTTGTTGACTCTGCAGATAGTTGGCAACATCTGCGCATTGTGCTCTTCAGCGTGCGCTGACCCCGCTCTGACATTTTATGTGGTCTGCCACTTCGTGGATGAGTTGCTGTTGTTCCCAGTTGCTTCCACTAACAGCTGGAATATTTAGTGACAAGGAAATTTCATGGATGGACTTATTGCACAGGTGGCAACCCATCACAGTACCATGCTTGAATTTACTGAGCTCCTGAGAGCGACCCATCTCTTCACAAATGTTTGTAGAAGCAGTCTGCTTGCCTAGGTGCTTGATTTTATACACCTGTGGCCATGGAGGTGATTGGAACACCTTAATACAATGATTTGGAGGGGTGTCCCAATACTTTTGGCAATATAGTGTAAATAGCATCAACCTGTTGGTGACCACCCGCCCTATAGAAAAAGTTAGGGTGTCAGAACATTCAATGATCTTGGTAGGGAAAGCCTTGTTTTTGGCAATATCCAAGTCTGCCTGTTAAAGTAAACTATCTGTCTTTAACTATTTCTCAACCCAGCCATGAGATAGAACAGAGACCAAGCATACCTATCCATGCTCCATACACAAGCCTTTCCCCCAATCCCATGTTAACCAATTTTTAACCCGTCAAAGCTGGGACGTTTCGTCAGAGCCGAATTCTGGTTTAGCCGGGGGCAGAAGCTGGCATGCTTGTGTACAGGAACGCTAATGTGATTCAGACATGGGTGGTAATCAATCTCAGATGCCCAGGGACTGAAAATCTGCCATGAAAATCGTGCCGACTTTGCAGACTTTAGTTTCACAAATCATTCCAAAAACTGCCGCAACAACAGGACTGATTTGTACAGTTCACATTTCTCCGGAATAGAAGCTGAAATTCCATCTTTAACTCTGATTTTTATCACTCTCCTTCTGGAGATCTGCAGGATACTTTACTGGAAGACTCTGGCCATTTGTGGAATGGGGTAACACGGTGCATCAATATTACATGGCCTCTATATTTCAAGAACAATTAAAGCTCAGTTTAACAACTTCCAGCCCAGGCCAATTCTGACATTCCTCTCCTACATGTAAAAAACATATTTATTTTTCAAGAAAACTACCTAAAACCTCCAAAGATTTTATACATATATATATACACAGAGGGTAAAATAAGTATTGAGCAAATCACCATATATTTCTAAAGGTGCTATTGACATGGAATTTTCACCACATGTCGGTAACAACCCATGCAATCCATACATACAAAGACACCACGGTCAGTTTTCTGGGTGTGCTGAGAAGTGGACCTTAGTTTAGTTGCTCGCTTTGGCGCAGGCCAGCTGTGCATCAAGGATGTGTCTAACATTGCAGCTGGTATCACAGGACACCTAGGTAGGAAAGTGGGATAAAGTACTACTTTGTTCCATAGGGAACTGAATAACATTAAAAAAGTGATAAATCTTGTTTATGCTGTTAACACAGCTTTTCATGTCAGTGAATTAATTTGCCGGCTAGAACTGTTAGACAGTCTCAGTAGTAGGGGAGGTTGGGGGGTGGATTCAGTCCCCAAAATAGAAAGGAAGTACCCCTTCCAAAGCATATCTGCCTGATGCTGATGGGCTACTAATAACCACCAAAGAGTTTCAAGAAATATTTCTATCATAGGGTCAGATAATAACAGCAACATAATAGCAACCCTAAACCAGGGTTTCTCAACTAGGATTCCATGGGACCCTAGGTGTCATGGCCACCGGTGAGGCTTGGAGGCCAGTAGCCATAGCAGTAGAGAGGCTCCAACCGACTAGCTTGATAACTGCAGCAGCAGGTCACCCTAGCAGATGACACTGGCTCACCAGAAGTGCAGAGTCTAAGCACTAACTGTTTTTCACCAGAGATCCTGATGGTGGAGATGGGTTTTGCTTTTGTTAGTTTCATGTTGCGGACCTCAGGATCCACCAGGAGGTGATCAAACCAGGGTCAAGAAGCAGATGTAGCAGGTAGGGATCAAGAAGAAATGTAGTAAGGCTGGTAATGAGTGGTAGCAGAGATACAGACGGCAGCAGGAGTGACAAGAGTGAGATTTTGGCTGGAAAGAGCACAATAATCTGGCAAACAGGAAAGGCATGTTTTAAATCAGGAAGTTCATGGGAGGAGCAAGGAGTTCAAGGTTCAGCAGAAAACAAGGCACAAGGCAGGATTGTCCAATGCAGTGTTTCTCAATTCCAGTCCTCAAGGCACACCAACAGGTCCTGTTTTCAGGATTTCCCTCAGATGAAATGCCTGTGGTAATTACTAAGGCAGTGAAACTGATCAAATCACCTGTGCAAAATAATGGGCAGCCTGAAAACATGACCTGTTGGTGCGCCTGGACTGGGGTTGAGAAACACTGGTCCAATAGATCAGACAGGGTGCTGTCCAGCATATCAGCATGAAGAGACCCCACCAGAGACAGCAGAGGTTCAGGTTCAAACCTGATACCAGGGTTCCTCCAGAGGTTACTAGGGGTTTCTTGAGAGATTTCTGCCTCTCAGATAAATTCCCACTGACACCATTGATCGTTTTAGCTATCTGTAAGGGGGTCATTCTTCCCAATGACCACAAGTGTAAGGAGCATTCTTCCCATTGACCATCACACTAATGTATAATGAGTTGTAGATTTAGTCATGTTTAGCAGGGGTTCCCTGAGACTGGAAAGTTATTTCAAGGGTTCCTCTGTGTTGAAAAGATTATGAAAGGCTGCCCTAAACCATAAAAACGCATATCCACAATCTACCGCCGGCCAGTAATCAAAGTCAACTGTAATTGTAATAGCAAATTTCAATAACTGAACTGTCATTCATATAATTGTATCCTGAAATGAGTAATTCTTGACCATCTGATTATTCTATGTTAATTGATCATTGACCAGACTTTCTTCCTCAGTTACATTTATATTTTTAGTTAGTGTTTTGCTCTATTATTAGATGAATAAGAATGGAACTACGTTGTTGAGCTTACTGGTGGATTTGCTGTTACTTATGGTTGATACCCTTGTTTTCTGTTTTATCGTTCTTTCTGACTTACCTAACAATCAGCAAAGTTTGATATTGATTATAATATATAATGATATATATATATATATATATATATATAGTGACAGTATGCGAAGCGAAGTGGTAGGCGAATACTACCGGTCGCCTCGTATGCGTTCATTTGGACTGGATTGAACAGAATCCGGTCCGGATTTTACCAGCCACCATGGCAGGGGTGGTTCTGGTCCAGAGTTTGTGGTCCACTGGAGTCCACCAGCAGGTGGCTTAAATTACCAGGAAGAGAACACACCCTAGCTCTAACCTGGAACTCAGAGAGGGATCTGAGGGAGCTCTGTGTCTGTTTGGACTTTAAAAGGCAAGGTTTGCATTTTGGCTTATGTTTTGTGGGTGTCGGGGGCCAGCCCCACACTGTATAGTGAAGAAACTATACTGTTTAGTTTAGCGCCGGATGGCAAGGGCTTATTTTCTGTTTTGTTTGTTTTTACCAATAAACTTGAAAAGGAGTCCAGATTTTAGGGAAAGTTTCCTGCATGCTGACTATTTTCCTCAGGAAAGTTGATCCCCACGGGCTAATCTCCCACTATATATATATATATATATATATTATGATATATACTGTACATGACCGGTAGAATATATTGGAGCCCATTCCAAGTTGGATATATATGAGTGATATTTTGATTTGATTACATTTGTCCAACAAAAATGCTATTACAAATATGATTATTGAATACTGGTCAATGTTGAGTATTTTGGGTGATTTTAATGGGTTACATTCCCTATGACTGTATCCATAAAGTATTATTTTGACTGTTTGTTTAATCGCTGGTGTGCAACCTTGTAATGGAGATTTTTGGGAGAAGGACCTCTAACCCTTAACCTCCTGGGATGCAAGGCTCCTAACAGAGGTAAGGTATGTGGTGGTCTACCTAGGCCGAAGCCAGGTGGACCCCACTCCTTAGGGACCACCTGAAGTCAGTCCACCAAGTACTTGGGGAGGGATTCTCCCAAAGAGAGATCTCTGTACAAAAATATAAAAACCAACGCACACATGTAATCTAAGTACTCGTGAATTAATAGTGACAAACGTCAACAAAAAAAAAATAAAGGAGCTATAATAAGAAATCTCAAGAGTGGCCATGATAAAACAAGCTGTATAATAAAAGTACAAACAACCTGAAGTCAATACTTTAGAGCAGTGTTGCCAACCACCTGCAGTGTTTTTTACTGGCAGAACATGGAAAATTTACTGGCAGAACACATTATTTACTGGCACCTTGAAAAATAACAGAACTCCTATTAAAAACTAAGACAATTGATATCTAAACACAACATGGAAACACTGACAATACAAATATCAAGTTATTTCCCTGGTTTACACTTAAAAAATCAGCACAGCATGACAAATTATCAGACCCCGATATTCATAGACAGTTGTAAAAATCACTGATTTTTACAAACTGTCAGTAAATTTACTGGCGGTTGGCAACCCTGCTTTAGAGATGTATGGCGCCAAAAGGATGGCTGAAGACCAAGCCAACCAGTGATAGACAGTGGTAGTAGGGAAATAGTATATAATGGGGGCAAGTCAAAGGTCAGTGCCTGGAAGTCCAGTATCCAGGCCTCAGAGCTGGAACGTAGTGCAGGATTCAGAAGAATCAAGGACTGTAGGAAATATTTGCATACCATTTGCATGCAAATTTGTTCTGTGCAAATGGGGCAAAACTAAATGTTCTCGGGTTATATTCTCAGCAAATTGCATGTGTGCATTAGGGAAGATACTGCATTATGGCCAATAGATGGAGTCCAGCATCATAGGAAAGGAGTAAGCTCCTCAGCTCCACCTAGTGGCCATAATTCAGTATTTTTCACATTCAAATTTTCAACCCGCAGAGAATATAGTCTGAGAACATTCAATTTTGCCTTATTCACATATAATAAATTTGTATGAAATTTTGATTAATAGTTATGTGATTTTTTTTTTAGTAAATACGCCTCTTTAACCACTTCAACACTAAAGGGCGTATTCATACATCCTCTAGTTGAAGTGAGGATACGGGGTTCATGGCTGCAGCTGTAGCCATGAACCTGGTATCAGTGTTTTCAGCTGGCGATGCTGAACACTATAAAAGCAATCTGAGTGGCTAAATAGCCGCTGGATTGCTTCTACGGGCGGAGGAATGGGGTCCTCCCTCCCGTTGCCTTCCCGGGCTCTCCCATCCCACTAGGGAACCTGGTACAGCAGCTGACAATTCCACCAGCTGACTATAGAGATGATTGAGGACGAGAAGATTCCTGATCATCTCTATGGTCTAAGAAACCGGAAGCAATGAGTATTTTGCCACTTCTGGTTTCAGATTTGTGTTTACTGGCTACCGGCCAGTGCAACAATTGATCAGACCAATCTGTGCTTTGGAGGCCAAAGGAGAGAGCTGGGGTCTAATAGACTCCAGATCTCTCCATAAAGAGGATTTTGTGCTATCACAAGGTATGTTGTTCATGTATTCTTGTGATAGCAATAACGTTGATAAAAAAAAAAAAAAAAAAAAACTAATTAAAGAGACAGTGTAAAGAAAAAAAAAATCATAAAATTTTTTTTTAAATCGATCCCTCCCCCCTGTGCTTGTGCATAAAACGGAAAATTGTATACTTACCTGACGGTAATTTTCCTTTCCTGATGCAAAGCACGACAGCATATACGTATGGGCTGGCTCCGCCCCCACGCCCAGTTCCAGGGGGATTTCCGAAGCGTCACTATTATTCATTGCTCTTACTCCGGACCACCCTCCACAAACTGAAATATCACATTGGCCTAGGACCTTGACCCGCACCCCCGCCTCGGTCGGGTATGCATATACGACAGCACGAAACGTAGTCCTTTCCTTTTAATGGCAGTCCATTCATATGTTAAAAGGCAAAATACGTGTTCGTGTCCCCCCTCCCTAGCTAAATTTTTTTTTAAAATACTAAAAAAAAAAGAAATGTGACAGAGAAATTAATCAAAAAAAAAAAAAAAAAAAAATAGTTGCAATAACGATAGT
>BLSH010433816.1:791549-805198 GCA_018402905.1 Glandirana rugosa
AATCACGTGTAAATGACGTCATATAACATCACACAGTCACCTCACACAGACACTTCACTGATGAGTTCAATTTCACATGGTCAATGGTGAAAGGTAAATACCTTCACGTAGGTTCATGTGTAAAGGGACAGAGATAATGTAAAGTCACTATTCGGTGTGGGGGGGGGTAGCACAGACGCTCCGAGTTGTTACTCTCCCGTATACAAAGGTGTACCAAAATACATAATAATCCCCTTTATTGAACCTACCCCTTATACTTAATGCTGAAATGTAATAGAGACAGGGAAATGTGTACTTGGATGCACTTCCATAAATGGAAAGTGGTAACTGGTACACTTTAACTTGAGTAGTCACTTCACAGACACACTCCACTGACACACTACAATATACTGCAGTAAATGTGCACTAACGCACTTCAATATACTGCTGTAAAAGTACACTAACGTAGTTCAATATACTGCAGTAAACGTGAACTGAGGCACTTTAATATACTACAGTAAACATGCACTAACTTCAGTATACTGCAGTAAATGTGCACTAATGCACGCCAATATACTGCACTAAACATACAATAACACACTTCAATATACTGCAGTAAACGTGCACTAAGGCACTTTGATATACTACAGTAAACACTCCCTAACGCACTTCAATATACTACAGTAAACATGCACTAACGCACTTCAGTATACTGCAGTAAACGTGCACTAATGCACATCAATATACTGCACTAAACATGCACTAATGCACTTCAATATACTGCAGTAAACGTGCACTAACACACTTCAATATACTGCAGTAAATGTGCACTAACGCACTTAAGTATACTGCAGTAAATGGGCACTAACTCCCTGCAATATACTGCACTAAACATGCACTAATGCAGTTCAATATACTGCCGTAAAAGTGCACTAATGCACGTCAATATACAACAGTAAACATGCACTAAGGCACATCAATATACTGCACTAATTGTGCACTAAGGCACTTCAATGTACTACAGTAAAAGTGCACTAACGTAATTTAATATCCTGCAGTAAACGTGCACTAACACACTTCAATATACTACAGTAAACGTGCACTAACGCACTTCAATATCCTACAGTAAACATGCACTAATGCACTTCAATATACTGCAGTAAATGTGCACTAATGCACATCAATATACTGTACTAAACATGCACTAACGCACTTCAATATACTGCAGTAAGCGTGCACTAGCACACTTCACTATACTACAGTAAACGTGCACTAATGCAATTCAATATACTACAATAAACATGCACTAACGCACTTCAATATACTGCTCTAAACATGCACTAATGCACTTCAATATACTGCCGTAAAAGTGCACATAAATATACAACAGTAAACATGCACTAACGCACGTCAATATACTGCTCTAAATGTGCACTAATGCAGTTCAATATGCTGGCGTATTAGTGCATTAACGCACTTCAATATAGTACATTAACATGCACTAACACACGTCAATAAACTGCACTAAGCGTGCACCAACGCACTTCAATATACTGCCGTAAAAGTGCACTAATGCACTTCAATATACTACAGTAAACATGCATTAACGCACGCCAATATACAGCACGAAATGTGCACTAACACGCTTCAATATACTGCCGTAAAAGTGCACTAACGTAGTTCAATATACTGCAGTAAACGTGCACTAATGCACATCAATATACTACAGTAAATGTGCACTAACGCACTTCAATATACTACAGTAAACATGCACAATCGCACTGTAATATACTAGCAGTCACCTTCCACACAAGGAGCTTACCAGATGGAGGATATATTCAGGCACGAATATATACATAGGATCCGGACTTCTAAGCAGGAAGCGACGAACGTCACACAAACCTGGGAGCCCTCAGAATTTTGTAGGGGTGCGTGGTCCTCACATGGAGCCTAATAAAGATGAATGATCCTCCAGTGGTCTGGTGCAAGGATGTATTCCATCAAACGTTTCAAAAGTTGGAATGCTCCAGAAGGTGGATATAGACATGGATTCAAGGAGAGAAGAGAAAAAGGCTCCCCATAGTGTAAAAACCTCTCTTATGAGGTAAAGGTTTTATTGGTAATATTAAAACACAGGATCCATAGGTTCATAAAATTCCATGAAATTTGCATAAAAATCGCAGCAATTTGGGGTCAGCAACAGCCGACGCGTTTCATCTTAATTCCACCTTCTGGAGCATTCCAACTTTTGAAACGTTTGATGGAATACATCCTTGCACCAGACCACTGGAGGATCATACATCTTTATTAGGCTCCATGTGAGGACCACGCACCCCTACAAAATTCTGAGGGCTCCCAGGTTTGTGTGACGTTCGTTGCTTCCTGCTTAGAGGTCCAGATCCTATGTATATATTCGTGCCTGAATATATCCTCCATCTGGTAAGCTCCTTGTGTGGAAGGTGACGGCTAATATTGAGGGAGTCCATCACCCCTTTAATCAAATCAATCTAACACAGATATCATGATGAACTGTTAACATTATTTATTGCACATTGGGACACTTGCACATTTGGTTTTTCCTTCTTAGTTGTTATGCCCTTTTGAATGACCCCCTAGAGGGCTTCTTCCTTTCCACTTTATACATTTGTACTTTTTTATTGCGAAGGACTATTTGCACAATAAGTTATTGGAGAAGCTATATGCCTCTCTAGTGTTGCACTTTACATACACCTTTTAAAAAAGTTGTATTGCACCTGTATTTACTTTTATGTGACGTTTACACACCTATTGCACTTTATATTCACGGTAATATTGTGGCTGACACCACATTTAAAGTCAATATTTATTGTTTAGTGTTTTCACAGTTTCAGGTTTAGCGCCATACCCTTTTGTTTACAATCCTAATTAACGATTAGTTTGGTCATTGTGTGGCAGCTTAATCCACTCCCTTTATCATTTGCTTAGCGCATTAATTAACCCCCTTTCTCTGCATTTTAGCACTTTAATATACTGCAGTAAACGTGCAATAACGCACGTCCATATACTGCACTAAACATGCACTAACGCACTTCAATATACTGCAGTAAAAGTGTACTAGCACACTTCAATAAACTGCAGTAAATGTGCACTAACACAAATCAATATATTGCACTAAACGAGAAATAGCATGGATCAATATACTGCAGTAAACGTTCACCAACGCATGTCAATATACTGCTGTAAACATCCTGTAAAGTAAAAATGAATGGTCGCACTACACTCACGCTGCACTATCACTATATTCATACTACACACTACAAAGGAAAGTTGGACAAATAAGAGACAGCCTTTAAAAAAAAGGGAAAATATTCACGGTGTAGCAAGTATTTTGACTGAAGAGAAAAATGTCAGTAAAAAAATAATTGGAGTTTTCTACAGCATAAAAAGTGTCTAACCTTCTAAGACACTAGCAAAAAACTGAGGCATGATGGTTGGAGACTGGGGTTTTTACAGGGGCTAAGGATGGATCCCAAAAAACCGCACCCATGAACCCATGATTAAGGGCTCTTTCACACGGGCGGATGGTTCGGGTCCACCTGTCAGTTTTTCAAGCGGACCTGAATTGTTCTCTATGGAGCGACGGATGTCAGCGGTGACATGTCCGCTGACACCCGATCCGCTCCGATCTGCCAAAAACAGACGGATGGAAACCCTATTTTCATCCGTCTGGCGGATCGGATTGGATGAACGTGGACAGACGGTCCATGTCCATCCGATCCTCCATAGAGGAGAATGGAGCAGTGTCATCCGCCGGCTCAGTGGGGATAAACGGATGGATTCCCGCTGAGCAGCGGAGCCCGTCAAAACGGGCTCCGCTTGTGTGAAAGGGCCAGCTGAGAGCTCAGGCTGAGATTGCCATTCATTCCAATACTAGTGGGTCTGCATTGATGTGTGGCTTCATGGGACCATCCTTAAATCAATAATTGTTTTGGGCCAAGGCAAGCTCCTTCCCTGGCCTGCACTCACAGTGGTGGACACGGAATTGCTTTCCCCTGTAGCCTGAGCAGCACGCATTTTCCATTACCGGTTCAGTTTTACGGGGGCTAACTTAATGTTTTTGCTTGCCAGTGTTCACACCTCCTGGTAGGCAGCAGTATAACACACAAGTCCAAGAATTATGAATACCCAGCCTCCCTTAATGGATAATAAGTAAAATGTTGCCAAAATTTCACTAGTAAGGCAGGGTGACAGTGTCTCTTTAGAAACGCTGTTTCGTTTTTTTTTTTTTTTATTCAGCCATTGGGCTGACCAAAAAAAAAAAAAAAACGGAACCAGTTTAAATGCGTGGATAGGGGAATCCTCCCACTGCGCTATTGTAGTCTAACAGTGAGGAAAGTCCCCTGCTCTCAGAATACACAGATCAGAACCTGCAGCCATTGACTGCAGCTGCTGATCGAGCAGCTTCTTCTATCTGAGTGGTTAAACAAAAGCCGCACAGTAGATCGACTTCTGTTCAACTGCAGTGGCCACATATAGATCAAAATTTGTCTGGGCCCCCCCCTGAGCTGGCTGAAATTCTATTTAACTCCAAATACACACCAGGCCATCATTTACCAGCCACATACTGGCCCTGAATATCAATTATTGCACATCTGCAAAACCCCAGTTATCCCGGACAATCATCATTTGTGAAAAAGGAATGCACTACACAAAGCAATGACTCAGGAAATATAAAACAAAATGGCAGTTTGCAAACCGATGACTGCACTTTTTGTTTTTTAGGTATAAAAAAGGGGGGAAAAAAAGTTAAAATGCTGGATGCAAAAGGATCTAATCTCCAACAAGATGGAAAAATACAACATGCTGGTAATAGATCTCCCCCGCGTCTAATAAAATGCAGATTGTATTTTTCATCACGGTTCAATAATGCGTGTCTTTGTGAGGAGGACGGAATCGGCGAGTAAATCAAGGATGTTTTCTCCTGTACACTGTGAAAACTGCATTTTGAAATGTTGTGATTTGTATAAAATATGACTCCGAGCAGCCTTGTGATGTCAACGCCAAGTTTTATAGAGAAATATAATTCTCAATTTCAGGGGAGGGGGGGGGGGAAGGAGCGAGAGACGGAGAGATAGAGAAGCCAAATACATGTGGATGAATGCATTTAAATGTGAAACCCTATATTGTACAAAGTGCTTTACCGCAGACACAAGTGGCAATACTTAGCGGCCGGTCCCATTTTATAAACATGAACTGTTTTACGTACAGCAGGGACCCCGGAGCAAATTTAGAGATTTAACCGAAAACCAGTACCCGTGTCTCCTTGCATTACAAAAATGTTAAATGTACATTTAAAAAAAGCTGATTGTTGTTTAGTAAGAGATAATCTGCTGCCTGGAAATATTATTGACCTATCTGAGATATAAACTCCAGCTGAGTACACAGAGAAAATCCATACATGAGAGCAGTTTTACCAAAAGAAAGGACAAGAATTTTTGTCCGTCCTGTTCTAAAATTTGCACAGCTCTGCCCCTCAGCACAGTCCTGTCTAGCAAGGGGAAGGGGTGGAACCTGATCTTTTTCTGTTGCAGTTTCACTTTCACTTACAGGTCTTGTCCCTACTCCTACCCTGTGACTAATCGGTAAAAGGAGAAGCAGCAGTCTCATGAGCTCATCTCTCTGCCTGATCTCTCCTCTTATCGGCATAAAAATAGGATTACTCAGGTAAATGTTCCTGCTTTTTCTTTAAAGTGGTTGTTAAGAAAAAAAACACCTGCAAGACAAAGGCATAATAAACTAGTATGCATTGCATACTAACTTATTATGAAATACTTACCTTACTTATTACTTACTTATTACTTATTATGAAATACTTACCTTACTTATTACTTACTTATTACTTATTATGAAATACTTACCTTACTTATCACTTACTTATTACTTATTATGAAATACTTACCTTACTTATTACTTACTTATTTATTACTTATTATGAAATACTTACCTTGCTGTTGCAGCGGTCCCCGAGCACCGCTGTGACCGGCGTCATGTTGACTGTGTCTTCTTCTGGGATCGCGGGCTCCGGCCAATCACAGCGTGGACTCCAGCAATGAGATTGGCCGGAGCCGCACTGACTTCATTCCCGCGCATGCGCACGGGAGCTGTCATTTACGCCCAGTCGGGCTGTTTCTTCACTGTGTATGTGGCGATGACGTTGGCCCATGCATCTACACTGTATATCTCCTAAACTGTGCAGGCGTAGGAGATATGCAGGGTACTTACAGGTAAGCCTTATTATAGGCTTACCTGTAGGTTAAAGTGGTTGTCAAGAGTTGACAACAACTTTAAAGGCCTTTGTTAGGATTGCAACCTTTTCTTCAAGCCAAACCCGAACACTTTAGCAGTGCACAGCAATTTTTTTTTCTTAAGGGGGTGTAGCACTGTCCCCATAGGGCTTTCTGTATGTTGACTTCATAGGCATCTCTCTGGTTACCTGCAGCTGGTTACTAAGGGTTTCCACTTTGGTTGCTAGGGGTTTCCACATATCCCACCCTTACTTCCGCTTGCTCGTTACACAATGACCAGTCCAGGGTGTTTGAGTTTTTGTATTTTATTTTGGAACTTGGATGGGAGAAGGGATTAGTGGGATACTCCAACTGGAACTATTCACAATGGATAAGGACAACTTTCACTTGGCCTCACCGCATTTTTTGTGGAAGCAGTCACACTGCTTTAACCAAACTGCCACATGTATGGAGGAATTAAGTCTTCTTGGTCTCACTAGCGGCAGACTGTACTACATTATATTCAGGAGACTCTCTACCATCGCCTTTACTGACACATGTCCACTGACTCTTCTAGCTGAAGGGACGGCCCTCACAGGACAGGCCCCAAAGACACAGATCTGTACTCATAGTAGGCAGAATCAGATCCTTGCTGGTGTCTCCCTTCCAGTCAGCTCTGCAACTATAGGTTCAGCTTTTCTCTCTCTCTAGGCCAGTGGTCTCCAAACTATGGCCCCGGGGCCAGATGTAGCCCTTTGCATGCCTTTATCTGACCCTCGGGGCTGCTATTCCACCAACTGACACCAATGATGGAACACCGTTCCCCCTACTGGGATGTGAACGTTAAAGTGCTTACACACCTGTATTCATTCCCCATACTGATACCATCAATAGGGCACCATTCCTCATATTAAAACCAATGATGGCGCACTGATGCTGGCGCATTTTCTACTCCCAATGTCTACTGTCTGGTCCCCCTAAAACCCGAAGGACAGTAAACCGGCCCCTTGCTTAGAAAGTTTGAAGACCCCTGCACTAGGTCCTTGGGTCGACCCTCCTGGACTCTGTTCCCTGGCTCAACTAACTCTGAGCACATGTACTCTGGCTTTATATACAGTACCCCAACATGCAATGCAGCACTTTCCCTCTACCAATTGCCAGGACTGTAACAAAGCCTGTGCACTCACCTGTCAGGTCCCCTCCCACTGTCCAATATGCCTCCCTATTGAACCAGTGAGGGACAGTCAGAACAAGCTGAGCTTCACCTGAGTACAATTAGCAGACCTAACCAATAGATCTCGTTTCCTGGCAGGCAGAGAACACTCTACGTTTTACCTGACCATCTTCCTGGTAAGCAGAAAGACCAACGACTATACTCTCCTAGCACCTAACTAGACTACTACAGGGAAACTCTGTGGTCTCTGGTGTAAAGGGGGACTCTGCTGTAAGGGGGTTTCTGCTCACCAAAGTTCCCAGCATTCCCCCTTAAATCAGGGTTTCCAAATCCCCCCTAACATCAGAATCCAGAGAGCACCCCTTACATCTGAGTCCCACTTACCTTAGTGTACTCTCTCCCTTGAAAACAGGAGAGGGAAGGGAGGAGGGGGAGACTTCATTTACAGACAATGGATGGTGAGCTCATTCACCTGAAGATGAAAGCTCAGGCATCGGCACCTTTCATCCACGATGTATCTTCTGGCTGCTGGGATTCAATTTCCCACCCACACATCCCTTTTTTTGAGGCACAGCATGCTGAGGATTGGAGTGTGGGCAGGCAGACACATAGGGGTAGGCGTGGGAGGAGGAGGACCAGATCAAGCCCTCTCTCCTCTCCTGTCTGTGCAGGATGGGGGGAACTGTGATGGCTATGGGCAGTGTGAGAGAGAGTATCACAGACACTCGGCTTAGACAACTGCAACCAGCCCTCCGGATGATTAGTAACCCTGGTGATTAGGGTGTGCCCAGGCACACCAGGCCCTTGCGCACACCTATGCACTTGGTGGTTGTGGTTACTTGGTGGAGCCACAGTCCAGTCTGAATAATGTATCTATATTCCAGGTGGTCTGAATCCGGGGCACATGATTCAAAACCTGGACTGTCCGGGAGACTCCCAGATGGCTGGCAACCCTGGCCTTAGTTGACCTTAAAAGCAAGGTGAATGTAAGATTAACTGTTTTGTAAATATGCCCATGCAGCATACAAGTCCACACAATAGATATAATTGCCACAAAAGCCATGTTGGAACTGTATGTTTGGGGGGCACAGTATGGTGGTTAAGAGTTGCACTCTTCTGGGAAGATTTTGGAGTGTGTCTGTGGGAATGTGTGCCACTTCAGCCAAAAGAGCATTTGCCAGGGCAGGTACTGATGATAGATAAGACCTGGTTCACATTTGGTGTTTAAATTAATCCCAAAGGTGTTCAGTAGGGTTGAGGTCAGTGCTCTGTGTAGACCACTGTGCATTGGGCTTAAGGACATTTTTGACAATTGAATGCTTCTAACCTTGTGGGTAACTGTTTGGGGAAGACCCTTCTCTGTTCCAGCATAACTGGGCCTTCATACATAAAACCAGCCTTATAAAGACATAGTTTGATGAGATTGGTGTGGAAGAACTTGAGTGGCCTTCACAGAGTTCTGACCTTAACCCTACTGAACATCTTTGGGATGAAGTGGAACACTGCTTGTTAGCTTCGTCTTTTCACCTAACGTCAGTACTCGACCTCACAAATGGGCACGCATTATCACAGACATACTATGAAATCTTGTTGAAAACCTTCCCAGAAGAGTGAAGGACAAATATAGTAGCAAAAGAGGGACCAGCTCCAGGTTGTACAGGGCACATCATCTGTGCCTAATCAAATATATATGAGCCCTTAGGTGCTTTAGCATTAACACCCTTCACTGGAAACACCTGAACTTAATTATTTGGAAAGGTCTCCACATTCTTTGCTCATCTTGGAAGATGTATTGGTCGGGGATCCACAAGCTTTTTGCCGTATAGCGTATGAAATAACATACAAAGGCTTTTGCATGCAATCAGAATTGGAAAGTGCAAGAGAAAAGTTGTACAGTATATATTTATAGTTATAGTTCTATATATGATTAAAAGTAGGGTTTTCCTTTAAGTAAAAGAAGTTATCCAACAACCGGCATCCTCTGGGAATGACAATCCTCCATCTCCTGTACCGTCCATTATTTTTTATTTAGCCTTCTCGGTTCACTTCTAAAGTGAAAATCCTGCTAGGAGACTGAGATTACCTCTCTGCATGTTAAATTAGAGACACAGCATGAATTCTACAGGCTCGTCCTATATATATTCTTTTTTTTTTTTTAATATGTTAACATACTGAGCGATAGGGGCCATTCATATTACATTCCTACAGAGCTTCAAGGGTTATGATGCCTTGGCAGCTTCAGAAAATGGTCTCTGTGTTACATAAAAGGGGTTAATATTAGTTTAATTACACAGTTAAATCAATCAGAACGGGGCCAGAGTCTGGAGGCACACCAGCAATGATAATCACAGAGTCCTACAGTGGACAAAGTATGAATAAATTATACAAGTGTGATGAATTTATGCTATAAATACACAATCATATACATTATTGAGACATCGTAGGGATGAAGGTTTAGAGACAGGATGGAAAAATAAATGACTTTTCCTGCACTTTTTCCCATTAAAGTATAACTCTAGGCTCACAGCAAAAAGTATACCCAAAACAGGGCTCAACAAATTCCAGGTGCCAGGTCACCATGGCGACAAGAAATTGTGACCTGGCGCCTGGGCTCCTGCCCACACACCCTGAGCACAACCCCGCCATGTTATCTGAGCTCTGCTTGCCCACCTGCGGGCCCGGGACTGGCAAAGTGGGTGCCGCCCGGTAGACCGGAGGGAGGAGAGTAGACACGCGTCCGCTCTCCTCCCCTTCTTGTTGCTGACTCGGAAGTGACTTGTATGTCACTTCCGGGTCCTGGTTGACAGTTTCCCTGGGAAAGAATGTAATACAGTGCGATGTGCATTGCATTACATTCAGTGGAGCACAGGGGAGACATGTAGGGTCTGAATGTCTTTTTAAAGAGAACCTGTCACCAAAAAAATCATCACATAAGGGATTTTTCCCCCTATTGCTTTGTTTTGCTTTTTTTTTTTAATTGTAAAAAATTAAAGTTACACCCAAGCACATTAAATCACCCCCCCAAAAAAAAAATTGAGGCCCCCCACATACACGCACGTACAAACGTAAATGCACGCATCGGGGTGCCTACGCCTGTAAACGCCGATTGCTATAAACGTGTTACATATCACCGCGCAAGAGAGCAATAATTATAGCACCAGACCTCCTTCTTAACGCTAAATTGATGACCTATAGGGGGCTTTTAAAGCATCGCCCATGGGCCAATCAGGAAGCAGGTCCTGAGACCCCATTGGCCTGGAGTCCTAAGACCCCCATGGGCCGGGAGTCCGAAGACCCGATTGGCTAGGAGGAAAAGCAATGGCAAGGACACGGAGGAGGTGGAGGGGGGTAAGCCGCCGCTGCAGCCATGACCTGCACGTGGTAAGTGCAGGGCTGACGGGGGCCTGGTGGGCGACTGGGGGTGGGCACTGTTATCAATGGTGTTTAGTGGCGAACTTGAGTGACAGGGGGGTTAGTGTGGGGTGGTGGCTGGAGCGATGAGGGAGGGGTCTTTGTTCTGGTCTGTCCCCCCCCGACCGATGGAGCACCAGCCGCCACTGTGTGCAAAAAACACAAAAACTGCTCTAGCAGCGAAAGGGTTAAAGGATAAGTTCACCTTTGGGAACATGCAATAAGATTTGTTAATTTAAAAAAAACTGGATCCTAACTTTTTTAGCTGGCTCCTGGATTCAAAGCACATTTGTCCACAGGTATGACCACAGGTATGGTTTATGTATACTTACTTTGGTCCAAGCTCGACTGGTGTAAATATGCAATTAAATCCATATTGAAAGTTCCAAAGTACAAATTGACTGCAAGTTTCTTATATATTGTGGAAAATTTAGCGATAAAATTTTCCAACGCTAGTTTGTGTCTTCTTCCTCTCCTACAAGGCCATAATGAATGTGTCATTCTGTCATAGCTTGACTCCCCAGTTATCTGTTATTTTTCTGTATCTTGAAGAATTCATCGAGGGAGCATGACCCCATCAAATGGCTTTGTGTAGTGGTTGGACAGGTGGTAATTCCAGTGGTGATGTCCCAATGGAGTTCCCAGAACAGATAAAAAGCCCCATTACCTCTTTTGTATACATAAAACGTAAGAAGGTTAGTTTGTAGGAGAGTTTGTCACGACATATAGTAATGTTCTTAGATGCATTTTTCTCCAAATTTCAGGGGCATTGCCACATTTAGAAAATATGGTGGTCACAGTCATCAGAGTATCTTAACAATCAATTTAACAGCTTTAAAACAACCCCTACTGTCTTCTGTACCTGCGGGAACTGTGCAGAGGTCCTTCCTCAAAATTTACAAAAGTGTTGCAGTTGTTGTATGCTAGGGCACAGATGTGCCTGTGGTAGTCCCCCTGGCTGGCCACCACAGGTCTCCATTGGTAGAGTGTGAAGTGTGATTTTAGCAGTCGCCTGGCTACGGGGGGCAGCATGAAAAGAAGGTGTTAGATGAATTACTTGTTGGGACGCCAGTCAATGTAGCCATTAATTGGTCAGTTAGTATTCCTTAGTGGTTACCTGTATTCCCTGGTTGGATCATCAAAAATCAGAATGTAGTTGCAAGGCTTTTACCGTACTGCTTCTCTCTTGGGGGAGATGCAGATGGTGTGAGAGGACTTTGCAGTTTAAGACTACGCACAAACCTGTGCTTGGGATAATGGACTCTGGGACACCCTTAACTCTAATTTCCCTGACCTCTGCTATGGATTGTTTGTAATCTTGAAGTCCTGTGCTGTCACCCCTCTTATTAGACTGATTTGTACATTAGGTTATTAATTCAGTAGACTCTTGAAAAGACACTTTCTGGTGTGGACTTCTCCTTCACCAACCCCAATGTTGGAATTTCTCCTTAAAACCTCCCATTGCATTGGGGTCATAGTGAGGTACACTGCTGGCTAAGCCTAGGACGAGTGTGAGAGTATCCCAGGGGTATTTTGGCTAGGCAAGGCTGGGTTGTCCTGCAGGTATTTCATAGGTGACCAATTGACAGGATTCTGAGGGCCCCATGGTGCAAATACTCAGGTATTAGCCAAGGTCAGGGGAATCCACCATGAGACAGGCAGGAATGGCTTAAGAAGAGGACGTGCTTACCCACTACACAACGTTGCTAAAAGTTCTCTTAACTGCTGTTCAGCAGCCTTCCAATTTGTAATGCAAAAACACAGATTAGAAGCTCTACAAAAAAGAAGAAAGATGATGTGAGCTGCTAAGTCAGTGCTGGAAGGGGAACCTGAAATATTGGGAGTACCACTTAGATGATGTTAATGGTTTTGCTGAGAAAGCGGCACTGAGCTGGTTTTTCATACACTACAGAGAGAGAGGAATGAAGCCGATTTCTCTTCTCTCAGAGGCAGCAGTAAAGGGCCAAAGGGAGGGCAGGGAAGTCAGAGATAAAAAGAACATCAGAGAAAGAGACTTGCAGAGCAGCAGAGCATCATGGGAAATGTAGTCTTAAAGGGGCACTGTATAATGGAAGTGAATGGCTGTAAGAACTACAGGAGCCAAAATTCCTGCACACAGAGGAGGAGAGATAAACATAACTGTTTTCTCTGGAAAATCTAGAGACTGAAAGGTGTTTTGCTGAGAGAAAGCCGAGCTGCCCAGATGTGTGGTCTTGGTTGAACCTGTACAGAGACCACGTGACCTTGATGTGAAGAGTTACAGGGGGATTGCTTGCTTTGCCTTTAGACCAGAGCTGAGACCTGCTGTTGTGAGAGCCTTCACCAGAGCCATTGAAATTGTTGAGCTTTGAGAGCATCCAATCAGAGAGAATGACCCTTGGGGGGTCTGACTTCAGAGGACTGCAGGCCACCAAGTGATCTGGATTGAGTGCCTGTGTACCAGGAAAGGTGAGCTAAACATCCGTGCCTATCTCAACACCGGCACAGTTAATGCAGGAGAGACTCCCTCTTGTTTATCAGCCATCTAGCCATCTGCCGCACACTCTTAAAAGGACAGCTACATGTGCACCACCCACAGATGGGCCCCAACGTAAGCCAGCCAATGTGGACAGTTAGGATCCAGGTACATTCAGATGCCTTCAGGGGTACTCCTATTCCCAGAACACATATGCCCACCTGCTATTGGGGCTGTATGCTTAGTGTTCACACAAGAACCTTTATTTTCCTGAGTTAGTTTAATACATTACTTAAAGGGTTCCCAGTAAGAGAGACTAACCTACGAGAGTTTCGAGTTGTTAAAGTTACCGAGACCACTTCCGAGA